>JARHVA010004839.1:72500-577500 GCA_037957365.1 Torreya grandis | reverse complement strand
GTTTAAATGATTTTTTATTATAGTTTAAAACATGATTTTCTTAACTTGGTTTCATGTGTACTTGTTAATTTTATAATATTTTTTGTATTTGAATAGGTTCCCCTGTACATGAGTTATGAGCATAATACCCACATTCAAACCTTGGAGCAATCCAAGGCATTTGATATGTCTCCATATACAAGTAGGGCATCCTAGGGAGAGTCTTTCTCAAAGAAGGAAAAGAGAGGGAGACTATTTGATGATTAAGATGGTGTAGATGATGTACAATTTTCTATGCCTATATGGCAATGTATGCATTTTTGGCATTGTACATGCATATATGATGTATTCACCCAAAATTAGATAATATGTTGTTAGACATGATGTAGTTTTTTGTATGCCTATATGGCAATGTATGTATTATTAACATTATATGCCTATATATGGCAATCGTACATGACATTCTCATTTTGTACATGAATATTTAAGAAAATAAATGAATTAAATCATGTTTGAATCACTTATGTTTATAGTATTATGAATGATTGGTTTTGAGATGTATTCTTAAGGATTACAAATATTATGAGGTTGATAATAACTTGTTAGGATATATTTGCAAATCAAACCCTTATAATAAATAAAGAATATCAGTCATTAAATTTGAATTATGTTTGTATGTTGATAGAGAGGTATGGAGTATAATTATTAAAAAAACATCATTATTTGGTTCTAAACCCAACTGATCACATTCACTTGCTATGGTTTGATTTGAATATTCTTTCACAAGCTAACTCCTCTTTTGACTCTTTAGACTTAATTTAAATTATTACACCTAGTAATTATTCCTTATACTCTTATTATCACCTCCTTTATGGAATTCACCTCTATCCATACATTCACAACATATCCTTTACCTCATCCCATTCATCTCTTTCACAAACTTCCTCTCAATCTCTTTCTAGTTTCTTACTAGGAACCTTCTTTGGGTATTTTTACTTATAAAAAATATGATTTATCTATAAATTATAATGTAATTTATAGGCACACTCTATCCTTTTCCATGTTTATATCAAATTTCATAGGCCAACTCCACCTCTAACTATCACTTCCTTCATTAGCCTACCCTCATTTAGGCCTAATTATCCACATTCCAAACCCTTAGTCCTAGAATCCATATAAATCCATAAAATATCAATTTAAAACATTTTTATTCACCTTTTACATGTATAGGGATCAATATTACACATTCTAATTAAATTCCCATTGTAAAACCTCTAAAAAATGCCTAAACCCTAATCTAGGATTTCTCATACCTTGTGCATACTCTCCAAAGGACCAATTTGACCTTCCTAGTGATATTATTTTATTTATAAAATCCTCATGACATCTAAAACATCTCATAAAACCTTTCAATGATTAAAAAATCAATTTTGCCCTTATGCCTTTGAGACTACCGATGGGGATTCGAGCTTGCCTGTGGGGATTGCATGAAGTTTGGAGTGTGAACACCATTGAAAGGTTTTTATTAGGTTTAAAAAAATATTAAAATAATTATAAAATTATTCCCTAATATTTTAACCCTCAAATGTACCTTAAAATTCTAAAAAGTATACGTATATAAATAGTGACCAGTATGAGACATAGAGGGGATTGTTAAAAACCAACGAGAAATTACAATTGTCATATGACCTTACCAATATTATTTATGGGTATATTAGTTCATTAATACCAATCTCACCAATTTTCAATTCATTTAGATATGTACTTTGTCATGTAAACCCATTTAACCATAATTTACCTTGATCTCCCTGTACGCTTTATGCCACAACTTGTCTTTATTAAAAAAAATGCATGAAAACATAAATTTTATCACTTATATATTAAAATATAGGCTTAAGAAATATTATTATATGATTTTAATATCTCTACAAGGCCTAAACTACTTCCTCGCATCCATAACTGACAAAACTTTTAGAAATCTCTAATGGCTACCTTTTTTACTATAAGATGACTATGTCAAAACATTAGGCACTTTAAATATTTATAGGAACTTTAGGATATAATTGGATTTTTTTTAGGTCATGGAGACCATTTTTACCAAATTTGATGCTTTGAATCAACCTTTAGATGCCCCAAACTGACTAATTTCTCTAAGGTAGGCTCTAATGTTGACCATGATTTGACATAGGGTTGACTGTATTAAAATAGTGAATAGTTACCATTATAAAAACTACTCAAAAATATATTTAATTGGTATATTATATCATAATTCTCCTCTCCATAAAATTTCATAATTAGATCTAACATATTTTGGCCTATATGCCCATTTTGGCAAAAGCTAGTGACACATATCTACTTGGTCAAATTTCACAAATGAATCATCATCATCCTTTTCCTTAGTTTGTGTCTTAGCATGATTATTTTACCTATAAAATATCATTTAACCTCTCCTTTCATAATTCCACCCTTAATTTTCTATCTCACAATCTTCCATGTCACCTTATACCTTCTCAAAAAGCCTCATATGACTGCATGTTAATAATACCTAGAACTTTATGCTATGATAAAAGGGACTATTTGGTCTAATTAACACCAATTTATCCAAATTATGACTTTTAATTCACTAAAAACCACCCTTCAACCTTCCTCTAACATGTTCTGACCACTTGGCAAGCCATTTGGGCCTCACACAATCAACTTCTGTACAAAGGCCTGTATTACATCTTCATGTTCAATCCCTATGATGGCTCTAGGTACATGTTTTCAAAATATTAATTTGGCCAAGAAACTTAACCATTGAAAATCTTGACTTCATGAATATGTTTCCCTATTTTTAGGTGTATGATTTATCGTTATGATTGCATGTGTTCTTTATAAACCTCTCCTAGCATGTTTGACTTTGTAGAAGCCCAAGTGTCATATCTATGCACACTAACTTGAAGGATGGAGTATATGTCGAAGCTTTTGACTATGACTAAAGAATTAGGTGTTCAAGAACATTTATCAAATAATCCAAGACTCCACTAATCTTAAATGCTCATGGAGCCTTAATGAAACAACATCATTCCCATTTCAAATTATCCAACTCACTCCATCATCCCATTTCACATACAAGGCTCATCTTGGATTCTTAGTGGCCTTTGACTAGCAAACCAGTCATGCCAACATATATGAAGTGGTGGATAATGTCTAATTCTAATTTCTTGGCCTCCCATCTATCCCGATTGATAAACCCATAGCTCATTTTGGACTCAAGAATGCCCTTCCAAATACAAGAAAGATGCTAATTTTTATCCTAACTGCAAACATGCATGAAACCAAAAATATAATTCATATGGAGGAACCATAACATCACTCATGTGAGTGGGAAATACCTCTAATTTCACCCTAAATCTAGTCTGAATCACCTCTAAGAGAAATCTGTGGTAGAAGTTGTAGTAACATGTCCTAAAATACAACTTATTGGCAGTGAAGAGACAACTTGTTGACCGCCAACTAGAAATTTTGCCTTCGGGACTGATAAGTGCAAATACACCACTTTAAGAATGGATATATAGGGAAATTACATATGATCTAGTGATCATGACATCTAATTCCTCTTGAAAGTGCATTTTCACTATTGTTCTAGAGCACAAAAAAGTTGACAACAAATGTTGTCAAAGTTGAAGCTACGATTTGAGAACTCAATTTATGGTGCTTGTTGGTATAAAAATAGAGTTTAAAACACATTAAAATAGAAAGATAAAACATATTACCAGGTTATTGGTCTCCCATTTGGCTTGATTGACAAACCCACCACCCATTCTGGGCTCAAGAATGCCCTTCCTAATACAAAAAAGATGCTTATTTTTAGCCTAACTTCAGGCATACATAAAACAAAAAATGTAAGTCATATGGAAGAATCATAAGATATGTAATGCATGCATTAAATATCTCTAATTTCACCTTGAATCTAGTTTGAATCACCTCTAATATAAATTTGTGGTAGAAGTTGTAGTAATGGGTCTTAAAATGCAACTTTTTGGCAATGAAAAGTCAACTTGTTGACCTACAACTAGAAATTTTTCCTCCGAGACTAGTAGGTGAAAATACACCACTTTGATAATGTCTATATAGGAAAATTAGATGTTCTCTAATGACCATGGCATCTAATTCCACTCACAAGTGCATTTTCACTACTATTCTAGAACATGAAAACATTGATACCAAATGTTGTCAAAGTTGAATCTATGGTTTGAGAACTTAATTTCTTATGTTTTTTGGATAAAATATGGCACTAAAAACACATATAAAAGTGAGGATAACATCTATGACCAGGTTCTTGGCCTCCCATCTAGCCCGATCGACAAACCCACCACCCATTTTGGGTTCAAGAACTGTTAGGTTGTGGAGCTAAAAGCTTCACTGATGCAGACATGGAGGAGGTTACTGAGGTTGTAGAAGAAGGTTGCTGAGGTTGTGGAGGATTAATAAGTTACAGAATGAGTTGTAGGGAAACTGATGTTGGTCTGATCAACTGACGTCGGTCATATAGTAGTGCAGAAGCAACCGACGTTGGTTACTAGTCGACCGACATCGGTCAGGAAGGAGCCGACGTCGACAACCTGTGTGAGCATGTAGTTTGCATGCAGATTCCAGAGAGTCTATTTTTGGACTGTCAGTTTGCATGTTAAAGGCTAATTATAGTCTTGGAGTTGTGAGTCTAATTATTGTAATTAAGAAAGTATAATTATTGTATGCATGAGATCTATATAATAGACTCATGGGCTGTATTGTAAAAGTGTTCTAGAAAGCCATTGAGCTTGAAGAGAGAGCTAGAGTAGCTCCTCCTAGTTCCAAAGGGGTGCTGAGTGTGTATGATCAGGGAGAGTTGTAGGTTGTGCAATTTCTACTAGGAGATCCATCGGGGTACTGGTTGAAGAATCATAAGGACTTGGTGAGGCAAGGACAAGGGTTCTTCAGGGTGTAGAGACATCTACATGGTGAGTAAGGTCTATTGATTTGTAGGTGGCAGCAAGGAAAGGGAGATCTACTTGGAGTACGATTGTGTACTTGGTGTACTAGTAGCGTTGTTACTGACTGGTGGAGGTGAACAACAAATCTGTATTTGAGTTGTGTGTTGGGACCATGAGAGAGAGAGGGAAGAAGTCCTTGAGGTGTGGCAAGCCTTTGAGGTGGAAGAAGAAGTGGCATCTTCTTTATTGTATTTTCTTCTGAGTGATTATTAATACAATTGTGTATTATCTCTCATATCCTGTGGTGTTTCATATTTCTAGTTACTTATCATTCTGGTTAAATTTTGTGTTTAGTTGCTAATACAGAGGTAATCATATATACTCTTATTGTGGAGAGTAGGATCCTGACAGTTGGTATCAGAGCTTTTGGTTGGGTTGACTAATAGGTGGTTCAGATCTGGTTAGTGTTTGTTGATTACAGGTCACTCACAGGGGTTTTAGATTGAGTGGGAGTATAGCAATGGCAGAAGAAAGTAAGCTATGAATGGAGAAACTGAATAGCACAAATGGTCTGATTGATGGAAAGAAAGAGCAGGTAAAGGAAGATTGTTGGTCGGTAGAAGATCAACGTGTAGAAGTAGATGTTGTAGGTGTTGTTGCACAGGTTGCTCTGGGTAAAGTAGAATCTTTGATTATAGATTCTTTTGCTTCTTTCCATGCAGCCTGAAATAGAGCATCTTTTCATGGGTATGTCTTTAGAGACTTTGGAGAGATTTATTTAGGGCTTGGTGAGCCTTGTCAGATTATTGACGAAGGAGAAGTGAAGCTAAAATTGCAGACGGGTAACACACAAGTGTTGAAGAAGGTCATGCAGGTTCCAGTCTTGGAGATGAGTCTAATTTCCTCAAGAAAGTTAGGTGATGAGAGATGCACAGTAACTCTCACAGTGGATGCACTTGAATTAGACGGTGGTAAGAAAGTAGGTATCCTTTATCTATCTACTTATATTAATGATTCACCTTCTGTTGCAGAGATGTGGCTTTGTAGGCTTGGTTACATATGTAAGAAGGGAATGCATGTTCTTAAGTGGAAGACAAATATCTTTGACAAACTTAAGACCTAGAAAGCCTTGGTGTTCATGGAGGAGATGACGGATAGAGATCAGCTGAGGGGACTGAATTATTTTGAGTAGGGCTGCGTTGATTTAAATAGGGTTTTGATCCAAAAGGATCTCGTGGGTAAAAATTCATCACTCATAGGTGAATGTTTCTATGCTAAATCACTTTCTACATTCAAAAGATAGAGAAATGAGAAACTAAGAAGAAGGACGAGGGTTTGTACGTACTCGGATAGTAGACATTGTGCACCAGAATTTAGACGTTGTGAGAACACCTCTTTGGTTGTGGAGGAATGACACCTAAAAGCGAAAGACACTAAACACAAAGAATGTTAGAAGACAAAAGGGTGGACTGCCAAACAAGAGCTTGGTCCTAGAAGCGCATAGGCTTCTTGGAGGATGTCAGTCCATTGTTAAAACAGAATGCTGATTAGAAATAGAAAATGATAAATGATGGAAAATAGAAAGAAAGAACTTAAGACAAATGCGTACCTATTTAGAAGCTGTCTGCCTTTGCACAATCGCCAAGGTCAAGGGTGTTGTCGATGTCAGTCAGGAAGGTCACTGACGTCGGTTATACTGCTGACGTCGGTAGGGGTACTGGCTGAGGTCGGTCGGGGCAGTAGTCAGAGATGAGTCGGGCCAGGTTTCAGGACTGTGGATAGGGTCTATGGACGCACAGGTTGGACTGTGGTTTTGTTTGAGGGTCAAGGAGGTCTGTTTAGAGGTATGAAGGAATGCTTGGAGGTTTGAGGAATTTGTCTTGGGTCTGAGGGACTAAGAGTATTGTCTGGGACTGGACTGAAAGGGTGATAGGGCAAAGGGAAGATGGATGAGAGATAGGGGTCTGAGAAGGCTTTTCAGCCTCTCAGGGAAAGGATAGGGCTAGTGATAGATAGTGGATAGAATAGATAACTGAAATCAGATGAAATAATGAAATAAAACAATGAAATTGCTTACCTTTTTGCTTGCTGACTGAAGAATGGAGGAGCTTGTTGTTGGAGCTATGGACGCCCTGTTGCAAGAAGAAATGGCTGATGTAGAGTGCCTATACCTACTGCTGCTGCTGTACGAGGTTGAAAGAAAGGAGAATGTGAATGCCAAAGTGCCAAGAGGACTCTATTTGTGGGGGGCTGTAGAATGGTTGCAGAAAACTGTTTTGAAGGTTATCGACGGCGGTAGAACCACCGATGTCAGCTGAATAATGACCGACGTCAGCGAGGTCAAAATGGACACAGAGGCTAAAATTAGCCTCTGTCGATTTTTGCATGCCACCGGGTCAAGGGGTCGTGGGAAAACGGTCGAGGAGGACATAAATGGATGCGTGAGGAAGGATAAAGGGGAGATTTGGGCCATAAAAGCTAGGAGAGAGGTGGGGGGATCCAATGAGGGGATCTAAGGTGGCAAGGGTGAGGTGGAAAGGGGGCCATTAAATTAAAATGTTTAAGTTATTTTAATTTAATGAATGGAGGGGACTAAGACAAGGGTTAAGACATGGGTCGAGGTGGACAAGGGGGGAGAATGAAAGATGACCAAGGTGCAGACACATTTCTAGTGTCTACATTTGCCCCTTTTTGTCTTATTGGTTGTTCTTGACGAACTGCAAGACAAAAATAGGAGTTGGTTGCCCCAGGAATGGCATGAGGTGTTCCCCCCTCAAAGCGAGAGTCAGGAGAAGGGAACCGGAGATCGAGTGTCGATTTGATAGAGAGATGGATAGAGAGAGGGTGAGTGAAAATGCTACAATAGTCGTGATTATGCGTATACCACTTCACGAGATGGTTAGGTCAAATTGTCACATGTCGAGGGTCGAGGAGTGCCAAAATTGAAATAACTGAGCCCCAGCATTTAGTCGTCTGCTGATCAAGTTATTCAATCTAAGCTGAAGCTCCAAATGGTCATCGTGTTCCAGGTATCTCAAGCTCAGGAAGTGCTCCCAGAAACATGAAAATGCCACAAGTAGTAGGGATCAACTGGCTTGCGATCCTATACTTGTGAAGGTCAAAAAAATAGTCTGCGCATAATTTGCTAACCATTCATGAGGTAGCATACATGCAAAAACAACCAAGGCAACATTGTCTTGGAAATGGTCATAGTCGGAGGAGATAGGCATGGTCTCCAATGGCTTTGGTCAAGGCGGATGGATGGATGAAAGGATGTGGCCGAGCTAACCTCAGAAAACGTCATGTGATCTGAGTGCTGCCTACATAGCCATTGTGTGAAGGGCCTCAGGCCAATGTAGTTCTCCCTAAAAGGGAGGAAGGGTTGAAGAGATTGATTGGTCTTGGTCAAAGTGGTTGATAGACTAGTCTTGGTCAAGGTCAAGGTCGAGGAGTGGTTTTGGATGAGGTCAAGGTCATGGTCAAAAGGAGGAATGGTTTGCCCATCAAAGAGATGAACAAATGAGGGTGGTCGAGCTAACCTCAGAAGACGTCGTGTCATCTGAGTGCTACCTACATAGCCTCGGTCATAGGGCCTCAGACCAATGTAGTTCGAACTAGTTGAGAAGATTGGTCGATGATTGGTTTGGTCATGTGTCGAAATGATGAGGATAAGATGATGCTACAAATGGTGTATTATGTAACATTGGTCGAGGGTCTTTCATCCCTAACAATTGTCCATAGTCATGATGGATGTATGCTAAAAATGAATTGAGGTCTATTTATGCTTCAGCAAGTATTGATTTATGCCTAACATAAATTGTGTCTAGTCGATAGTTCCCATGTGTATTGGTGTCCATAGAAACTATGTGAAATGGACTATGATGAGTGGTCTAAAAAAAGAGTTGAGTTGATTAGGTTTGACAAGTGATGAAGTTGAATGTGACCAAAGTGTAGAAGAAGTGAAAGGCATATTGTTCTTTCATTGACAAGGACCAGAATGACAGCATAGATAGGGGTTGTTAGAACCAAGAGCCCCATTCATGCATTGTGTCGTTGACCATGTTAGAGACTTGGACACCCCATTGAGCTGATATGTCATGGGTTTCAGGCAGATGGTGTTTATGGAAAAAAAAAACTAGGAAGGATGGAAACCACCGACTCCGTAGGTGAAGAAGGAGAAATGGGTGAGTTTGGAGGAGATTGGTCAATGGTTGGCTTGGGACAAAGGTCAAAAGGAGCCTAAGTGGGGTCGTGATATCCCAGGCCATACCATTTCTTGGCATCATCATTGTTGAGAGGCTCAATAGGCTGATGGGAGCCCTGCTCATAGCGTCTGAAACCAAAACCCTTCCATGCACACCTGTAAAGGTAAGTGTGTGCAAAGGCAGGGTCACCAAGAAATGAGAAGTCTGATGTGAAAGGTTGGGGTGAAGAGAGAGGATTGCCGTTGGTAGGAGCTTGATTGAGCCCCCCATAGACAAGGTTGGTTCGGAGGTGAGGAGGACCATAAGGCACGACCATCTCGATCTGATGGTCGTAACTAGGGCTGAGATGAAGGCATCCATACTCTTGTGGAGTTTGGAACATGTCTAAGGCCAACAAGCGATATTCCCCAAGAGAAATTTGTTGGAAGACGTCTTCCATGGGGTCTTTGGTCATCGCTTGAAGAGGAGGGGTAAGGGCGACCGCCGGTTGCGAACTGGTCGAAGCTTCTACGGATGGAGGTAGTGTCAGGGTTGATGACTTGATAGGAATAAGAACGTCATTTAGATGGTAGGTTGTGTTACAAGTCTTGAAGGGTGAAGGGTCAGCGGGGATGGTGTGGACTTGCCCGTCATGCTCGAATTTCACACAACAGTGGAGGGTGGAGGGGACACAGGCCATGGCGTGGATCCAGGGTCGGCCCAGCAACATGTTGTATTAAAAATCTCCTTCGATGATATAAAAGAGCTTCGAGACTATGCGTGGACCAATGTGAATGTGAAGGATGACTGTGCCAATGGTCGTGGTAGTGGTGTCATTGAAGGAGTGCAAGATTGTGTCAGTTTTGGAGACACAATTCTTGGGAAGAGCCAATTGATCAAAGGCATGGGTGGAGATAATGTTGATGCTAGCACCTCCGTCGATCATAACACATTTAATTCATGTCCGATTAACATAGGTAGTGATGAAGAGGGCGGCATCTTGATCTTTCGTGTTGGATGTGGGAATCTCAGAATCGCTGAATGTGATGGAGGCAACAGGAGATAAAGAATGGACGAGGGCAGCGAGTGGTTGGGGGTCTTCGGGTTGGACCTCCGCTACCTGCAAGGCTCAGATGAGGGCTTGACGATGCTGAGGCAAGGTTTGGATGAGGTCATAAAGGGACATCTTCACAGGCATTTGGTGAAGCTGTTTCAACATGGAGTCATGAATCAGCCCGAAAGAGGAAGAAGAAGAAGGCTGAGATGCACTGAGGATAGAAATTTTAGGCTTGGGTGCAAGAGGTGGCTTGACGAAAGGGTAGGTCCAAGGAATGGAGGCTTTTTCTTTCACCTTTTCTTTTTACGACCTAGTGGTTATATGGATAGCATTGATTTCAAAGATAGGAGGTGAAGAAGGGGTCATGGCCTACTAGTGAGATGTTGATGTGGTTGAAGAGATTAGATGGGAAGGTGTCGAGGTTTGGTCAAGAGTGAGCTCAAGGAGAAGAGTGTCCTTCTCCATATAATAGTGAATGATGGCCTTGAGGGCACAGCAAGTCTCAGTATCGTGTCCTGGTGCATGATGGTATAAGCAAATTTTTGTGTCATCGAACTAGGAGGGCTTGGACTCGAGAGGTTGGAAAGGCTTGATGGGTGGAAGGGTTATGCTGGAAGTCTGCAAAAGTCAGTGCAATATCAACGAGTATGAGCCCACTAAAGGGTCCGTGCTGGTTGATGTATGCAATGCAGGTGACTTTTGCTTAGGTGAAGCTGGAGGAGGTTTCCGTACCACCTTGTGGGTTGATGGTGTGGTGACAGGCAGAGACAGCACTTTCTTCGTGAGAGGTACCGCCTTTTTAGGAGAGGGTAGGTTGGAGGTAGGCAGAGGAAGCAAAGGAGGCAACTGGTTTTGATTAGAGGTCAGAGTGGGAAGGACTCTGGTCAGGGTCGAAGGATGGGGGCCCAAAATGGAAGGCAATGGTGATGGGGGAGGATGCGTTCACTTCTGTGGTCTGGTAGTCTTCTTTGACTTGGTTGGAAGACTGCTATTGGTCAGGGTCTGGTCTAAGTCCACCTTCACTTGCGGGTGAGTGAGGGTAGAGACAGGGTGAATGCCAAGTGACTTGATAGGTTTAGATGGGGTAGATGCAGGTTTCGGTCTTGATGGGGTTGGTTGAGGTTTGGGAGTCTGGTCTTTGTTGAGAGTCTTGGGAGATTCTACCTTGGGAGGATTGGCAGCATGAGACGAGAGGGCACGGGCATGTTGAAGAGCTTTAAGACGCTCCCACAATCCCTGATGTGTCACTTTCCTTAAAGGGAGAAGTTTGATTTTCTCTACTAATCAGGAAAATGGCTGGGAAGATGTTGGATGAGATTTGGGTTCTTGAGAAGATGTTGACAGTTGTGGGGCTGAAGACGAGATGGGTGTAGCAGTCTCAGACCCATGGCATGATGAAGTCGTGACAGATTCACCATTGGTTAGAGATGAAGGAGAGGCAAGTTCTTCCTTAGGTGGAGAAGAAACCAGAGAATGAGGCTCCTCAAGTGGGTAAAGGGTAGGGATGATGGTGCCCTCCACTTGTAGTCGAGGAGTAGGAAGGGTCGTGTCCTCCATAGGCAGTAGGAAGGAGGATGGTGAGACCGGTGGTGCTGGTAAGGTTGAGGCATCCTCCAAGATGAGAGAGGTCAATAGAGAACTAACCAGGGAAAGAGGTTCGTCCACACATGATGGACTGATAGATGGACTAACCTCTTGAGGTTGGTCGGGGATGAAGGGCGAGACCGTATTGACTGTTCGAATGTTGTGTTCATGAGTGTCATCAATTAAGGTCCGGACATTGTTTTGGGTCAGTGGATGATTGGAGAATGGTTGCTTGAAGATGTCGATGCCCTGATTAGGAGGTGCATTGGGATTGTCTAGGGTGAGGTCACCCTTTTCAAGCATGTCTTGGATTATGTTTTTAAAAGTTTTGTAGTTTTCTGTGTCATGTCCTTTAACACGGTGGAAGTTGCAGAAGTCATGTTCCCTATACCACGCAGGGATGGCATGTGAGGGATCAAATTGTGGAGGTGGTCGGATTTGGGGGAGATTGAGAACCCCTTATTTAACAAGTTTTTCTAGCACAGACGCGTATGATTCTCCGAGAGGAGTATACCATCGTTGTATGTATCTCTGCTAGAATTGGCAGGTGGCGCTCTGAGATGTGGATGGCTCAGGCTGATTGGTTGAAGGTGAAGAGGATGAAGGTCTAACGACCACAGCGTTAGCTGAAGCTTTAGACTTAGGATTGGATGATGAAGGTTTAGAAGAAGAGGAGTCATTGGTCTTAGAGTTGGGATTCTTGCTCCACAACTTGACTTTATTCTCCTTGATGGCACGTAACTCAAGTTTGCGGGCCATCGTGAAGGCTTCATCGAAGGTGCGGAAGGTCTGAACCCTCAAGGTGGAAGAAATATGTCTGGCACAGGCTTGGGAGAAAAGTTCAATAAGTTTGGGTTGTGGTAAGGAAAAGGAGAGTTGATTGATGAGGCCTCTCCATCGAGCAATGAAGTCAGCTATGGATTCATCCTTGAATTGGCAGATAGAATAGAGGTTTGTAATTGAGACCTTCTTGGTGATGTTCATGGAGAAATGATCAAGAAAGAGCTGGGCCAGCTGTGTGAAAGTGAAGAGGAAATGGCTGGCAAGGGAGCTATACCAATCAAGTGCAGCACCAGAGAGGGACATAGGAAACATGTGTAAAAGCAATGCATCGTCATGGGAAATAAGGTAACAGGCATGTCTGAATGCCCGTAAGTGTTGTTATGGGTCTTCCTTGCTTTGAAAGTGAGAAAACTTAGGAAGTTCCCACAGGCTGGGATATGGCCTGATCGGGATAGAAGGATGAATGGGCTCATTGAAAATTTGCTCATATGAGAGAGCATTGTGTGAGCCAAAAATGGAGGTCTCTAGGCTAGACATCTTGTCCATTAGCATTTTGATGATATCTGCTGATGGATTGGCGGATGGAGTGCCCCCTAGGTTGTAGGGTGCTTGGAAGAGGCTAGAGGAGGCATACGACGTAGTTGGTTGTCCCTGTAAGGGCACAATGTAGGGATAACTAGTCGTAGGGATAGAAGAGGAGAATAATGGTGGTTGGGTAGAAGGCATAGCTAGGCTCGATGTTGCCACGAGAGGTTGGATTGTGGTAACAGGGGCCAAGGGATAGGTAGCCACCTTAGTGTTGATAGGGGCCAGGGTAGGTAGAATAGATACAACCAGGTTCTGGAAAGGAGTGGATAGTGGTTGAATGGGCTGAGGTTGATAGGGGGCCGAAACCCCGATGGAAGTGGGCCCAAAGATGGAGGGAGAGGCCACACTTGGAAGGTTGGTCAAGGTCTGGTCATTGGTCGAGGTGATAGCTTGGGTGTCTAAAGGTTGAACTACAGACGCTGTCGATACGGCCATAGTCACGACAAGAGAGGTCGGCATTTCGTAAATCAGATTGCCCAAGGAGTCTCACGTTTGGCTATGTGCGAGATAGTGCTGCAAGGCTTTGACGTTGAGGTCCAAGAATCATGCAAAATCTTGGTCCCCTTCTGGGACAATAGGAGTCTGGGGTGGGGTTGGACGAGTAGGAGTTCTTTCATTTTTCGAGTGGAACTCCATTATAGGACTGGTTATGGACGGGGTAGATGGAAGTGGTTGATGCCTCGCATGGTTGACTAGAGCCTTGGCTTGACTACGAGTTAGAACCATTCAAGGCAAGAAATGACGTCCTCACAAGCTCAAGCAAGCAGATAAGAACAGAAAAGATGAAGAGCACAAGCAAATCCTAAGCGTTAAATCCCTAGAAATTTATTAGGATCATGGTGGCTTATGCCTTAGAAATGTGTGTAGGAAGACTTGGCTTTTGAGTCGGGTCCTAGAAGAGGTAGTCTATGGATGGTTTTAGGTTTTGTTTAGGTGGTCAAGAAGTCTGGGTTAGGTTCCCTACATGGCCTGGTGCTAAGGAGCAAGCTCCCCTCACTTCACGAGTCCAGTGGTAAGCTGGTCTCGCTTAGCCAAAATATACTTTCCCTATAGTTTAGACTCTGCCAGAGAACAGAGTGGGCTTTCCCCTTGGTGATGAAATCCAAGTAGGATTGTTGGGATGGGTAAGGTATCCGCTGGGGGATGAAATCCCAGTCGGGCCTTGTCTCAGGTAAGTTTGATGTTTAGATTTAGTGCACGTGGTTTAGGTTGTGTAACATCAAGTGATCTATGATTAATTCAATATGCATTTTGTTAATTACTAAGTGTGGACTAATGCAAGCACAAGCAGAAATGGAATGCAAAGTGTTTTAAGCCCCAAGTCGAAATGTTAAGTTCAGATGAAAGCAAGTCGAGAAAGGGTTGAGGAATATGATTTTTGACTAGTCTAGAAATGCAAGAAAAGAAAAGTTCTTTTTATTCCTACTTATAATGTCATTTAGAAAAGAAGGAAGAGGTGAAAAGGGAGGATCCTAATGCACCCTATATGAAAAGAAGGAAAGAAATCCAAGGGAGACCCTAGCGGTCCCATCGGGCATGCCAGAATGTTTCTACGCTAAATCACTTTCTACATTCAAAAGATAGAGAAATGAGAAACTAAGAAGGACGAGGGTTTGTACATACCTAGATAGTAGACATTGTGCACCAGAATTCAGACATTGTGAGAACTCCTCTTTGGCTATGGAGGAATGACACCTGAAAGAGAAAGACACTAAACACGAAGAATGTTAGAAGACAAAAGGGTGGACTACCAAGCAAGAGCTTGGTCCTAGAAGCGCAAAGGCTTCTTGGAGGATGTCAGTCCACTATTAAAATAGAATGCTGATTAGAAACAAAAAATGATAAATGATGGAAAATAGAAAGAAAGAACTTAAGACAAATACGTACCTATTTAGAAGCTGTCTACCTTTACACAGTCACCGAGGTCAGAGGTGTTGCCGGCGTTGGTCAGGAAGGTCGCCGATGTCGGTTATACTACCGATGTCGGTAGGGGTACTGATCAAGGTCAGTCAGGGTAGTAGTCAGAGACGGGTCAGGCCAGGTTTCAGGAATGTGGATAGGGTCTATGGACGCACAAGTTAGACTGTGGTTTTGTCTGAGGGTCAGAGAGGTCTGTTCAGAGGTCTGAAGGATTGCTTGGAGGTCTGAGGAATTTGTCTTGGGTTTGAGGGACTAAGAGTATTGTCTGGGACTGGACTGAAAGGGTGACAGGGCAAAGGGAAGATGGATGGGAGACAGGGGTCTGAGAAGGCTTTTTAGCCTCTCAGGGAAAAGACAGGTCTAGTGGTAGACAGTGGATAGAATAGATAACTGAAATCATATGAAATAATGAAATAAAACAATGAAATTGCTTACCTCCTGCTTGTTGACTAAAGAATGGAGGAGCCTATTGTTGGAGCTGTGGAAGACCTGTTGCAAGAAGGAATGACTGATGTAGAGTCCATGTACCTGCTGTTGCTGCTGTACGAGGTTGAGAGAAAGGAGAATGTGAATGCCAAAGTGGTAAGAGGATTATGTTCGCGGGGGCTATAGAATGATTGTAGAAAACCATTTTGAAGGTTACTGACGGTGGCAGAACCCCCGACGTCGACCGAATAATGACCGACGTCGGTGAGGTCAGAATCGGCACAGAGGCTAAAATTAGCCTCTGTCTATTCTTGCACGTCGTCGGGTCAAGGGGTCATGGGAAAATGGTTGAAGAGGACATAAATGGATGTGAGAGGAAGGATAAAGGGGAGATTTGGGCCATAAAAGCTAAGAGAGAGGTGGGGGGATCCAAGGAGGGGATCCAAGGTGGCAAGGGTGAGGTGGAAAGGGGGCCACTAAATTAAAATGTTTATGTTATTTTAATTTAATGAATGGAGGGGACTAGGACAAGGGTTAGGACATGGGTCGAGGCAAACAAGGGTGGAGAATGAAAGATGACCAAGGTGCAGACACATTTCTGGTGTCTACAGCGAACACAGGTACCAACATCGATCAGATACTAACTAACGTCGGCAACAGGAAGACCAACGTCAATCAGACAGGAACCAATGTCGGTAGAATGGATACTAGCGTCGGCCAGGGAAATGACATCGACAGTCAGGGTCAGTGCAAGGAACTAACATTGGTCAGGTGTAAACTGGGAGATGGCCGAGATTGGTCACTAGAACGGATGTTGGGCAGACAGCAAGCTGTCAAGGAGTCTCAAACGCCCATATGGAGGACTGAAAAGGTAAGTGGACCTCATATTCATTATTCACCTTCTTACTAATTGCTTACTAATGGTCGAGAACTAGGAAGATGTGAAGAGGTAATGCAGGTAGAATCCAGAAATAGTGGGAGCTTAGCATGGATGAGGAGTGTAAGTCCTTAGAGAAGAACCAAATAGGAGTTTGTTGATGGAGTTGTCAGCTAGAAGAAATCACTGAGAGACAGATGGATTCCCAAGTTAAAGAAGAGAGTGGATGGATACGTGAGACAGAAGGCCAAGGTACATGGTCTTGAGGAAGCTGCAAGACAGTGGTACAGGTTTTTTGATAGGTGGATGACAAAGCAGGGCTTCAGTCAATGTCAGTGTAACCATTGTGTTTGTCTTACCAGGTGGATGATGAGTCATGACATTATCTAGTTACTGTATGTGGATGGTATGCTTGTAGCAGGTTCATACATGTAGGGATTTGCTGAGCTAAGGGTAAGGTTAGTTTAGAGGTATGTTAGGGAGAATTTGGGAGCAGCGAAATTCTTTGGCATAAGAGACATGGAGATTTTTTGGTCTCCAATGGGAGCTGATGTGAAGACGGTGTTGGCGGGGTTCAATATGCAGGATGCAAAATTGAAAAGCACACCAAGGGCTAGACAGTTCAATCTTAGCTTAGAACAGTGTTTGAAATCACATAAGGTCTAGTGTAGGCCTGAGTTTTCCCAAGCAATGGGAGTTGTTAGAGAGTTTGGAGCCAATTCAGGGAAGGTGGATTCTCATGTTATGCAGGGTCAAGGTCTTCACTACATGGAGTTGTAGGTTTAGATATTGCAGGTTACTTGGATGATAGGAAAGGCATCACAGGGTGTGTGGTGGTTGGTCTTTAGGATTGATCTTGAAGAGGGATACAAGCCAGGAAACAAATTAGACAGTGTACAAGTACAGGTACAGTGCAGTTGTTTATCTCCAAGTGGGAGATAAATAGTTGCACTGTACCTATACCTATACACCATATAATTTGGATAAAATATGGCACTAAAAACACATATAAAAGTGAGGATAACATCTATGACTAGGTTCTTGGCCTCCCATCTAGCTCGATCGACAAACCCACCACCCATTTTGGGTTCAAGAACACCCTTTCCAATACAAGAAAGATGTTGATTTTTAGCCTAACTTTAGGCATACATAAACCAAAACTATAATTCATATAGAGGAACCATAAGATCCTTCATGTGCATGTAAAATAAATTTAATTTCACCTGAAATCTTATCTAAATAACTTTTAAGAGTAAAATGTGGTAGAAGTTATAGTAATGGGTCATAATATGCAACTTTTTGGTAGTGAAGAGACAACTTGTTGACCTCTAACTAGCAATTTTGCATCTAAGACTGGCACATGCAAATTCAAAATTTTGATTACATTTATATAGGAAAATTACATGTGATCCAATTATTGTGACATCTGATTCCATTTGCAAGTGCATTTTCTCTACTATTCTAGAGCACGAAAACAATAATAATAAATGTTGTCAAAGTTAAAGCTACGATCCAAGAACTCAATTTATGGTGATTTTTGGCTAAAAAATGATATTTATAACATGTTTTAATGGGAATATAACATATAGGACCAAGTTCTTGGCCTCCTATCTGGCCTGGTTGATAAACCCACCAGCCATTCTGGGCTAAAGAATGCCCTTCCCAATACAAGAAAGATGCTAATTTTTAGCCTGACTTCAGGCATGCATAAAACCAAAATTGTAAGTCATATGGAGGAACCATAAGATAATTATTTTTGAGGAACCAAACATTTAATATATTTTTGAGCACATCTAAGAGCAATCCATTGCATAATTTATAGTAACGAGTCTTAAAATGCAACTTTTTGGTAGTGAAGAGACAACTTGTTGACCTCCAACTAGTAATTTTACCTTCAAGACTGGTAGGTGAAAATACACCACTTTTAGCACATATACATAGGAAATTTACACATTTTCAAATGAACATGACATCCAATTCCACCTACAAGTGCATTTTCACTACTATTCTGGATCATGGAAACACTGATAACAAATGTTGTCAATGTTGAAGTTACAGTATGAGAACTCAATTTATGGTGCTTATTGGTTGAAACCTATCACTGACAACATGTTCATAGGGGTGGATAATGACTAGGACCAAGTTATTATCATATCATCTATCCTAATCGACAAACTTACCACCCATTTTAGGCTCAATAGTGCCCTTCCCAACACAAGAAGGATGTTACTTTTTAGCCTAACTTTAGGCATGCATAAAACTAAAACTGTAAGTCATATAAAGTAACCATAAGATCCCTCTTGTTTATGGTAAATTAATCTAATTGAAACTTAAATCTATTATATATCACCTATAATATCAATTCATGGTATAAGTTGCAGTAACGGGTCCTAAAATACAATTTTTTGGCAATGAAAAGATAACTTGTTGACCTCCAACTAGCAATTTTGCCTCTGAGACTGGAAAGTATAAATATATCATTTAAATCATGTTTATACAAACAAATTACACAATCTCCAATGATCATGACATCTAATTCCACCTAAAATTACATTTTCACTACTGTTCTGGAGCATGGAAACACTGACAACAAATGTGTTTGGAAGGCTACAAGCAGAAATAAACTTATCATGAGAAATTAATCAAGAGCATGAAAATGTCATGTAATTTTAGTAAGATTATCTTATCTTTAATAATATGAAATTATTTACTAATGATGACAGCCACATGAATATGGAAGTTGATTTGGCAGCACTAACCTATAAAAAAATGTTAGTAGTAAGTAATTACAGATGAAATTTATGCACATACTACCTACAAAATCAAAAACATTTGGTAAAATTGATTACATCTACATTTTAAAATTCAACATACCTACACATTTGAATCTAATGAACCACTTGGATCTACTATAATCTTGATAATATCAATAATAGCTTCATGGTCTGACTCATGAACTTTTCATAGATTCTTGTTTCTTGACCTCCCATGATATTTTTACAATTTAATATTCCTTGTAAGAACCAAATTTGAATAGTGCAGTATCTTCATGTGCACTTGAAAGTCTTAAAAAAACCATACATTTGAATATGTTATAAGATATCATCGAATCGAAGTCCTAGTGACTACTATAGGCCTAGTGGGATAATCAATGTTTTCTCCATCTATGATCAGGGAAGTCAATTTTTTATTTCCATCTACACACCGACATAAGTAGTAATTTGTTCCCTCTTCATTTTACTCATCTACAATAACTGAAAAAACATGGCCTACATCATAAAAAATAATTTTTAATGACACTATGAAGATAGATTATGAGATTATTTATAGTACATAAAGATTAATCTTCTACCTGGTTATACTAGATTAGACATATAGTCAAAGGCATGTGATAATTTCATGTTTGTAACTTGTAATGATGGTGGAACCTAATATATGTTCATTGGAATTAGAGGTATATAACTCCATTCATCCACCTAATATTATGACTCGCACTCATTCCCAATAGAGTCCATGAATGTAGAACAAAAGCATGCCAAGTGTCACATATGAATAGTCTAAGAACCTGCATTTGAGCTATGAAATGAATGAAGCTCACTTGAACTTGTTAGGGTCATATAATCCTCATAGTTTGCCAAGACTTTTTCCTGCATTAAATAAAAATGTGTACGGATAGTAGAATTTGATTGATCACCATGAATATTATTCTCATTACACCATTCAACCATAGTTTTTACATCAATCAAATCAACAACATTATCAAATTTTAACTCCTCCATTACAATGGCTCTTCTTACACATGCTCCAACACCATCATGCTCCCCTTTTCCATGGCCAAACTCAGTGAAACTCTAAATATGTTCTACACCAATGGTAATGTGCATCTTGCTCAACCAATAAAACATCCATGCATTCTTGAATTATGATGTGCAATTATCTAACCAAATGTAATGCTATTTGAAAATAATTTTCTTTTGAGTCAACTATCCATAAAACATTTCAAAACAAACTTACACATACTCTATACAATGTGATCAATCATCACTGATATAGAAATTGTACTCCCTTAATATTTTTTGATCTTCTTCTATACTATTAGGTGCATGCATGAATGTTATATGCACAAACATGGCAACTTATGTTGAGTAGTAATAATATGATTGAAATTCCATTTGTGGTTTGAATGTGTAATTTTTAGAAAAGTTGACTACTAAAATAATATAATCAAATGAGAATGCATCCTTTCTTATCTTGAAATGTTCATCCAACCATTTAGCCCTGTGTGTATGCCTACATACTCATAAACAATTTTCTCCATCAATTCATCCATATATTCTGAAACAGGTATTTATTTCATTACAAGATTACACCTTTTAGATTCTTTACCATCTTTTACTTGATAAGTCATAGATTTGTATTTTCTCAAACCAATTAATTCCTATCCAATAATAGTTGTACATTCATCATGGATACATTTTTTTGATTGTGGCAATCCATTGTAAATGTTGTAATTTCCATCCAAACATGTTTTCTTATAAAATAATTGTCCATCTGGTCTTTCACAAAAATATTTAGAATAAATTACCTAGTTGATTTTGGTATAAATTCTATGCCACACTCCTACAAAATGTTTTCAGTATGCAAAGTATAATGAATATGGTGAAAAACATCATAGTGCATTGAAAATTCAACATGTTGCCTACAATAACAAGTGGTGCATGTGTGATTTATTTTTACATAAAAATGTTTGGCCATCTCAAAAAATATGCTTAATATCAATTTGTGGATGTTTTTCCAAAAACTTAGAGCACAATTATGTTTGATTCATATCCAATAAATGTTTCAGATGCATTTCGTGATTATGAGAACTAACTCTTCTTTTCACTACATCTCTTGCATTGGGCAAAATTCTTGTATTATCTTTCCAAAATTGTGTAAGTCTTTCAAAGCATCAGCTATAGCTTGTCCTTTCATGGAAGTCTACCAGAGAATGCCTAGAGTTATTTTATATTAGGTTCATTAAGTCTTTAAAATATTTGAATTGCTTTCATTAATCTTTTTCTATTTATATCAAGTGTTTGACTTGTTTTTGAAATCAATCATTTTCCCTATTTTAGCACTTATAGCACAAGTCGTCATTATATGCTGAGCAATGTTAAAATATTTGTTACATGATTTTTGGCCTATAATATGATATGCATCATGTAGATTTTTAACATTTTCATCATTTTTATCATCCATGTTAGATTTTCTTAGTTGTAATGTGTACATTGTAGGTCTCATCTTAACCAATTTCATCAATGAAATAAATAATTGATATCTTTGACTATCATATTGCAATATATGAAAGAAAATATCCAAGCCAATATTCTTGAATGGTGGTTAGACATTTTTTTATGCATTGGTTTTAAAATATTTTCATCAACTTTAATTAAGTACTTATCTTTTCTACACACAATTTTTGGAGGTGTCGTTATTGGTGGAATTCATTCAGAAGGTGTTTCAAAATCATTACATGTTTCCATGAAATTTTCTTCATTATTTGTTTCTTCATTATATGTTTCCATTAAATTTTCATTGTTATTTGAGTCCATTAAAATTTCTTAATTATTGGTGGGTAAAGTATCATGCATAGGGTCTTCATCAACAAAATCAAAAACTTTAAACTTTGAATGTGAATTTCCAACATCATCTAATTTTTTATTGTTGATTTCATCATAATTCAATTTATTATTGTGAATTCCATCATAATCCAATTCATTATTGTTAGTTTCATCATTATTCAATTCATTAGTGTCAATTACCTCATTATCTAAGGCATTTGGTTCATTAGGGTTAGTGTTTGTACCTTATCTGAAATGAAATGCTTGCATTCATACCTTGATTTTTTCTCTCAACTCTTATAATTTATCCAGTGTTTTATTATTCAACTTCTTCCTCTTCCCTCAACACTAACTAGAGACCATTTTTACAAAAGTAACCAAAATTGTACTTCAAAATGTGGGGTCCAAAAAAAACTACAAAGTACACAGAGAATATACAAAGTATGCAGGGAATGTCTATAGGGACAACAATCTAAACTTCAAAAAAAATAGATGTTGAAAAGTAAGTTTTTGTTTTTAATTTAAGGAACATGTATGCATTATATAAATGCATACACATTATATAAATGTTTACACATTCCTTGAAGTATAGGCATATACTACAAAAAACATGCACAAAGACTCATATTGAATGCATAACATCCCACATAATAGTATAATATGATGCAATAAGACCATAATATGATGCATTAATCCCTAATATGATGTAATAATACTATTAAATGTTATAAAAATACTATCATATCATGCATTAAGGCTCAATATGATATAATAAGGCTATCATATGATGCAATAAGACTATCATATGATGCAATAAGACTATCATACGATGCAATAAATCTCTAATATGATGCAATAAAGCTATCATATGATGTTATAAGGCTCAATATGATGCATAAATCTCTAATACATGATTCAAGAAGACTCTTGATAAGACTATGAAGAAATAAGACTATCATATGATGTAATAAGACTCAATATCTAAGATGAAATGAGCTAATTTTGCCCAAAATCCCATCATAGGTCCTTATAAAATTAGACGAATAATGGGTTCACAAATTATCACTAATCACATTCATGAATTTATACATTTGTGATGAAATCAGGGAACTTAGGGATTGTGTTTGTTATAAAATTAGGATTTATGGATAGGGGTTTAGTTTAATGGGTTTGTACATATGTATATGTCATGAAATTAGGGATTACAAGAACTGTACATGTTCAAGTGATAAAATTGGGTTTCACAATCAACATGTCATGAAATGTGACCTAATTTAGCCCCTTTAATCACATCATAGACTCTAATTTAGGTTCAATAGGTTTAAATTGGACACATTTGCATTCGTATTTGCAGTTATGATTAAATTAGGGTTAGTTAAGCCATACATGTTACATCTAGATTATGAAAATTATTAAGTCATAAATTTGGTTTAGGAGCTCAATTTTGCCCAAATCATGTCCCTATTTTAACCAATCAACTAATTGGTTAAATTCATGATAGATATAATCATACTTAATTTTGAACCAAATCATATATCATGCTCTTATAGTTATTTCAATAAGGGGTTCAAATTGGCCTCCCATGCCTCCTCGATTGAATTGCCCCTATAATTAAACCTTATTGTGCCACGTGTGTACCTTATATACCTAAAATGTTAAAGCTATCATAGATGCTTCAAGTCTTGGAAGTTTTAGAGTAGACAATGCCCTAGGAGGCCAAATCCAATTACATATAACCACATGTATCTCATACATGCTCAAAAGTGTCATCACTATTAGAGGTGTCAAGTCCTAGAAGGGTTAAAGAGCTATCAGATCTTTGTGAGGCTTGATCCAATTAGATACATCACCACATGTGTATCTCACACACACATATACTTGTGTTAGAGACCTAACAATCACTTTTCCTATAAGCATAAAAACTTTCAAAGCCTCAAGATGCCCAATCTAATCAAATATTTCCTCATGTGTGTAGGTCTAGTACATGGAAATTATCATGTAGAGCCCTTTAAGGTCCCATCCAAAATGAGCAAGAACTAAAAATTGTTAGTTTTATTTGTATGTATTCAAATTATTTATATCCCTCTACCATGAATTACCTCTAAATCCCAAATTACATTCATATATTTTAAGTCATACATACAGGAGAGAACACAACTCAGTAATGGACTTCTCAACCTCAAATCCCAAGCCAAAGCAAGAATTTTGAGATGTGTTACTTAATTTTGGTCCACATCATAAGGCTTAAGCTCATTATAATAAAATATGAACAAGATGATTGAAGATATATGTACAAAATATATATCATATTGAAACCTTTGGAGAGGGGGTGCATGCTAGTATTCAATTGTGATCAACTATCTACATAAGGTGAGTAGTTCATCATCTACATGAATAATTATTGGGTCCCTCTACTCAACATCAGCCTTGAGTGGATGCAGGTCTCATATTTATGGGACATTGTCACCTTTAATGTATCTTGAATAATCTCAATATATTTTGAGCTAGGGTAACTTATACATATGTCATACTTGGTCAATGACAAGTCTTTTGAAGCCTATATTTTTAAATCATATCCATCCCTTAATGGTTTGTAATAAATTCCCTATTGCATTTAGATATTTTCTAAGCTATACATGTTCATCACTACAAACACATCTTAAAACCACATCATGACTAATGGATACATATGACCAGTTCAAGTAAATATTGAGCTCAAAACCACATCTTATATAAAATAAAAATAGGTACCCAACTTTTAAAAAAACATTTAAGAAAAACATGTACATACCTTGTACCCATCATCCCACTCTCCTATCTTACCATCCTAATTACATGTAGAAAGGTATACAACTCTATAGTATTGATAAGAACCAAGTGTTGTCTAGCTTGTTTTTTAGCTTGAAATTGTTATATCCATGGTGTGGCTAGGACTATTCCCATGTTAAATACACACTCTTGAGATGAGGTGGTAATGTATGAAGTGGTTAATGGTTGTCCTATGTGTGATGGAGGGGTAGATGAAGGAGGTGCACAGAATGGAGGATTAACCATATTTTCATAAGAGATCTTAATTTTATGCAAAATTTCAATAATGTATTTGAATACATTAGGGGAATCTTGAATAATTGTAAAAATAGAATACTCTTGTTAGAATTTCAACTAGGACTGCAAAATTCACCTATTGAATTAGATGCACTAAGTGACCTTGGAAGAAACTTAAGGGACTTTATTCAACACATTTTAGGAATGTTTTTGGGATAATCCAAGGCATCATGCACATGTATTGGGCTCCATTAGATAGCATTCTTGAAATAGATATCCAAGAGATGCATTGTTACACTAAGGGCTTAATTCTTATTTCTACTTACACAAGATTATCTATATTACATAGTCCAATTCAACACATTTTCCACTTAAACAAATTAGTTCAAAATTTATAAATAAAGGAGTCTGGTCAAAGATATCAAAAGACAAAATATAAGGATAAGATAGGATTTTAGGCAAGTAGGATAATATGAATAAGAAAATAAAGTAGGATTTTAGGCAAGTAATGTAGTAAGGTATATCCTTGCCCTACTAGGGAAAGGTCCCAATCACTGTGCATGTTCTAATTGTGGAACAAGGATTTTGTTAACATGTGTTCTATTGATGAAACATATTGGTGTATATAAATATTAAAGTGCACTAGAAGTTGAACATGTAATATCTAATACTTTTTCAAAATTTATTATATAAAATTAAAAGTTACAACTAATCACATCTTGACAAGTAAGAGTCAAGTATTGATACCCTAATGCACAATGATTGAAACTCTAAATGTTGAGTTTTGATCATAGGTTTAAAAAATGGATTTTATGACCTCTCATGATAAAATAGGTTATATTTTAGAATGTATAATGTGTTAGACCTTGAAACCTTATTTATAAATAGTTAAGACCTTGAAATGGGTAAAAATCTCAAATTCTAATGAGATTTTATGGGTAATGGGATCTTTCCAAATATGAAACATGAAATTTACTTACATTGTGATTTCAAAATAATGCGTACACATTATATAACATGCATGTGTTACATAATATGTATGTGTTATTTGAATTTGAATTAAAAACTAAGCCTCTAGGCTCAAAAATGGCTTAGATTTCTAAGCCAGAGGCTTGTGACTATGCATCTACAGCCGAGACCGAGAGTCTTGACAAAAACCATGAAATTGAAACTTTAATCATCAAATACACTATGGATTTCAACATCAAAATTTAAAAATTTATTACCATCATGATGAGCACACTATCCTATTTTCAAATATATTATTTTTATAATTTTTAGGCTATTTTAAGGGTTCAAACAATTTTTATTTCTAACTATTTAATTTCAAAATTAATAAAAAAAATATTGATTGAAAAAATATTATAAAAAATTATAAGACACTATAAGATATTATCTAAATATTCACTAAAGGGTTTCAAACAATATGTAACAATGCTCAAAAAATGGTGGGCCACACGTCCATCTATCTACTATGTTTTCTTGAAAAAAATAGGAGGTCCTCTTCAAATTTTAAATGTTTGACCTATTTATACTTAACCATTTTTCAAAAACAATATTTTTTTGGAAACTAACCTTTAAATTATACAATTCATGTATTTATACCACCTTCAAATTATCTATATAAGTTCACATTTCTGAAATTTTAGAAAAATCATGGCCATGGGTAGGCCCTTTTTTGTCCCCCAACTTTGTGCACTAATCCATTTATCCTAATATAGTGAACCCCTATAATTAACTAAAAGGGATGTGTGCCACATGTCAACATATTCACCAACCCATATACATTAATATATCATATCCATAGGTACATAGCATTCCTTCCCTCCTTGACATGTTTCATCCCCAAAACAAAAGAAGAAACCAAATAATGAGTGTGCTTCAAATCATTTCACATTTATATCCAATAACTATCATCTAAGCATCCATATGTTATTTTGGTAGGTGATAGCTCTTAAACCTTATTTATAAATTCCATCATATCATTCTAATTCCATTCATGATCATAATTATACCACCTTGGTGTCCATGCATAATTGTTCCTCCTTTGATTCCTCGTAACATATTCCAGTACACTACTATGGATCCATGCATGACCATAGTAGTTATTATGCCATGCATAGTCATAGTGATTTCCCATTGATTCCATGTTCCATATGTTGTTTCACTACTTTGAATCCATAACTAACCATAGTAGTTATTTTTTGGCCTCCATGCATAGCCATAGTGACTGCTCTATTAGTTCCTTGTGCAACCATAGTCATTGATACTCTGATTTCTTGTATAGGCAAATTATTTTTTTTTATGATAGTCCCTCATATGGATCCATGATTTTTACCTCTCATGATGATGTGGGTGTCATATACCTCAAGTTTTTCTGATACTTTGAAGGTTATCAACCTTTTCTTCTACCTCTTCCACCTTTTGATTTGGTGGTTCCTTTGTCTCTTGAGTAGATCAAGTGTTATTATTTGGTTTTATTGTTTATATATCTATGTCTTCAATTGAATCTTCCATATGCTCTTCCCCACCCGATTCAATCTCATGTTCATGATCTACCTTGATTTTTCTTTGTGCCCTTACTATTATATCCTATAAAGTGACCTTTTTTCTATACCAAAACTTTAGGAAGTTATTCAAAATATTAATACTATTTTTTTACAAAGTATCTAACCATGGATATCCAAGAACTATATCCACATCATCCATATCAAAAGCATACAAATCTAAATGCAAAACATATTTATCCATAGTGAGCTTCAAATCTTCAAAAACTTGAATATTATAACCATATATTTGAGCCTCCTTGATATTACTTGCTTGAACATGTAGATTTTAAGTCACATCCATTTTGATGAAGTTATATTTTCTATTAGAGTTTATGGACACAATGACATTCTTCTTTTGAATGCATAATGACACTAAAAAATTGGTTATGATTGATTTGGAGCCAAACTATTCAAACCCTTATCATCTAATCCTTCTTCTTTCTCTTGTATAACATCTACCTTTCCTTATACACAATCTGTAGTCTCCTCATCATCATTATGTGTGATTTATTCTTGATCACCACTTTCATGTTCTTCCTCATTGTCATTATTTTCTTCCACTAATTTTTCTTCTTCTTCATCTCCTTTATTTTCTTCATTAACTTCCTCATAATCCACTTCTTCCTCTTTTGTATTTTATTTTTTATTTTCTACCCCATAGATCTAGGAAAACCTATTCCATTTCTTCCTATGAAAACTTCCATCATTTTTGTCCTAACTCATCTCACCAAAGTACTGTAGGACTATAAAGAAAACTATAGAAATGTATTTACCACCAAATTATTCAAACATTTTTCTCCTTAAAAAGGATCCACCATTATCTAGCATCAATAACACCCTCCCCTAAAAATAATTGTAACTTCATGATTCATAAAACTAGGGTTAATGAAAAAATCTTAAAATTTTAATAACTTGTGTGAAAATGATCCAAACAGTCCCAAATTTTAACTGTATTTTTCTTTAATGTACTAGAACTTTAGTTAAATGTTTGTGAAAAAAATCCAAAAATTTCAACTTGTAGAGTGAATCTATTAAACATTATAAAATCATAAAAACTAACTCAAAACATTTTAAAAGAATCTTAAATTTTGTTTATAACTTTCTTGTATTATGTTACAGCATAAGTCAAAATTTCATATAAAATTTCTTATATTTTGGTAGATATGATTAAATGAGTAAAAACCCTAAAATATCAATAACTCACTCAAAATTGATCATAAAACGTAAATTTTTTTACTATGACTTACTTAAAATATTCTTCATATCTAATAAAAAATTGTGAAAAAATTAACAACTGATTTGAATATATTAATGATTACATAAAACTAAGGTTTTATCCCACACAAATTGCCCAAATTGAAGATTTGATACCTCTTGTTATGATCCACACTTATAATATTATAAATATCTATAAAATAATGTAGATAATCATAACACGACATATATAAGTGGGCCAATATTACCAAATATTCAATATGTTCATAAATAGAATACCTTTAGGGTAGGGCAACACCATACAATACTCCTTTCATAAGGAATAACTCCACAATGTCTCTTCAGTGGAAAAACCTCCAATATACTCTTACAATTGACTACTCAATGCTTAATTTCTTTCTTTACAATGATATTCACCTCCTTTATATAGACCTCTATATAATTAACAATGGATTGGTAACCTCCTAATCCCAATGTAATTTGACCATTACCCAATGTAGTAATTCTAAAAGTTACTCATTTATCCTAATATAGTGGACCCCTATAATTACCTAAAGCGGATGTGTGCCATATTTTGGCATCTTCATCAACCCATATACATTAATATATAATATCCCTAAGTACATATAATTGCAGTGAACCATTACACCAAAATCCTAGACTGTTAGCGAATCTCTCCACCAAGATCTTAACACCCCACGATACTTCTAATAATCTCATCCCTAAGATGGGTGTGCATCTCCATGCATATGTGAGAGGCCCAGATGAACACTATCATGCCATCATTACCACTCAAGACCTAATTCTTGAACTTGGGTGGGCACTCTGATACCACATGTAATGAACCATTACACCAAAATTCTAAACTATTAGTGAATCCATCCATTAGGATCTTAACATGTTGTATAGTGGGACAAGTACATAATAACTTGATAGGATCATATTGCACCATTATCCTCTATTGATAATCTATCTATATTGACTATGTATTGAATCTAAAAGTTTAAGGATGTGTTCCTCTGTTTATAGGTCAATTTTTACTATGTGATTTCTAATTTGACACATACATAACCTACAAGAGATAAAACTCTAGCTTTCATAAATAAAAATTGAGATCAAATGTCTCAAATGAAAAAGGGAGGGGTGAGTGGGGAAGTGGTATATTCCTGATATATACTTTAAAAACTCTTTTTGACTAAATGGTACCTACATAATCAATGTGGAAGTCAGGATGATGTAGTTTCTCTTTATGGTTAAAATCATATAAATGTAATAAATGAAACTAGAAAATTTAATTGTAATAATTAACAAAGGATTTCCTCATCCTACAAGAAAATAATTTTAACTTGGCCAATGATTGTATTACTAAAATAGAATTAGAGTAGGGATCTTTGTTTAAAAGATAAGTAATTTTGAATTTTTTGTTTGTAAGGGAGTGTTAAAGAGTAACTAGATGGTTTCAAGTGAGACATATTTTTTTCTTATAGGAGAACATTTGAATGTTTTTAAATTAATGACATTATGTATTATGTGGGAGAACTATTAATAAGTGTACCATTTTGAAAAAATATCCATCATATCATGGGAGAAAAGTCTTCACTAATGGATAGTTGCATAACGTCCCAATGTTGCTTAATGTGCACTTGCCTAGATTGGACAAAGACTTCTAAAACTAAACTAGCAGTGAATTATATTTTGATTAAGGATGTTTAATAACAAATTATTGAATTATAAAATATGTTCATATAAATTATAGACTTTTAAATATCTCATATAGATAAATGGTTATGGAAATGGCAAGTTGGCCAAAAAAGGTAAAAATGTCAAGGACTAGTATTGTCAAGCAATTTTTGATTTAATTTAAGTGTATACATTCCCCCTCACCCGAAAGTAAAGGAAATATGATGCTTGAGTGTGTAAACAAATGTTTTCTTTGTCATGGAGATATGCATTACCCCTTATTGGGATATGTGGAGAAGTGTTGACTTAAGAGTGATCATGTCTCATTTTTGAATAATCAATGTAGATAATTGAGTTGGAAAGGTGCATGCTCCAACCCTCATAAAGTACTCTAAAAATGTGCAAAGAGATGGGAAATAGTAAAATGGTTCAATATAGTGAAACCAAAACACTAAGTGTCACTAAGCTCTCAAGTGGTTCACTTACTAAATTAATAGATAAGAGGTGGTAACCAATAGATGTCTAGCTAAAGTGAAAATAAGATTTGGAACATCACTATGATCAAATGTGTTCCACCTAAAAAATATGAATAATTTCATTGTAAATAGATCTAGATTTGAAGTATAATTTTTTAGAATTTCTTAATACTTGATACTTGTAAAATGAGAAGTCTAATTTTTGTAAAATAATACCTTGGTCATGATTGTATATCATGCCCATTTTACTACATAGAGTGCTAAATGTGTTCTTATGAAAATTATTTAATCCCTTTATTATCTTTATAAAAGTGTGTCTATGCTCAAGTAACTTCTTGAATGGATAACATATTCCAACTAAATGAACCCATAATTGAAAAACTATTTTTTTTCTCATTTTAAGTTGCCAAAACAAAAAAAATTATAAATTGAAAATGTCCATTATGATTCCCCCTTTTATAGATAAGGGAGATGTCCTGCAAAATTACTTATCTCAAAATCAAAGTGTGAGTATTTATAAATGATATATAAAGCATGTAACATTCATTTTCATAAATTTAATTTTGTATTAACAATATATTGATGCAAGTAATGAATAGTTTAAATAACTCATATATTTTCTTGCATGATGTAAGTTTGATATAACCGTAATAGTGAAAATGAAGCATTGTAAAGAACTTGCAAGAGTTGAATATGTATCAAAAGCATATAGTTGAGATTAGAGTATTTTATAGGGGTTATTTTTTTCCAATTGGATTTTTTTGGAAAAAAATCTAAAATTTTATATTATCTAATGAATAAATTTTTGAAAAAACTATTCACCAGATTTCATAGAAAGTGTCCATAGAATTGGTATATTCGCTAAGATAAACATATATTAGTATTAAAATTTATATTTTTATTTAAAATTTTCCTATTGTATATATGTTCAATAGTTTTTAATATAAAAATACTTTCCTACAAATAAATACTTCTAAAAAATTCTTATTTCTTAAAAAATACCCTATTTAAGAGGTTGAAGCATTGGAGCACATATATAATATATTTCATGATATGTACAATGACACCATATATAAATAAGTTTGTACATAGTAGTGCATGATAAGAGTCATGGCACCATAGTAGCCAAAAATAAAACATGCAAGTGAAGTCATATAATTTTTCATCCAAGAGGGTCTATATGAAACATATTGTAAAATGATGTAAAAACTTCATGCATTGAGCCCAAAGTTTGAATATAAGGGATAATGAATATGTCACATAATTAATATAAGGCCTAAATTCCACACACATAAGGTGTATGTTGAACATACATAAGCCCAAGGGCCACATGAAATGAGCAATTGTTTTTTGAAAACATGATATGAAACTAAAATGAACATGTAACAACAACATATAATAAATGGATCTATAATAAGTAAAACATGTGTATATGTGTTTCAATTTAACATGTAGCATTTTTACCAAGACATATGTGAAGATAAATTCAATGATTAAAGTATTTATTTTCATTTATAGATTAGAAGGGATATAATATTATGAGTATATACAACCTTTAAGATGTACATATAAAATAATGAGATGCTCCTAGATAAGCAAGGTTGTTGGGTGACAAACTTGACAAAAATAAAACCATTTGAAGGTATGATTTAGTTTTGAAACTATACTAATATCAGAGTGTGTCTTTTATTTGGAGTACAAAAATTATGTTATAAGTCATTATGACTAGGTTACTATTCAAAATAAATAACGAAGATGCATACTGATAGGTGCATAGTAGGGGATAGGTACATAGTGTGTCATTGTCTACTAGTTATTACTTTATCCCAATTAATTGTATATAAAAAAATTCAAATTGGAGTAGTTTTTGATGTGTATGAAGATTATTTTTCACTGTATAGTTATCTTATTACAAACTTAGAATACATTGTGAGAATATGTACGCCTTGAAAATATACTATACACTAAAATATAAGTCTATATGACATAAGAATAATTATGTTCAACAACATATAGAGATGTTTACGAGTCCTTTTTAATTTTTATAAAATATTCTATTTTTGGTTAATTTCAGCATATATTAATGTTTTTATATTTTAAAGGAATGAAACATGCATGAAATAAAAATATATGAAAAGAAAAATAATTTATGGATTTTAAAATTAGAAAGAGGAGGGGGAAGATTGAAACAACCCTCAACAATATGCTGAAGCAAATCATGGTAAGTAAGAAAGCATGTGAGATGCCCCCAATGTAGATGTATTATTTTCAAGGATGTAAATCATAGCCATGTGAACTCATCTAGAAGTATGTAAATGTAAGCATGAAAGTACACATGATAGCTTATAGCATGTATGGGTTACCATGAAAGATGTGTAAATTTTAAATAATAGTAATATGGTTGACTTGGGTTATTAGAATGGGTTGAATAAATCAAGGGATAAAGTTACCCAAAAGTGAAAGATGAAAAACCAAAAGGCTAGAATAAGTTTTAATAGGTGTAGATGAATAAGAAAGAAAAATATGAGAAAAAAGAGACTATGTAAGGAGTATAATCAAGGTAATAGGCCCAACTGTAAGAGTAGGGAGGAATTCCATAATGTGTCAAACTAATGATCTCATACAATACATCTACCCAAATTATTGATAATTAGGAGCCATGTCTTTTGCCATTAAAGTAGTGACATGTGTAGGAGTTTCTAAATTTGAAGAAGAGCCATATGTTGTCAAGTAACCCTCTGAATCACTATGTATAATTTTCTCCAAACCTGTATACTCATGCATAAGAGGAGATGATGCCACAACCTGTACCTATGTAGGATCGTTTTGAATAACTTATACTTGTGTAGAAGTGGATATATTACTTTTTGGTTCCAAATGATCATTCTCATGTGTAATCATGTTATGCTAAATAATAGGTGGAAATTTTTAAATATCATCATGCTCTAGTAGGTGAATAAATTGAAATATGTTCATGCTCATTTATAGATGCAATAAAAAAATTTGGAGTGTGCCTATTTAAATGTGAATCATTATCTTGAATAGGAGTGTAAACTAGGTTTTTACCAAATTGATCAATAATTCTACCAACCAACTATTGTAGAATAAAAGGAGATACCATAGGTTCCAATGGATATTCATATTTAATTCCTAAAATTTCAATCAATTGATCAGCATGAGTATACTTTAGGCATATGTGAACTCTTTAAGGAATTTATTTAGTTATTTGTAATTAAGGTATTCCTAATAACATAAAAAACACACATGCATGGAAACACTAATAAATAATTATGCAATAGGAGAGGACCCACTTGGAAAGAAAAAATAATGTGCCCAAGAATATCTTATGTGTGGCCATCAAATGCTTTCACAACTCTAGATGTATGTAAAATATCCTTTTTTATATAGCCAAGATAGTTTAGAAGTATTTTAATGCACACATTTCCACTTGATACATTTCCTATCATAACACTATAGATGGGTTGAATTCCAAGTTATAATTTAATGAATAATGCATGTCTATCATAATCATCATCAACAATTTCTAAATCAATAAATTTAATATATGTTTTAGATGTCATCTCACTCATAATTGTAACAATAATTCTATCCATTTGAAACCCATATGAAGATTGAGGAGGATGATAATTATATTAATAATGTACTTCATATTGTTGTTGGTTATCTAGTGCCCCATGATTAGGAAATTGATCATGACACACTTTTAAATTTGCATTGTCATTTTATTATGGCTTAGCCTCTTAAATAGGTGTACTAACATCAATAACATTTCCATTAATGAGATCTTGTATTTTATGCTTGATATGCATACATCTACTATAGTTAAAAAAAAATGCATTTCCATCAAAATATTTAGGTATACATGGTGGAGGAAGTGTAATAATATTATATCCAATAATCTTTTACATTAAAACATGGGGAGTTGAAAGTAAAATTGAAAAATTCTTTCTTTGTGGAGCTCATAAGTGTATTTATTGTTGTGGGTGAGATATAACATTAATTATAATTCTAGACTCATTTTTCCCTCAATACATTTGACTTTGTAATTAGGCTTGCCTTAAAACTTGATAGTATATGTAGAAGGAATGTTAGAGATATATTTGATCTTATTTAATAATATCAATTTGAGCTCACATTATTTGATTGTATGACATATCTCATCAAATTATCTAAACTTATCAAACATGATAAAATCTTGATGGAGAGTAACCAAGATTTGAGTGAAAATGTCTTGAATATCATTATCTATGATTTGATTTAACATTTTGGCTAGTATGGAATTTTTTTTATAGATACTAGTTTTGGTAGAATGCTTACCTTATTTGATTTTGACTAGAGCTCTAACCAATATATAATCAAGGGCCTAGATCCCCACGTGATCATTTATCAAAATTATTACAATTACCAACAATGGTCATAATCATCCTTAGAATACCAATAAATATCCATAACAAGATCAAGAATACCATCAATGGCCACAACTAGCCCAAGAATACCAATGATCAACTATAACTGGCCAATGATACCAAATTAAGATTTGAGCTTGGGTGGTGCTTGAAGCAACCACATCACTTTACCAACTCACCCACATCTCATTGATAGTTAGCATGGTATTTTACCTTAGAACATATTCATTAATAATATTTATATGCACATAATATTTTCACACTTTTATTAATTACTGACACTTTATATCTTATAGGAGCCTACTGAGTCTCAATATCTCTGAGTGCATACCTTAAGGGGTGTACTAGGAAAGGGGTGGGCTGACCTTCGGTGCTTTGTAAGATTGTTTTTACTTTTTCCACTTGTTATCTACACTCTTGCCTCCTAAAACCTTAAACCCTAAGATTATTTATCTCTTTCCTATCTATTCCCACAATTTGTCATGTTTTATCCCTCATTTGTTTCCTTGTTTCCCTTTTGACTTGTTTAGTAAACTAGGTCAACCTGGTTGACCTAGCTTATTCTAGGGATGATTTGCCTTTCCTTGTTGCCTTACATCATGACTAACCTATCATAAACTTCAAGCATTAGCCCGATAATGTACTAGGTTGACCTGGTCAACTTAGCATAATTGACATGTCTGAAAGTCTTTAGGGTGAGATACTACTATATATACAAGGTCATTCCTTACCATTTCATATGAGAGTTGAATTAAGCAAATAAATGTAAATGAATATCTATTTATTGACCATTCTACTTGAGTAATAAAGCTTTAGGGTGAAATACTTTATTTTAGAGCTTCGATCTTGTCTTGTGGAGAAGTCTTTTGGATACTTAGGTAGGTTATGTAGCCTAGAGCTGATTTATATTGGTTTTCCTTACAAGACACAACAATCTCTTGGAAAGCACCATTGGCCAAGGGAGATGTTGAGACTCAATAGGTTCATCTTCAAAGGTAAATATTCCTACCTTTATTTTTCCTTTGTAAGATAGATAGATAATACAATATGTATTCTTATTTTCCATGTATTAGGATTCTATATACATTGACATGAGTATATGTCTCCTATACATGTTTAATTGAGTTGTTATTTACTTGTTTTGTTGTAACCCCCACTTTGTACCATAAGCTTTGGTGAGCACTAGAATAGTTTACTTTTCTTATTACTAGATTAGTTTACTTTTTTGTTTATTATAATAAGTGAATATAGAAACCATATGAATTTTTAATGGTTGTTGTGTGATTGTGTTAGACTGTAGGCTTTAGAACCCTACCTAGCATGATGTGTTGTGATAGATAATACAATTGATACCCTAATTGGGTCTAACAAATCCTCATATTGGTCATGCTCTCGCTTAACAAGTGTGTGCCCCAATCAGAAGTGTAGGTGTGATATATCTTATCTGATCTAAGATTGATTCATGCACACCATGTAATTCTAATTGTATACATTCTAATGAACCCAATGTGAATCAAACCCTTATAGGGTTTATTTCACTTATTTTTATTTATTTTTTCATCTTTCTATCATATGTTTTGACTTTCGAGCTCAATTTTATCGACCCAACAATTTTTCCCTATGCATAGGAATAGGCAATTGGATCAACTCAATCCAACACATGTTTCTAACACTTTTTAGACTTTTTGTTTAGCCTAGTAGGTCAACTAGGTTGACCTAGCATAGTTCCAACAATATTGCAATAGGTTCATATTCAAGATTCATACTGCAAGTTTAAGATTCTAGACATTTAGATTTGTAGTCCACTCAACTAGGTTGATTATCTCAACATAGCACATTTACAAACATTTAGTTTACTCTATGATGTTGAACAGGTCAACTTAGCACACTTTTTTAGCTTTTGAAGCAAGTTTTTATCTCACTTGGTCGACCAGCTCAACCCAATTCTATAGATTGGGCCAGTTCTCTCCAAGGCTATAGGTCAGTTACCTATTCTATTTTCATCTCCAAAACACCAAGGTTACTTCTATCTCTTTGTATCTACTCTATAATTTTCTTTCAAAATTACATTCTATTTATGTATACCAATTAGATTGACCAGTGTTAGTTCAATTGACTATATATTTCATTTCAATATCTTCTTTTCTAGACTAGCTACAGGGATATCTCATTTCATTTTTCTTATTTTTATAAATCCTCTCTTTTCCTATCTATTGTGATACGTTAACCAGCTTGACTTTACACTATCCTAGACCTTGCTTTCTACCTCTGTCCATTGCACTAGGTCAACCTAGTTGACCTAGTAGTTTTTGAAGGTCTTGTGTACTGCACTAGGTCAAATTGGTCAACTAGCATAGTTTTTAGGCCTTTTCCCCTTATTTGTAAACTTCTAATCTCTGTAATAGGTTAGTTTTGTGGACCCTATCTAGCTTTATTGTCCCTATTTTACACTAGGTCGATTGGGTCGACATAACTTTATTTCTATCACTTTTTGAATCCTTTATTTTCTCATCTTACGTTCCTTCCTTTTTCATCATGGATTTATTTTTGGGTGACAACACTAAATCTCAAATAATAGGCATGATGGATTTTACCAATCCTCATAGGGTTTTCCATAGACAAAGTAGAGTTATTTTTGAAAATGATAGTAATGTCCATATTAAAATTGTCACAATGGACTATGGGTTTCCTCATGATACTTCTTTGCAACATAATCCTTCTTTTCTACTAGAAAACTAACCTAAGTTAGAGTATACTCCTGAAATGCTTTTCTTTATTAACTAATTTCCCCAACATAAAGGGAAAGATTCATCTACCATTTACAATCTCATGACTAGTGGTCAAGACAATAAACCTCATTCACCACATTCTACATTCTCAAATGAATTTGGTAGTTCTTTGCTTCACAACATCTCCCTTTGAACATGACCTATTCTTATGTTTCTTCTTTTTCTTTCCTTTCTTCTACCTCCATACCTAGTATCTCAACTACCACATTCTACATTCTCAAATGGATTTGGTAGTACTAATTTCTTTGCTTCAAAACCTCTCCTTTTGATCATAACCTATTCTCATGCTTCTTATTTATCTTTCCTTTCTTCTACCTCCATACCTAGTATCTCAACTACCATGGCTCATTCTACATCTAGTGGACCTCATTTAATATTAACTATCCTTAATCATCCCACTAGTCCATTGTTTAATACCTAAGGCATTCATGCATCTAGTGCTTCTTCCTCTCCTCCATTCACTAGTCCATCTTTTACTACACAAGAAAGATTTACCACTAGTGCCTCTCATTCTCATCATTCATCTCAAACTCTCAACACCACCAATAGTGGTACCCAAGTGACTAATACCAACACCAAATCTTATAATAATGTTATTCAAACTCACCAACTTATATTTAAAACTCTCAATCAAATAAATTCTTTCCAAGCCCATAACATAAAACAAATGATCAGAATGCAAAATTACCTTCTTCATCTTCAATCACAACCATAATTAATGGCTTGGGGCACACATAACTAAAGTGTTCCTCTCCCTCCTCTTTGATATTATCAAGGTAATCTTATTCCTCAACCTCCTATAATCAATAAAACTATCAAGCATCTACAAAATTAACCTCTCACTACTCAAATTGCTAACATTGATACAAGAGGTATAACACCTACAATCTCTTATAATGGATCAACTGATCCTTCTCTTAATCTTAAAACATTTGGGAAAATTTATAAATATTGGGTTAAATTAAACACCTTTGCCACTATGATGGTCCTTGCTAAGACCCTCACAAGTGATACCTTGGATTGGTACAATCAATTTAGACCTCATTTCATTACTAGTTTGGAAGATTTAGTGGATGTTTTAGTTCAAGAATTCCAAACTAGTGATCTTCCTAAAAACAATTTGGCCCATTTCATCAATTGAAAGTAAAGAAAAAATGAAACCACCCAAGAATTTATTAAACGATGGAGGACTTTATCAAACAAATGTGAACACAACATGGCCAATGATAATCTTTTTTTATCTCTTTACAAATTCTCTTTATTCCAAATTACAATATCAAGTATGTACCCTTTCTCCATGAACTTTAGAAGAAGATATTGATCAAGCTAAATGATAATATTTACTTATGCATTACTTCAAACCACCCTAACCTTCCATGAGTTATCATATATTACTTAAAACCAAAAACTATAATGTTACCAATGATGGTGTTTTTTATTCATATAATACCATTCACCATGTTCAAGTTGTTGTTCCTACCCTTTCTTCATAACCAACTTCCTCCTCTCAATAATGTACTAATCCTCATTTCTCAACAAATAACATTAATTTCCATAAACCTCTTTCCTTATATGAATTTTTTAAATGTCTACCTAGGCCTCTTCCTCATGAAATTTACCCTACTCATCCTATGAAAACCTGATATGATCCTGACAAGTTTTGTTGTTTTTAGGCTAGTTGGGATCATTCTCATGAGACCTGTTAACAACTTCATAATTTAGCTATGGACTTTCTTCTTCGACCTAATTTTGACTATGATTCTATCACATACAATGTTAATAAACTTATGATCATGCATTCAAAGAATACAAAACTCATGATAAAGCTCAATCCTTGAATTAAGAAAATGCACATTTTTCTATTTATAAGGATCCTTTACCTAATCATCAACCAATTCAATAAAACCAAGTAAATCCCATAACTTCCACTGATAATGTATAAAATCTTGTGGAACCAATTTCTAAAGAAAATTTGATTAACATGACTAATATGCGAAGAGTAGTGGCTTTCATCGATTCTCAACCTATCTACACCCCCTCTCCTTCTCAAGCATACTGTGTTATCCAAGATTCTTCTCCAACTCATTTAAATGAGTTGGATAAAGAAGATCTTATAACCTTTGATGAAGATCCAACTTATGATGCTTCTTTGGATAACATGTCTTATGCTATTTTGACCACTCTTCCATCATCGTCTCATTCCAATGTTAAACAACCTTCTGTTAACACCTCTTCTACTCCTCACAATCAAGTTGAGCATATTATTTCATCATATTTACATGATTTAAAACCTTCTAAACCTTTTCATTCTTATCACAAAAAGAAATTCTCTTTGGATCTTCCCTCCAAACAGCTCCTTAACCATTACACACCTATATCTAACAATCATCTCATGGGTTATGATGAGTGGGATCCCATTGCAGAGCTCACTAATCTCCCTTCTCAAATTCCATTTATTGAACTCATGAGAACATCTCCCCATCATTGAAAACATCTTATGTAACTATTATTTGAGATGAATGTCCCTCATCCTCCCTTAGTAGGAAGAAAGGCAACCTTATATAGTTTTGAGGATAGTATCTTGAAACAATGTGAAGTGATGTCCATGAATGTTGTTGAAACTATCGACACTTCTCTTTCATTAAAATTTCCCATCCCATATAAGATTCCCAATGAGATTATGCTTCATGTAGATGATCCCCCCCTAGTTATTAACATTCAAATTGGTGATATCTAAGTTAAGTGTGCTTTGAATAACGAGGGTTCTGGAACTTGTGTTACTTCTCTTGATTTCATTAAAATCCTTGGATATTTTGAATACAATCTTAAGTCTACACGTAGAACCTACCAAGGATATGATAGAAGGCAAATGCCTCCTCTTGGGTGTGTGTAGCTTCCCATTACTATCCCACCTGTCACCATTCGTGTGAAGGTGATGATCTTTAACTTTCCTCTTTCTTGTAACATATTTCTTGGTAGGCTATAGACTCATCGTATATGAGCTATCACCTCTTCCACTAGCCAATGAATTAAATTCCCTCATAATGGAGCCATTTATATGATTAAAGGAAATACTAACCCTTAGAATTTTGAATAATTCCAAGATCGTGGTGTCTTTAAGATTCCTACTTTTGAGCCTTTACCTAGCATTCCATTTCATGAGTCACAATGTCTAAATTTTCTTGTCAACTCAACCAAAAGATAATGGGCATCCTAAGATTATTGGTAATATTCCTCCTAACCTTTTAGACTCTGATGATGATGAGCTTGACGAGATTAATCTTAAGATCAAAACTTTCAATCTTACACCTCATCTCATCTCACAACTCCTGCCTCTTTGTAATCTCATTCTCATAAACCTCCTTGCGATGACATTCTTATAGTCTTATCCAAGACTTGTCATTCTATTCACCATGCTTTTTTTGATGAAAAAGTTATTCTAACTTGTTTCATTGATCTTCATTCATATGATTATTATGATGGCTATTCCTTAGAAGATCCTTTATTAGATAGTCTTATCCAAGCCCATAATGCTAAGATTATGCATTATAATTATTCTTTACGTGAGTCTTTTCATGCATTCTCTCATGTTCCAATTTTTTTAGTTCTTGATTCTTGTATTTTTCCTCTTTATCATAGAGTGAAGATGGAATAGACACCTCTAGTTTCTAAGGACCTTCATAGACTATGCTCATGGATCATGTTATGATTGGCCCTTATCATTTTTATAGGTTCCTTGATTCCCATCATTGGTTTACTCCTAAGGTTAGTGCTGCCCTTCTTAGACCTTGTATTGATCCTACTCTTCCCACAATGGAACCTATGTTAGAACTAGTTATTATTTCTTTTTCCACTGTTAGTGAGCCTATTCTTACTTCTTTCACTAGTTCTATTCTTATTAAGACTAGTTTTATTCCTTATCCATCATCACCTCATCTTTGTGATGGTTTTATTCCTTTGCCTAAGATGGATCCTTTACCAACCAAATGGGGTAATGAGCCATCTTCCTCTTCTTCTACACTTGTTACACCCTCTCTCATGAGTGTTACTTTTAAACACACTCACAATTGTATCTGCTGCTTTCATGGGATAGATACTCATTCTTTTACCCATTATCGTAAGTTATGACAATATATTGATACCTTGCATCCTTCTTCCCCATCCATAGACACTACCATACCTCCTCCCAAGCTTCTTCCTAACTATATACCTAAGTATGGTGAGAGGTATTGTATATGGCACCAATGTGGCACACATCATACTAATCATTATCGTATCCTTCAATAACATCTTAAGGATAATCTTATAGTTATCCCTAGACCATATACCATTCATCCCATAGGTTATTCTCAAAATAAGGTTCCCCATTATTCTCCCATATTTTTACTTCCTATGGTCCCTTATGTGCCTTCACATATGGTTCCTTCTCCACCTATAGACCTTCCATCACCCATGGATCCTTCTCCACTGGTGATTCCTCCTTCTCCCATAGATCTCATTCCTACACATTCTTCTGATCATCCTTTGCCTAATTTCCCTCCTTAACATGATCCAAAAAGTATTATTACTTTTTTAGTTGAGGAAATTAGAAAAGAAGTGTTTTCCTAGTATTTAATAAAAATTGATGACACATTAGTAGCAGTTCATATCTAGCTTCATAGAGATTTATCCAATGTCTTGGATAATGTGTGTGGATATATTTACCATTACTTATGAGCACATGCATGGTACTTTTATATTTATATTTGGATTGGACTTGTGATCCATATTTATTTATTTTTCTATATCTGATTATATCATTTGACACTATGTCAAATTCTTGCTTATCTTATATCATTATCTTCTTTGTTGTACTATGTTTTTTGTTAATTTTATATTCTATCTTTTTTCACATATGTTTGTTCTTCCTTATCATTTATTTATATTTCTCTTTTATTTTTGTTACATCCATTGGATATTTTTTTTGTGAGTTTATTTATAAGACCATGGATAAGACCCAATAGATCCTCACAAAATCACCATATTTAACTTGTTATTTCCTTGTATCTTCATGATTGTTTGTTTTATTATCCTTTATTTTTAGAGATAATTATCATGGTGACTTGGTTGTATTTAACCTATTCCCTTTAGTTATTATCTCATTTTACCATGTGATCAGTTAGCAAATAGTCTTTCTCATTATTATTTCATTTTACTAGTATACCTATGGACCTCCCTTTTCCTTTCTTCCCTTTTTCCACAAACTAAACATATGCACAGTTGAGATTTGAGCTCATATATTTGTTTATTATCAAGCCTAAGTGTCCTAGTCAGTATTTTGTCTTTGGTTACTTAGTTTCCTCTTGCCTTAGCCTAAAAATTATTTGTGTGTATCACTATCTCTCTCATGCTTGGTCATTCTAAATTTGTATCGAGGAGGAATTTTTTTAAAAAAGGCCTTTAGAAGAAAGTTAAAATCCAAATCATTTAAACAAAAGTAAATGATATCAAAAGGCTAAAATATGTAATATTCTTAAAATTCATATCACACTAAAAGATGTGATTCAAGCACATCTCCTATTTCCAATGAAAGCTCAAACTCCAAAGTTGGCTTCACATAGAACCGAAGTCCTTTGGGGTGCATTAGGCTAGTAGATTAGAATAGGAGAATTAAAAAAAATATTCTAGTGATACATAATTTCTCATGCAAGTACCCAATCTTTTTAGTATATTGATGGCTCTATAAGTGGTCCTGAGGAGTGGGGAACACATCATGGGGAGGTAGGTCCATTTTAATTTTTCATTATACTAATCTACCTTCATGAGATGATCTTAGTAGCACACTTATTTGCCTACAAATATTTGTGTCTATAGGAAATAGGTTTCATTTATACATAGATGACCACTAGTCACTTAGTGTCATCTCATGTTCTTAGTATGCCTTTTATCTCTTAAGGTATTCTCTTAAGATTACTAAGTATTTTCTTTTTACACTCCCTTTTTCATTCCCTTTCCTCATATTTCCTCTTGAGAAATATTGTCTTGCTTTTTTATCACACCCCTTGGGTTTTTATTTTATGAGTTGCAACATAGGACCATAGATAAGACTTGGTAATTTCTTACAAAATAACCATCATTTTTGCATTTCAATCCAATATTATTGTTCTACTTGCCTGTTGTTCCCAAAATCAGCTACGCTCATTTTTGGAACAACCCCTATGAAACTTGTCCTTTTCCTATTTTTTCACTCTAAGTTCATCTTTCGAGGAAAGTTTATCTTGATATATAGTTTTTTAGACTAACATCCTTGAAAATTTCATGACCTTACCTCACTACGATTTCTCAAGAAATGTCAAAATCATTGTAATTTTGATGCAATTAGAACGTCAAAATTTTGATAAATTTCAAAGAGTTAGTGTTGTTTTTTATTTTACATGTAAAGGCAACATTTTTTGCCGCTCTTGCATGTTTTTAAGATTTTATGCAAAGGTAGCATATTTTTCCACTCTTGCATGTTTTTTAGCTTTTATGCAAAGGCGGCATTTTTTCCACTCTTGCATGTTTTTCAGCTTTTATGCAAAGGCAGCATTTTTTGCCGCTCTTGCATTTTTATCTTTTCACTTCAACATGCATTGACGGTGATTTTTTATACAAATACAAATATCCCCCATATGTGAGGGCAACAATTTTTCCCACCCATGCAATCATCCTCTCAAATTTCCCAACTCTGGGGTATTTTCAAGTTTGCTTTTTTGAGCCCACTTTCCTTTGGTTTTTTGGCATGCTTGTGCCTAAGACCTTTTAATCGCATCCCCATAATCATGATCATCAAACGTGCAATTTTCAAAAATTTCCAATATTTCCCCTAATTGTGTGATCATGATTCTTGTTACAATTTCTCTTCAGGATCCTTCTTCATCAATATACTTTTGACAAAGGCTCGTCCAAATGACTGAGGTTTATTCAAAGAAGTCAAAGACAATGAAGTATTAGTATCAAGGTGTTTTTCCAATCACCTTAGTTGCTTCTAATGTCAAAAACATTAAGGATATAGAGATTGAGCATGTGGATATGGCTGAGTTCATAGAAAGAACCAAATCAAGCAATCCCAGCCATGAAATGAAGAAGATTGGTGATAAAAATTGAAATTGTTCTTCCATGCTTTCTTATCCATTTTTAAAATGCACTTTGTAATTAACTTGGGAAATTTGCACATGTAATTTTGTTATGTTTAAATACATGTAAAAAATTGGAAAGTCCAAATTCAACAAAGACTCTCATCTTTGACTAAGTTATAATATTTAAGTTTTTTCTCAATTCTTAAGGCTTTTCCCTATATATAGAGTGAGCCTCTTTTGTAATGAATGGATCTTTTGATAATTGAGAGCAAAAACTCTACCAAAATTGAGATGCTTCCTGAGACATTGAGCTCAGATTGTAAATCATATTTTCTTGAATGAATGATAAAGCAAGTTACTTTTAGACTTTGCGTTGGAATAACTTGTGTTATTTAGGAGATCGTTCTTATGTCCTTCTAATAATCCCTCATCTATTTGATTAAACAAGAAAAGTGTGTGGAAATTTTTTGAAGATATTTTGAAGTTAATTATGAAGACTTTACACTTCTATAATTACCTTTAGTTCATGTTTTTCATGCTCTAGTGAGAAGGATATTAGAAAGGCTTTGAACTAATTTTATCCTTTGTGATCTTATGCTATGTTGTAGTTTTTGGTGGAGACTTTGAGCTGTACTTTACTCTACTATTACGTATGTTCTAAATCAGTAAGGGGAGCAATGAAAGACTTTGTGCGTTCATGGGTTTCTCATGGATCTAGTTACGATCTGAGAAGATTTTTTGCTATCTGTTGAATATCATTTCTAAAATAAGAGAAAAGCTTTTAGTCATTAATCAGGATTTCTCTTTTGCCTTGTAAACATCATCTCAAAAAAAGAGAGATGGATGGTGTGATCTCACCCCTGAGTCTATTTTCAGTTCATATTAATATATAAGTAGTTTATAGGGAACCTCCCCTTGATGAGAGGAGAGATTTATCTCACTATGATGTGGTATACCTACACTTATTACCATATAAATCTCCTTGTGCTGTGGTTGATATAACCATTTTACCTTCGATTTCTTGATGATAAAATATTGACCCAACAGCTTCTGTCAACTCTGCTGGGGACATGAACACACACTTTGAAGCCTCAAGCTTCAAATTGAAGCCTTTCCAGTACTTTTTCATTTTACACTCTGGTAGATCTACCGTACACGTGAAGCTAGAGAGCTTAAGGTATTGTTGATTATGTATTTGAGTTGGTGCAATGAAATAATTTTGAGATTTTTCCTCCACCATCTCACCTTCAGTGAACCAGGAGTTTCCCTCCTACCAGTGTCAGATCTCCCATACAAGGTGAAGCTTCTAGTCTTAGTACTAGTAGGGTTTTGTCTATACTTACCCCACCAAGATTTATTATCTCTCCATTTAATCGACATATCATGGCAGTCCAAGGCCCTTGGGGCAACACTTTTGGCCCTCTAAATTTGACCCCACCTTTACATAACTACCCCATAGTTCCAAGAAGAATTTCCCCAAGTTCTTTGGTGATGGGAGAGTTTATCCTGATAAACATATAACAACCTTCAGCATAGCCTGTGGCATAATAGGTGTGGAGTATGAGGATGTAGCAGCCAGGGTATTTGTGGAAACATTGTAAGGTGCAACTGTAGACTGGTTTTATCATTTGTAAGCCTAGACTATAACTGACTGGAACACCCTCAAAGCTAAATTTGAAGCTAGGTTCAAGCTTGCAGAAGATGCATATGCCCTATTGGCTCAACTCACATAGATGAAGAAGGAACCTCATGAACCTATGAGGGACTTCATTGCCAAGTTTGACAAGCTGAGGAATAGGATTCCCACTATTGCTCAGCCAATAGCTGAAAATCTCAAATGTTTCTTCATCAATTCTCAGCTTACAAAAGTGAGTTTCCTATTTAGATGAGCTAGCCACATAGACCTTGTTGTAGCTCAAGATTTGGCCACTGAGGTTGAAGATGACCTCATCTTGGTAAGGAAGATAAGAAGAGATCCTAATAGAAGTAAACCTTCTTCATCTACTGAGTTTTCTTCTATAGGTACCATAGATCTTATGGTACAGAAGCTAGAAAATGAGTTGGTAGCTCTCAAAAAGCAAATGGCACAAGGGATGTCTACTCCACCTTTGTAATGAGATATACCAAGGAGGACTTTTCCCAATCAGTCATACAAAGGTAATACTTCTAGGAATCAAGGGTAGCTAAATCATCTTCCTCCCCCCATAGGGGAAGCTTGCCATCGAAGCACCTCCAACCATCTCAGTAGTTGGTTATCATGAAGCTGAACACAATTTCTCTTTCCAACCTAAGTTTGAACAAGAAGATCATGCTAATCTCTTCATAGAAGGGGAAGAAGAATTAGCTGGTGACTCCAACATCCATTTCTTGAATTACCAGGATGAACTCAAAAGTAAAGGTGAAGCATTTAATGGATCATATGCAATGTTTACCAGGTCCCAAAACTAGTCAGCTCAACAAGTAGATAAAAGAAAAATAGGGGAAGAATCTTGACCATAAATTTCAATTTCTAAACAAGGAAATTCACTGCCTTTCCAATCAAAGGACCTAGTGATCAACAAAAAAGTAAGTACCCCAAACATTCCTATGCCTTATGCTTCAAATTTGTAGACTAGTACCACCCCCCTAAAAATTAGAAGGATGAACCTCCTTCCTCTATCATCAATACTTTCCAGTTATTTGACATAATAGATCATGTTAAGAAGACCAAAATTCAAATGACTGAGTTTGAATTCTTGCAATCCAACCTTGAGCAGTTGGATAGGTTAGTTGAATGTGTAAAGAATAAAGCCATCCCTATAGGAAAAGAAATTTTGAAAGTAACTCCTAGTCCCCCCAAGAACACATCCACCCAAAATAACCTTGTCATTACTCCTCCAACTACCCCTAGGAAGATATAACCATTTTATTTCTCCTTGTTGATAAATGTACACAATTTAAACAACTGTATAATAGATTCTGGAACCTCTGACAATGTCATACCTACCAAGGTGGCAGATTCTCTTGGTTTCACACTAACCAAGACCTTTGGGAGATGTTTCTCCATTGAAAACAAATAAGTGCCACTTCTAAGACAAATCAAGGATGCCCAATTCACATTCACGGCCTTCCCAGAAAAAAGAATTAAAATGATAATCTTGGTGGCTAATGTTCCAGCCTCTTATGGCATTCTACTCGGGCACAATTTTTGCAAGGACGTAGGTGGAGAATTGAATATGGATCTATCTAAAGTGAGGATCCCTATCAAATTCATCATCCAGAGGATGCTCCCTGAGAAGGAGTCAAATTACATTATCACCCAGACATCAGTGCCTAGAGCTCAAATTCTTTTTGAATCTGTAGGAATGGGTAACTATTTTCTGACCACAAAGGAGATTTCTATTTCATCAGATCAAAGTCTTGTAAGTGACAATTCACAAAGTTTAGATAAAATATCAGAGAGTTCAATGATAGAGCATGGTGCAAAAGAATCCTCCCATTCAAATAAAGAAAAATTTGAGGAAAGAGTAGTTTCTGATGATGTCTAGATTCTAGAATTTGATGGAAGCTATTCTTCTACTGGTGCTAGAGCTAAGATTGTTGTAATATCTCCTCAAGGAGATATTTTTCTGTCTTTATACAAGTTGCAGTTTAGCAACACCAACAACACTGCCAAGTATGAATCTTTGTTACTTGGGTTTAAGATAGCTCAAGACAAAGGTGTTAAACTCCTTCATGCCAAAGGAGATGCTAAGCTAGTGGTTTGTCAGGTGAGAAACCTATATCAAACCAAGGATGAAAGATTTCATCATTATCACAATCTGGTATGGGACTGTATTGAAAGTTTTGATGCTTTCAATATATATGTAGTGCCCATAGAGTTTCATAGTCATGCAAATTCATTGGTTGTCTCTGCGACCCTCTTGGTTCTTCACCAAGATTTTAAAGATCACAAGTACACTATCAAGCTGGTCTTTCAACCAAGTATACCTGATAATGCCAACCATTGGTAGGTGTCTGATGGAGACCATCAAATCATGAGCTCAACTAAAATAAAATAACAGTGAATTATGGTAATGGACCATACTGTTGCACATCAAAATTAGAAAAAGAAACTCTTCTACAAGAGAATAGGGATTCATGATTTTTAGACTGGAAATTAAGTCTTGTTGTGGGGTAAGAGGAGAGAACCAAAAGGAATGCACTAAAAAAATAATTCCTAGTGGAGAGGTCCATTCGTCAATCATCATTTCTAGGGAGAAAATGGTTTCTTGCTGATATATCAGGATAGAACATCATTTTCACTACCTCACGGTGGGTAGCATCTAAAGCACTTCAATCCTTGAAGTATCAGATAAGTCTAGTTGTACATATGTATAATTTTTGTATAGTCTTTAACTTGTTTTGTGTTGTTCATTTTCATTTGTTTTTGGTGCCTTTCTTTTTGGGTAGCATGACTCCGTAGCCCAATGGCTTGGATGAAGGCACTTAGAGACTGGTTTCTACTCCCATCGATCATTTCATGTTTTGATCGATGGAAGTTCCCCAATAAGAGCCAGCTGTTATTCCTAAAATTAGCTACGCTCATTTTTAGAACAACCCCTATGAAACTTGTCATTTTCATATTTTTTCACTCTAAGTTCATCTTTCGAGACAAGTTTCTCTTGATCTCAAGTTTTGTTGACTAACATCCTTGAAAAATTTGTGACCTTACCTCATTACGATTTCTTAGGAAATGTGAAAATTGTTGCGATTTTGATGCGATCAGAATGTCAAAATTTTGATAAATTTCAAAGAGTTAGAGTTGTTTTTGCTTTTACATGCAAAGGCGGCATTTTTTGTTGCTCTTGCATTTTTTTTTAGATTTTATGCAAAGGTGGTATTTTTTGCCGCTCTTTCATGTTTTTTAGCTTTTATGCAAAGGTGGCATTTTTTTCCACTCTTGCATGTTTTTTAGCTTTTATGCAATGGCAACATTTTTTGCCACTCTTGCATGTTTTTCAACTTTTATACAAAGGCGACATTTTTTCCACTCTTGCATTTTTCTATTTTCACTTCAACATGCATCGACGATGATTTTTTCTGCCAATACAAATATCCACCATATGTGAGGGTGGCAATTTTTGCCACTCATGCAAGCATCCTCTCGAATTTCCTAACTCTGGGGTATTTTCAAGTTTGCTTTTCTGAGCCCACTTTCCTTTAGTTTTGTGGCCTGCTCACACCTTAGCCCTTTCAAGCGTATTCCCATAATCATGATCATCAAACATGCACTTTTCCCAAATTTCCAATATTTCCCCTAATTACGTGATCATGATTCTTGTTGCAATTTCTCTTTAGGATCCTTTTTCATTAATATGCTTTTGACAAAGTCTCATCTAGATGATTGAAGTTTCTCCAAAGAAGTCAAAAACAATGAAGTACCAGTATCAAGGTGTTTTTCCAATCACCTCAATTACTTCTAATGTCGACAACATTAAGGATACAGAGATCGGGCACGTGGATATGGCTAAGTTTGTAGAAAGAACTAAATCAAGCAATCTCAGCCATGAAATGAAGAAGACTGGTGATAAAAATTGAAATTGTTATTCCATGATTTCTTCTCCATTTTTCAAATGCACTTTGTAATTGACTTGGAACATTTACACATGTACTTTTGTTATGTGTAAATACATGTAAAAATCCAGAAAGTCAAAATTCAACAAAGACTCTCATCTTTGACTAGGTTATAATATTTAAGTTTTTTCTCAATTCTCAAGGCTTCCCCCTATATATAGAGTGAGCCTCTTTTGTAATTAATGGATATTTTGATAATTGAGAGAAAAAAATCTACAAAAATTGAGATGCTTCCTGAGACTATGAGCTTAGATTGTAAATCATATTTTCTTGAATGAATGAGAAAGCAGGTTACTTTCAGACTTTACGTTGGAATAACTTATGTTATTTAGGAGATCATTCTTATGTCATTTTCCTAATAATCTCTCATCTATTTGATTAAACAATCAAAGTGTGTGGAAATTATCTGAAGATATTTTGAAGTTAATTATGAAGACTTTGTGCTATTATAATTAGCTTTAGTTCATGTTTTTCATGTTCTAGTGAGAAGGATATTAGAATGGCTTTGAACTACTTTTTTCCTTTGTGATCTTATGCTCTATTGTCATTTTCAGTGGAGACTTTGAGCTGCACTTCACTCTACTGTTACATATTTTCTAAATCAGTAAGGGGAGCAGTGAAAGACTTTGTGCTTTCATGGGTTTCTCATGGATCTAATTACTACTCGAGAAGATTTTCCACTATTTTCTAAATATTATTTCTGAAAGAAGAGAAATGCTTTCAGTCATTAACCAAGATTTCTCTTTTGCCTTGTAAACATCATCTCTAAAAATAGAGAGATGTATGGTGTGATCTCATCCTTGAATCTATTTTTAGTTCATATTAATATATAAGTAGTTTATAGGGAACCTCCCCTTGATGAGAGGAGAGATTTATCTCACTATGATGTGGTAAACCTACACTTATTGCCATATAAATCTTCTTGTGTTGTGGTCGATATACCCATTTTGCCTTCGGTTACTTGACAACAAAATATTCACCCAACATTGCTAATACTATTTTATAATCCTTTATTATCTTTTATTTATGAGTGTTTTATCATATTACCCTTATTCCCCATGTACTTGGTTTTTCATGTTTATTCCACCCCATGTGGTGTTCCATTTGTTTATTTGTTGTGAAAGACCGCAGATAAGACCCGACCCTCACAAAGTTCTCTAAAAATTGAGTCACCATAAATTTACATGTGTCAATTTTGAGATATTATTCAATTGATTATGAAGTTACATATCATTTGATATGCTTCCTAGCTTGAACTAGTATGTTTTATGCTTACTTCATTTTTATTTTGCCTCTTATTTTCTAAGTGCATGTAAGATATCAACCATTTCTTGAATTTTTCCATACTTCCCAGCTTGAATTAGTGTGATAAATTTAAGACCAAATTTTCATTGACTTTTCATTTGTTTTTCTTACCTTATGTGACCTTCTACATACCTTCCATTTTATTACTTAATTTTTCATACTTCCCAACATGATATAGTATGATTTTACTTGTTTTAATTTGGCACAAAAATATTTCATTTTTGGTTTGAAAACAAATCCCCTTTTTACCATCTTGTTTTCCATTTCTTGGTTCTTTATACTCAGTCATTTTTCATGTTATTACACATTTCTTAGCTTGAATTAGTGTGTAGTGCATTTTTTATTGTTTATATTTTTCCAAGTCTTTTTTCCCATTTATTTTTAACCATTCATGTGTTTTTCATAGTGCTAGAAAATAAAACACATCTCATATATTTCCTATAGCATATACAAAAAAGATAAACACATGTGATAGAAAGAAATATATCCAAAGCATACACATACACAACCAACAAAATCATAACAATAAAACCATAGTGACCACATATAAAATCACATCAATAATCCAAAATGATACATCATATATAAATATTTTGATACAACATATATAACCGTAAACAATGCTCCATCTCTAGGTTTGGGCTCCAACTTATCTATCTCGTGGCCTAACCATGCTTCTTGTTGAGGCCTCAATTTGAGTCTTCTAAATGGTATGTTATAATGAATCATTCCAAGATATCAATCCCTCTACCTATCCCTATAGACATGTTATCTACAACTATGCCTATAATAACTTATTCTGGGTTGTAGCATGTACCTACATCAATTGGGTCTACATTATTGTATATGCCTGCATCTTCCATGTCACTATCTCCATATGCATAGCTCTCTCATTAACTACAGATTTCTAGGCCCACCTCTCTTTTGCACCTATCTCTTATGGTGGTTGGGCCCTATCTCTCTACATATGTATATACCTTACAACCTCTACCACTAGTCTATACTAGCTTACTTTAGTTGGGGTAGATGGTACATTCATATCCTCTAGTGTCATGGGGTCATATGGCTATAGAGTCTCATCTAGGATGTCATGGAGTGATCCCCTAACCAAGGACCCTTATCTCTCCTCCTCATCCTTAGGTACACCTATAAAATCACACTAGATGGATATTAGATCACTATCATATATCATAATATCTATTTATCTTTTAATTCATAGCTCAAGCAATAAACTAATCATATTTTTCTTACCTATCTATGTCTCAACTACTATAGTCTCATTATCCATGCCACCACATAGCATAGTCTCCCCATTTACGTGACCTCCTAATACTTCCTCTATAGGTTACCTCCTCAACTCAAACTCAAATATCATGGCTCATGTTTATCTCATCTTGTGCTTGAATGGTCTCTCACTCATCTATGTTTCCTTTAGCTCCTCTACTAACTCACCAAAGATGATTATGGCCTCCACTCTCTCCTCCTACCATTATTGATGTTGTGTCATCGATGGCCATAGCTCATCTTTATATAGAGATAGTGATGGTACATTTGGTATCACTACCTCTACCTCCCCCTACTCTACCCCTCATAATGCTTGACCATTCCATGGTTAGTTTTAGCATGGTTGTAGTGGCAACCTCACTATTAATTATCTACATCCCCTCTTCCCTTATGGCTCCCTAAAATGTTAATTCCACTATTTAGGCATGACTATCGATGTCACTAGATGAGGTAGACCCATATGTCTTGGCACCTATGCCACTGAATGTGTCTCTATCCACTATGTATAATGTCTTATCACCTCTCTCCTCTCTAATATTGGTCAAACTATGTGTTAGCTCTCCTAGGTAGTCACTAGTTGCTCATATGGTCACCATACCATGTTAGTGAATCTCACCATCCATATTTTTGGCATGTGGGGCATAACCCAAAATACTTGGTCTTCTCTCCATCTCCTCACTTGAGGTGACCTGTCATTGATTGCATGGGGTAACCCAGTCGACTGATACATAGGAAATGTCTCATATATCCATGTTTTTAGTAGTATGATTGGTCACATAGTCTTCTACCCTCTAACTAACATCTCATATAGATCATGCATGAGTTGGACCTAGATGAAAGAGCCTAGATCATATATCACCCCCTCCTCCAGCATCATCCTACTCAAAGCTACCACATATAGTGGTACCTTGCCATCTGACATGTGAGAGAGCACCTGCTATGTCATAAGGCCTATCACCGCCTTTCAAAATTCTAGAATCTATGATATATAGACAACATCCATGCTCACTCTTTACCCTATTAATATATAATATATGCCTATAGCCCACATGAATAAGGCTCTCCTCTCCTCTCCACTATCTATTATTCCTGTGGTCATTGGTGCTCTTACCATATGTAGCCCAAAGATGCCATGGACATCCTCTAGTGTGATATTCACCTTTATCACATCCCCATCCACCTCCCATCTAAAGGTGTTAGTCAGTCATTCCCAACTAAGGAACATGATTAATAGGTCTATACTTAGAGGCATCCTACACATTTTTGCTATACCTCATCAACCTATAGATATTAGTCTAACCCTATCTCTATCTGTCAATCTCTCCAACAAGTTTGGTAGACAAGAAACATCTAAAAATCTCTAGAACCATCATCATCTCTGCAATCAAGAAACAATAAAGGATGTATTAGTTCCTCCATGTCATGTATAATCACAATACATTTTTTATACATTCTATTTTTAATCATAAACAAGTATAATTTATTTAGTTTTATCTATTTTAGCCTATTTTGGTCCCCCTTTCCTTTCTTTGGTCATTTAAGATCATTCTAGCTCTATTTTAGCTTTTTACATGCCTTTCTGTGCTTTCTCTATTTCCCTAGTCAACCTAGTTTGACCAAAAAATTTCTTATTTTTATCCTCTTTTTCTCTAAATTTATTATTTTCCTTCTTATTCTCTTTTATCTGGTGCTAGGTTTATATTTTGGCCCTTATAGACCAACTAGATAGCCCATGTTAGGTTTTTGGTTCCAAATGTGCTAGGTTGAACTATACCCTCTAGGTCAACCACATTGATTTTAGCCTGATTTACTCTACTAGGTTGACCTAGTTGACCTAGTCGGTTTTAGAATGCTGACCTAGCACATTTTGCCAAAAACTTGCCTTTTTGTATTTTCCCTAATTCCTTCCAACCCATTTCTTGTTATCCTATTTCCTTCCCTTAGAATCTAATTTTCTTCATTTTTATCATATATAAATGCTTAAAATTAAATTTTATCAAAATTCACTTAATTCATTTCAAATTTCAAAATCTGGTTTGAGATTCTTAGATGCATACATGTAGTGCACTTACTCTCACTCTTGGAGTTCCCTCTCGTCTAACATTCTATCACCATTCTAGCTTATTTTCTCTCTAAAGCTCTTTTTTCTTATCTTACAATGCAAAATAACAAAATGAATTCTCTTTTTCATATTTAAAACTACTTTTTAGCCATCCAAATTATTCATTTATTTTCCTTCAGATTCTTTGTTTTTCTCGTATCTTTGTTTCTATTCATCCATTTTTCAAACCATAAAATGTGTTAGATTCATGATAACATAGAGATCATTTTCCACTATTATATTCCTATATTCCAAAAATTTCAATTTTTGGCTATTTTTGCACCGACTTCTACAAGTTTGTCTAGTGTGATTTACAGTGGACACCTTCACTTTCCTCCACTCTTCTTTATCTCTTACACTAAGGTAATTTAAAGGTATGTATTTATCAATTTTGTCCTTTCATTTATCTTATTTTCTTCTTACTATAATTTACTTAGCATCATTTTTATGTTTCATCATGTTCTATCTTAAAGCACCATCCTGTGTTGTACTTACGTGACACATGATGAGCTTTGGTTGGGGCATATGTATACACATAATATTTTCACAATTTTATTGATTACTAAGACTTTGTATCTTATAATAACCTACTGACTCTCAATATTTCTAAGTACATGGCTCAAGGGGTGCATCGAGAAAGGGGTGGGTAGACCTTTGGTGCTTTTTAAGATTGTTGTTCCTTTTGCCACTTGCTATCTACACTCTTGCCTCTTAAAACCTTAAACCCTAACCTTATTTTTCTATTTCCTATCTATTCCCATAATTTATCATGCTTGATCCCTCATTTCTTACCTTATTTCCCTTTTGACCTATTTATTAAGCTAGGTCAACCTAGTCAACCTAGCTTATTCTAGGGATACTTTATTTTTCCTTGTTGCCTTGTATCCTAGTCAACCTAGCATAATCTTCAAGCATTATCCAAATAATGTGTTAGGTTGACCTAATCAACCTAGCACAAATGACATGTCTAAAATTGTTAAAGGTGAGATACTACTATATACACAAGATCATTCCTTAACATTTCATAAGAGAGTTGAATTAAGCAAAGACATATGAATGAACATCTGCTTATTAACCATTTTACTTGAGGAATAAAGCTTTAGGGTTCAATACTTTCTTTTAGAGCTCTGATCTTAGCTTGTGGAAAATTCTTTTGGATACTTAGGTAGGTCATGTAGCCTAAATATTATTTATCTTGGTTGTCCTTACAAGCCACAATAATCTCTTGTGGAACACCATTGTCCAAGGGAGAGGTTGAAACTCGGTAGGTTCATCTTCAAAGGTAAATTTTCCTAAATTGATTTCTCCTTTGTAAGAGTAGATAGATAATGTAGTATGTATTCTTCTCTTCCATGTATTAGGATTCTATATACATTGATGTGAGTATATGTCTCCTATACATATTTAGTTTAGTTGTTATTTACTTTTTTTGTTCTAACCCCCACTTTGTGCCATAAGATTTGGTGAACACTATATTAGTTTAGTTTTCTTGTTATTATATTATTTTACTTTCTTATTTATTATCATAAGTGAATATAGAAACCATAGGAATATTTTAGGGTTGTGCAATTATGTTAAACTTTAGGCTTTAGAACCCTACCTAGCATGATGTGTTGTGATAGATGATACAAGTGATCCCATAATCAAGTATAGAAGATCCTCATATTGGTCATGCTCCTTTTGAATAGGTGTGTTCCCCAATTAGAAGTGTAGGTGTGATCTATCTTATCTGATCCCAGATTGATTCATTTGCACCATGCAATTTTGATTGCATACAATATCATTTTGACATTGCTTAAGCTTTTCTATTTGAGCATATGATAATTTCTCTCCAATATTGATAGAAAAATGTTCCATGAGTTGATTTTTAAATGAGTTGAAAGTTGTAATTGATTTTAGACTTAATTTCAGGTTCACTAACATGTTTACTCTTATAATTAATAAAGTGATTTAATTAATTCTAAAGTATTGTAAACTTGAAATATTATCCAAGAAAAAATAAATAAGGTAACCTAATGTAAATTATAGTGATATATAGAAGTTGCAAATTGATAAATATAGAAACTAATGTTAGGGTTAGAGAGGTGTCATTTCTCAGCGACTTATGCAAACTATATTATGCTTATGTTAACTATGGATATGTATAAATCCTTAACATAACACTAACACACACACACACAAACACACACACACACACACACACACACACACACACACACACACACACACACACACACACACACACACACACACACACACACACACACACACACACACACACACACACACACACACACACACACACACACACACACACACACACACAAACACACACATAGAGTTTTAATTAAAAACTTTGCTTCCATATATATTGGGACAAGTGCATAATAACCAAAAAAGTGTAGATTAACTAGAGAAATTTGTAGTGTGTCATTATCCTCTACTTTGACTCTATCTATGTTTATTATGTATTGAATATTAAATTTTGAGGTTGTTGACCTATATATGTAGGTAAATTATTTTTGTGTGATCTATAATTTTATGCAAGGATAACCTATAGGAAAAAAATCCCTAGCCTACACAAGGAACAAAAAATATCAAATGCAAAAGGGTAAAATGTGGGGAAGTGGGATATGATCAAGCTAGTTTATGTGGACCTCAAGCTAATGTAGTTATCATTATGGGTAATACCATTTAAATGTAATTAATTCAAATAGAAAATTTGATTAGAATACTTGACAAAGGATTGCCTCAACCTATAATGAAACACTATGAACCTAGCCTATAGTTATATTACTACAACATATCAGATCTATAGCATGACAATTAGATGATAAACTTAGATATAAACATACACTCAATTTATTATGTTGAGATAGTCTAAATATAGAAATTAATACTATGTTATATATATATATATATATATATATATATATATATATATATATATATATATATGACAAATAAGTGGATCACTTACATTATTCTAATTCTAATGTATTTATGGATCTAGAACAGGTTGAAATCAAGTGGGAAGGAGATTCTGAAACAACCATCATGTTATGGAATTGATGATTTTGGCTCTCTAGATAGTAACATCAACATGGGATGGTTGTATCAACACTATTATCTAATTTTGACAAAAGTGTCCTATATATAATATATTTTAAAACAAGAGGTAACCACTTATAATCTTTTGGGTTTGTCTTCACCTTCACTCTGGTGCATTCACATCTAGGTCATGGATAGTTATTCCTTGTTAAATGGTAAAACCCTAGCTTTTCATCTTCAATGTGACTTTGGGGGAAAATGGGTTAGTAATAACACAATGTTGAGTTGACCCCAATGACCCCACTATTAAAAGGTAATGCCTACATAGTCAATACTCTAGAATAGGGACTCAAGCTCATGTGGTTCTCCCATATGTGTTGGATTATGTGTTAAGAATGCAATTCATGTAAATAAAGTAAAACAATGACCTATCTTATAACTTGGAAAAATGGGATCTTAGGTTTCTCCTTTGGTACTTAAAGATTGTATATGTGTACACCTATGACTGGTGTGGAAAAAAGGAAGCTTTACTTAATTTAATGCTTAATAGAGTGCTTTTGATAAGTTGTTATGGTCTCTTTGGTCCTTTTGTAGGTGTTTCTAGGTGAGGAATGAATGAGGTTTGATATTATATTTATATCTATCCCTTTGGAGTAATAACTCATATTAAAGCACTTAGGTTGAACATTAAGATAATATTCATTTGAAAATTACATGATTTTAAGGAATTGGACACTTATATTAGGTTAAGATAATAACATCAACAATATTTTTTGACCCATACATTAGTGTCAATAGAGAAGGAAAATAGGTACAAGCTCAAAAATTATAGAGATATAATATAATTAAATTGTAAGCATTATGGTCAAGAGAGAAGGTTTGTGTCATCAACATAATACTAGTCAAACTAAGAAATAGGCCAATAGGCACTAGATAAGGTAGATGCAAGTCTTGTGAAAGTGGTAAAGTTAGGGAACTAAGAGGAAAAACCAAGGTCTAAGTTTCCAAAGTGTACAATACTAAAGTAATATATAATCATAAAATATCATCTACATTTGACCCCCCTTTAATCTAGTAATGAAATCACTAGTTTAAAGGAAAAGAATGTGTACCTAGGTGTATATGCACACCTTGTCCTTGTGTTTGCCAAAAATGAGTGATTTTATGTTGATTTACCTACAACCAAGATCTTGTTAAATTATAAAATCAGTGTATATAATCTCGGTTGAAAGTAATTGAAATATATTAAAATCAAAATATCAAGGTTTAGGAGTAAACCTATGTTTTAATGTTATTGCCTTGCCTATTTAAAAGTTATTTTTAAAAAAGTGTATCATTATAAGGCTCTAAAATTAATATTATGAAAAATATGGATAAATATTTGAAGTGCATATATATAAGGAGATAAATAGAGAAATTGGAAACCACATACCCCCAACTTTAAAGCAAAAGTGATTTTCCACATAGAAATTGAGATTAGCTCAATTATGAAACCTAATGATACTTATAAAATGGTGAGGCTAGATGATTAAGTCAAAATTATAAAATTGGAAAGATTATGTGATTTGTTCACCTCAATTATACCAATATGGTGACTAACTACTATAGTAGATTAGCTTAATAAAAGTTTGAAAAACTTTACAGGGTTTCAATAGGAAAAAAGTCTCATGCACATGTTGCATAATACACACCTCCACTAAATCTGTAAATTGAAATAAGTGCCAAATAATAAATAAAAGAGGATAACATACTTCCAAATCATGCCACCACTGGATATGAGAACTATGTTAAAGTGTGGAAAACATGTATCTATGAAATGTCCCCACCTTTTAGTTGAGGGAAATATATGAACTAGTAGTTACCTCACCTCAAAAATATAAGAAAAATATATACTATGTGAATGTAAACCATGCAACATATAAAAAAAAATATGTCTATGCAAACGTAGCAATGAATCACATAGAACCAATGTTATCACATGTATGCATAAAATGAATGATAAATATCATGGAAATGATTAGATAGTAAAAGTACAAGGTTAACAAGAAAATAATCACACACATAAGAGCACTCAAAATTAAGTTTAAAGGTAATGGTATAAGTAGATCACAAACTAGGGGCACATTAAAATGCTACATAATCTAAGGGAAATGACTTAGTCAAATGACCATAAAAGAAAGAATGACATATTTAAATGTCCATAAAATAAAAAATGACATGAAAATGTCAATGAAAACATGCTTAGGCATAAGATCCATAAATAAAGGAGCACATTCAAATTCTCTAATAAGCAATATAAGATACTCAAGGAAGAGCATTAAGTAAAGCATAAAAAACCAACATAAACATGTCAAATCAATGGGACTATCAGGAACAAGATCTCAGAATCAAACCAAATCAATGAGACTATCAGGAACAAGATCTCAGAATCAAACCAAATCAATGGGAATCTTAGAATCAAATCAATGGGACTATCAAGAACAAGAAATATCTCTCTCATAAATTCAACTTTTGCTTAGGTTCCTCAATGCTCAAGGTCCTCAAATTTTGGCCTTGGGTCCATTGTGTTAGGAAAAGTATGTCAAGTGTATAACATATTAATTACCATATGTAATATATAATCATGAATAATAGGCATGTTTAACTACATATGTACCCTCATTCATGATAATGTATAGTGATCATTGAGTCATATAACTTATGTGTATCAAGATAAAAGTAGCAGTTGCTCCCAATGTCCATATAACATGAGTAGAGGCAAGGCCCAACATCTGAAATAAGAATGTATCATGTATATGTGTATGCATATATCACACTAAAGTATAATTGTGACATATATGTGTATGTAGGAGTAACTAAGTATGTTTTCCATTAATATGGATGCTGAGGAGCCAATAGAACATGTTAGTGTCAAAAGTGTTTTTGTATTTTTGAATATTTTTTATTTTTGTTGAAGAGGAAAGATCATTCTATGATGCTATCAAATGGATGGTTATTTATACATTCCATTGTGTATCTTATAACCTTAAGTTGGATATTATACATTGTTTTCATCATGATTGGATAGGTTTAAAAGGTTTATAACATGTTCCTCCTCACATTTTGAATGTGTATTATAAGATGTAAATTTATCATTTTAAATATGTATTAATGGGACCTCATAAAGAAATGAAATGCCTTTCTTATTTGGATAAATTTTAGCTTAAATTTTGTGTAATTAGAGAGTGCCTACTATAAATGCATATTGAGATGTGGTAGGCATAACCCAAACCCATGTTTGAACTTCCTGAGGACCATAATCAATTGGTATTATTGTGTTGCCTAAGGGGTCTTTCTAACCTCATTTGTTTTGTAAGTTTTTTAAATTGAATCCCATTTGTTGTAAGTGTCTTACATTGGAAATAGTTTTTGGATGTGTAAGATCAATATGGTTATGCCAAAAATAAGCACCACCTATGTATAATGTAATTATTATATCTTGTTGGTGTGGATACTTTTTTGAGTTATTCACCTTGAGATTATTTTATGGGATATGGACCTTATATTGTTCCCATTTTAATCAACATTTGAAAAATATTCATAAAAAGATTAGGAATGTTACATTTTTGTTCATAATACTCTTTACGTAACTGATATCCTTCATTTATTTGAGGTGTAAAACTTTTGTATTTGGAGGGAGCCATGTTAAGCTTCTTGGAATGAATAATGATGAATTCATCATATCTATGCACATCATTATGTAAATGGGTGAATGACTCATATTTTTTACATAATGCTATTTCCTTTAATGGGAAAATAAGACCTCTACTAAATATAAATTTCAAATCCAAATTTGAGAGTCTAAATGCTAGCTCATATGATGTTATTTTAAATAAAATAGTATAATATTTTTTAGCAGAGGTTCCTAGAAGACTCCAAAATATGATAATTACAAGGATAACTTTTGAAGTATAGGAACAAATATAAACATGGCATATACTTCGTAATTCTAGATTGTTACTTGAAAACACAACTGTACTTATGAAATGAATAATCATAGAAACAACAAACATAAAACAAGATGGCATATTCTAAATGAATAAAAGGTGTTAAAGTAAAATAGAGTAATCATTGTGCATAGTACAATGATAAAAGATAATTAAAAGAACCATATTAGAACTATTCTATTAATCTCTATCATTAATTACATCTAAGTGTTATAAATAGAGCATTTTAAAGAATTGTATCTATAAATTCTAGCCTTTTAATATTATCAAAAGGAAAGACTCTTTCAAATTATTATACCATTTCCTAAGCTTACAAGTTCAAATACTTCTGAAAGACTATACAAAAGATAAAATCATATACTTTGAACACATCTCCATCTTATACTTCACAGTTTTAATGACCTCAATCCATAGCTAACACTTTCCCAACCTTAATTTATTGTCTCATCTTAAGACAAAGTCATACCTTGAAATCTTCTCTAAAGCATAGAGGATGAATCATAAACATTAGTTACAATTATCTCTCTAGGTAACATTTACTAGTTTTCACCTATTATGCACTACTTAGCTACCCTCTTGGGATTTCAACTAAGTAGCATACTATCTTATTACCCTTTCAGGTTTTCAATAGACTAGAATAACCAAGTGGTTACCCTTTATAAGTTTTCAATCATTTTGGCCCCACTATTAATGTTTAAGACTTTATTATACTCTTTGTATAAAAATTATGCAATCTAAAAAATTGAAGTGAGTAGTACCTATTGAGAAGGTGGTGGTGTGCTTTGTAGTGGCCGAGGTGGATGATGTTGCATTAATAGTTCTACCTAGACTATGGTTGGATATATTGGGGCACAGGGTGTTTTGGAGGAGTCTTTTATTGATGGGTGCCTTTTTGAGACTACACAACTATCTTCCTCTAATGAATCATTTATTATAATTACTATGGTGGAATGAATTGAGGTGCATCCACTAGTTGAGCAATTGAAATATTGATCTATGAAATATCTTGCTTCATCATCTTCCAATATATCAAGGACTCATACACCATGGAAATCAAGATGCATAGTGGAGTATGGATGAAAATCAAAATTTTCACATCATCATCTTCCACCATGGATATTTTTGATTTTACATTTGACATTTAGATCTGAATATCCAACACCATCTCATCCAATAGGTTTGCAATACTTTAAGCTTGGATTCTTGTAAACATGTTTTGTATTGTCTCATTATGCCATATTTGGACCTTTTTGCATAGTATTGTCCTTTGAATGTAGTATTTTCTTGATTTTAGTGCTTATTAGATATATAATAGCTATTTGATTATCTAACACTACTTTGTATTTATCATTTGATGTTAACTTAGGTTTTATAGTAGCTAAAAATTAATTGAGGTGTTGACTCTAATTGATAATTCCTTGGCTTATCTATTTAACATGCTATGCAATAGTCTCCAAAACCTACTCATATTCTTATATCAACTCAAAAAATTCCTTTGTATTCATCCTTAGGGAATACCCCTATACTTACAATATTTGTAGGCATTACATGACCAACCAATCCTTAGTAAGTTGCATTGATAGGGCCATGACTTGTTTGTCTATAGACATTACCTAATCACCTAAAACATGTGTAACTAAAGCGGGTCAAGTAAAATATATTAGTTATCATGCATTTGATAGTTAATTACGCAAGTCTGTGTTTTCATCCCATATCCTCAACACTTCTTGTTCCAAGTTTTATGCCTTATATGAAATTAACTCTTGAAACATAGGCATGCATTTAATTTGCTTTGACAATGGTATATGGGACACATCCAAAGTTATTTCCAATTTAGTAGTGTAAATCACCATGGATTTGACAAGAGTTGAAGATGGAGTTGATGTGAATTGCACTAAAGGAAGAACAAAAGTGGTACTTGAAATGGATGTTGTGGGAACATCCCACAACCACTAGCTAACACTCTAAGGATTTCACTATGAGGGATCTTCATGTACACTTGATTATGTTTCCATACTATGTTATGTTATAGACTCCATTTCCTTCTTGGATTTTATAGTTTTAGCTTTAGCCTCAACCTTAGGTTTAACATCTACCTTAAAACTTTTGATTTCACCTCAGCTTGAGCCTTAGATTTATCTTCAACTTTGGTTTTGGCATCTACCTTAGCCTTAACTTTGACCTCATCCTCAGCCTTGGATTTTTCTCTAGATACTTTCTCATTACCTACTTACTTAGCTTATTCTTCCTTGGCCTTTTTTTCTACCTCTTTTCTTTGCTATTGTGTAGCTTGTGCTTCTTGTTATTTCTTATCTACTTCCTCTTGTTATTTTCCCTTGCCTCTACTTTTTTAACTTACTTTTTATGAGCCTCTAATTCATCAGTTTGTTTCCTTGGATCTTCTTCTTGCTCATCTTTTTATTTGTATCCATGGCTTCCTTGACTTGTTTCTTGGTGGCCTATGCTTCTTCAACCTATTATTTTTGTTTTTGATCTTGCATAGTGTCATGTTATTAGCATTACACCTCTTATGCAGATGCTTGTTGTTTAGTTTCTTCTTTCTTTTCCTCATCCTTTCTTATTTTATTTTCATCCCTCTTTTGATACTATTATGGATCTTCTTGTTAATGTGTAGCTTCTTCTTTTATCTTATCCTGAGGTAAAATTATTTTTATAGTTTCCTCCATTTCCTTTGGTACATTGAGCCTAGTGATTATTTGAGTTCCCTTCAAGGAGGCTAATTCTATCATAATACCTCTATGCACAAAAGTTTTTTTTATTGATAATGGTAGAGGATTTAGGGTATCCTTGACTCTGTTCACAACTTTAATTTTTATTTGTTATTGTGAAGCTTGTGTTTCCTTCAAATTAGTCCCTTATACTACTTTAAAAAAAGACACCATCATCTCTTTGACCTGTTGTGCTAGATTTTTCAATAAATGAGTCCTTGGTTTTCACTTTAGAGATTGAAATGAAATTTATTATGCTAGTTAATAGTTTTATTTCATAACCAAAGATACCTAAGTTGAATATGCATGAAATATCTTAGCTACTAATTTTTGACATGTTGTTTCCTATCTTATAATTTCAATAATGATGGAAGGGGGGTTGCATGATGTTGACCCAAAGATCCTACATTACCTAATTTCACACTTGACACGTACACAATGATTTTAAAAATAAAAATTCTTTATCCTCTTCCTTATTATAGAATTCACTACTGATATCCTTGAGCATGGTCTTCAATACTTCATGTTGTTCCACTACCATTTTTGGCAGGTCTCACTTAGCTGATATGCTTGAAACATACTAATCATCCAACTAGAATTTTTTCTACTACATTTACTTCTTTCATGGGGTAGGTGAGTATCATTGTGAAAGTACCTTATTTTTTCCTTTTTCTTACTGGGAAGGGGCTATTGAATCTTATGGTGGTACATGTGGTTGTACTTGTTATTATGCTTGTGGTTGTTTTGACGTTGGTTATTGCCCTTATGGAGGAATACATTGAAGAGGTGTAACATTACTCATAGATAAAACTTTTTACATCCATACCTCAACCTACACTTATACCATTATAATGAAGAACAACATTGGAGTCATAGTTGGAGTGTCCAACTCATTAACTTTGATCTGAATGCCATTATGTAGCTTTGTAACCAATGTATATTATCCTAAATATGTCATGACATCTTGTGGGGTTATTGGTTATATTTTAATTAAGGCTAAGGCCTCCATCTACCATGTATTAAACCACCCCCAATTATTCATATTATTTCCTTGTTTTAGTCCATGTGATTTTTACAAGGGTAGTAGAAGGCCAAAAATTCATATTAATATTAAGTGGTCCTAGTGGAGATTTCAACTTCATAAAACAAAATAGTAAGACCAAAAATTAAGATTAAAATTTTTATGAGCTACCTACAAGTATCTTATCAATATTTGTGGTGAGATCTTATGATAAAAACTAAAGTTAATTGAAGTCCTCCCACATATGTATCATGTGATACATAACATCAATTACCCCCTTTGTTGCCTACTTGGCCTATTTGGTAGTCTACTAAAAGCTTTTTGTAATGTATTCATCCAGAATGTGCATTGAATCATCATATATTAAATCAATTAATATTCATATGCCCACTATTATGGTGTATTTATACTGAATATATAAATAAATTGGTGGTGATATATATTTATATGGAAGAAGGGATTTATCATGATTGTGGAGGCTTGTGTCTCTTACCATAGCTTGATCATTAATCTATATTGTAATATCTTGGGAAAAATAGATATCCCCTTGATTACATCAACTTAAAAGAGTGAGCATGATCTCATCAAGCTTCAAAAATGTATGAAGATTAATAAACCTCTATGTGTTTGAACCTTGCATTAGATGTGGGAACACTAAGGATCCAACTTATTCAGCTTCTTATGGTCATATGAAAAATAAGGTATATTTTGGTTGATGGACAAAGTCAAAAGGATATTTGTCATTGTATTTAGTATACCATAAACCCAATCCAATCCCCATCTCATCTTTTTGTGCATCTATTATAGGGATCAATAATTAGGATTGATCCATGATTATTGTTATAGCTTCATATGAACACTTTCTTTGATGATTTAGAATATGGTATGTAATTTGTGTGTAATGAGGTGTTTTAAAGGTAGATCAAAACATTTTATTTTTGACTAGAGTGTGTAATGTCTGAGTGTTATCAAGATCCTTATTTTATAGATTTTGGCACCTAATTCCATGTTGATGACTATTTTAAATACAAGTAATAGGGTATACATTAATTATTCCCTAAAATTAATATGACTTAATACTTACTTGATCTGATTATGACCCTTTTTATATGAAGAATCTTGATTTATCTCTCAATAGTTACTTGATGTGACATAATATCTCTCCATCTTCCCCATTTGTTTTATGACTCCAGTTATCCATTTTCCACTCAATCTACCTCATGAAATATGAAATATCTTAAAACATTATGTCTTTAACAACCTTGAGTGACCATTATTTATCCTTTTTCCATACTTATCTTATAATTTCCACCTTCCTAGACTCATTTCATGACCTTCGATAGTTGGTTCTAGTTGTTTGTATTTATTTTGCCTTGGAAACTAATTACATGTTACAACTATAACTAATTCTTATTATTTGTAATGTGTTTTGATGCCAAAATTTTAGTTCAAAAACATACTACCCTAATAGAATAAAACACACAAAAAAAACAAAGTGAAACAAAATCCTAACTACATGGTGCCACCTAACACCCACTCATATTATCATTAGAATGATAGAGATTAAAGGTGGTAAAGCTTAAGCCTACATCTATCTACGCATCCCAAAATTATGGTTACCTACAAATATTTAATATAATAGTACCCTATTGTGAAAATTTATGTATAACATAAGGCCTTTCTATTTAATACATAGTTTTCCTAAGAATGCTATAAACTTGCTCTTATATAGCAATACTTCTTGATCTAGATAAAAACTTTTATATCATAAGTTACAATCATGCCAAACCTTCTAACTTAACTTGAGTATTTTTTATGTCCATAATGCCCTTTTTAAACTTTTTCCCATCTTAATCAAGTCCAATAACCTTTGCTTCAGAGAGTCATGATCACCCAACCTCATAATCATTTTAATGTGCAATCTTAGAACTATGTACTCCATAGGTATTGCTACTTCAAGACCATAAACAAGATGAAAGGGAGTCAAACTAGTTACAAATTTATAAATTATTTTATATGCCCAAATAACTACAAGAATTTGATCCTCCCAATCATCCCTTTGAACATTATAAATATGTGTTATCATTTTTCCCAATACCTTGTTTGATGCTTCAGCCTACCTATTTGCTTGAGGATGATAAGTCATGATTTTATGGTGAAATATCTTAAAATATTAAGTGAGAGTCTTGATAGTGTTATTGAGTAAATTTTATCCTCTATCGCTACAAATATAAGTAGGACATATGAACCATGTGATGATATTTTCATATAAGAACTTGGTAGTGTCCTTTTCATGGCAATTTAGGGTGACAATTGCTTGTACCCATTTAGTGAAATAATTATTTATAGTAATAATATGTTTTGCATGACTTTTATTAATAGGAATAGAAATAGGACCAATAAATTTAATTCCCCATTGATCAAATGGTTTATCTACGAACATTAGAACCAATAACATTTCAATACGTTAATTTACCTTGCCCATTCATTGACATACATCATAATTCTTGGCTAATCTATGTGCATTTTGAGATAATTTAGGCCACCAAAGACCACTTTTTAAGATTTTATTTACAATGGATTTGATTTAAAATTTACCTCATGTAATTTATTGAAGAGCTTCATGAAGGAGTTTTGGTAATTCATGCTCTAGTGCTACTTTATGCAACACATTATCTCTATCCAACTTGTACAAAAATCCATTAATGACATTATATGGTATATCTTGGGTGACCATATTATTTTTTTCCCTTTATAATTATTATACAAGGAAAGTTATTTGATCCAAGGAGTTAACAATATCCTCCATATTATCTAAAATTTTATCAACCCTGAATAAGTACACATTTGGGAATTCATCTTCTAGTTCTTCTAGCTCTTCCCCATTAAATAACTCGCTTAGATAATCTATCTCAACATTTTCTCATCCTAGCTTGACATTGATGTGGAATTAAAATTATTTAAATATCATAATAAACCTATATATTCATCCTCCCCATATTATTTTGTTAACCAGGTAGTACAACTTTTGGTTATCCATAAAAAATGTAAATGGCATAGCCAACAAGCAATGATAAAACATTTTAATAAAAAACACCATAGATAATACCTCTCTCTCTCTCTCTCTCTCTCTCTCTCTCTCTCCTCTCTCCTCTCTCTCTCTCATCTCTCTCTCTCTCTCTCTCTCTCTCTCTCTCTCTCTCTCTCTCTCTCTCTCTCTCTCTCTCTCTCTCTCTCTCTCTCTCTCTCTCTCTCTCTCTCTCTCTGTAGTTGTATAGTTATTATCTACATATAATAGATTTCTTCTAGTAAAATGTATAGGATGATCCAACCTACCTTCACCTAGTTGTGTTAAAATAGCTCCTACTATAGTACTATAAGCATCCACAAGTACATGGAATGGCTTCTTACTAGCCTTTGTTTTATCTCAATGAAATCTAATTATCATTATATTATCTATTCAAAATATTTATCTTTTCATAACAATTTCTCCATTGACATCGATGTGGTTACATATCCTTTGCTAAATTTTATGTAGTATCCCGTATGACTAAGAAATGTGCACACTTATGTGGAGTTGGTTGGAGGTGGTTTCTATACTATTACAACAATCTTAGATAGATCAAACAAAATACCATCTCTACATACTACATGGACCCAAAAAAAACCAAAAGGTGTATATAACAAAAACTTCTATAAATTTAAATCCATGCAAAAAGAGTGACACCACTCTAGCATTAATTATAGTTTTGACAAATGTTCTTCAAACAAAAATAAAATAGCCCAATCATCTAAACAGACTTATATAACTTCATGAATGAATTCTTTTAATTCAATTACTACAACCCTATAAAATATTGTATATGTATTCTTTAATCCAAAAGGCATTACCTTATATGTGAATGATCCCCTTTTAGTTATGAAGGTAGTCTTAGCTTGGTCTTCCTTTGTGATGGGAATTTGATGGTACCCAATAAATCCATATATGAATGAATAAACTTAATGCTTTGTGATGTAATCAAGGAATTGATTTATGAATTATATTGGGAATGGGTCATTGATGTAGGCATCATTGAGTGCATGATAGTCCCCACACACCTGAATATCCTATATTTTATTTGGTTGCATAATGATAGGACTCACCCATTATACTTTTTCAAATAGATAAATGATTCCATATTATTTCATTCAATCCAATTCAACCTTTAATTTAATTATCATATTATAGTTGAGCTTATAGTGATGCTTTTTAATAGGCCATGCACAGTCTTTCAATTCTATATGTGTCTCTCCCAAAGATGGATCTACACATTTCACTTATGAGAATTTGGATAGGAACACATCTTAATAATACCTTAGTAGGTGTAAGGTCTCCAAAATTTATTCCTTTCTCCATTAGTCTCCCATAGTCGCAAGCTTAAGATCTAACTTTATTCTTATGTTCACTCCAATATTTTTTAGGGGCTCTTGGTATAATTTGATTGATCCACTAGCCATAACATGTTGTATAATGCACTTGCCTTCCTAATATTAGATGTGTAGAGATGGAATCCAAAGTGAGTTATATTAATAATTAGTCAGTAAAACTCAATAAATTGCATAAATAACATAACTAACTAATCAAACTCCTTCAATGGGGATTTCCAAAAGGAAATTAAGAGCTATTGAAAGAAAGCCTATATATCAACCTTCCCAAAAGCTTCCCCATATCCAAATGCAGCTCAAAATGTGATTTTCCCCCTTGATTTGATGCTCAAGTATTTGTCAATGATGAATGACAATGCCCCTCTATTATCTCAAGTACACCAATGAAAATAGGCTCATGAACTGATCAATGTTATGCCTATAGTGAATCTATCCTCTTGAAAATTAAGCATAATAACACTACACAAAGATGACTTGTGAGGATAATTATACATAATAAATTTACACCAAAGAAGTTTAAAATGGTGGTTTTAACCCTCCTATTTATATATTTTTGGAAATGATTAGAATCAACCATGACCATCCATCTTGAGATCAAGATGAGTGGCCATGAATAAATTCAATTTTGGAGGCTTAATACATAAATATCCCCATTAATATTTGGAAGTAAGGGGAAATTAAAGAGGCATGGGAGGCCTTAAATTGATATTTGTCCATTTATGTCTTATGGATGTGACCCCATAAATGATGTCACCTAATGATGTAGATATTAGAAATCAGTTTTCAATTAAGAAATATTCAATAACATCTATGGATTTTCCACTTAATCTATTGATTTGGACTAATTTGCCTAACTGATATTAATTAAATTTTGTGTAATTCCTTGAAAGTTAATTGCACATTTAATCAAACTAGCCAAAATGCTAAGTTACTAGGTCATAATTTGATTGAAGTATAGTTAGAAGAAGGTGTCAATTGTGTACATACCAATATCCCATTTAGGACATTATATATACAAATTAACACATGCACATGTCAAGTGATTTTGAATTAGAAGATTTTAGTGGTTTAGAGCATCAAATTATTTTTTTCCATTTTTAATCAAAATTATTTGAGAAAGGTTAATAATCACATAAAATGCCCTATTTAGGGATACATTAGCCTAAAGTGGTACTTGTATATGATAAGCTTGAACCATTTAACATGTTTTAATGATTTTTTTACCAAAATGTGTATTGAATAAATTTCAAGTACGATTTTCAATTTCAATGCAATGGTGTTAGGAATTGGATGTATATATTTTTCCCTTGTTTGAGAATACATGGTGAGACATTCAGGCAAAGTACCATGTTTTCAAAAAAAAAGTTATCGAGAAGAATTTGAAAGGAAATGACCCATCATACCCCTTTGATAGGACATATGAGGATGAAATAAAGGGATTGACTCTCAGAGAGAGAGAGAGAGAGAGAGAGAGAGAGAGAGAGAGAGAGAGAGAGAGAGAGAGAGAGAGAGAGAGAGAGAGAGAAAGTGAAATTAACCCATGGATGAGATAATATCCATATTCAGCTAATGCTTGCATGTGTTGATTCTCAGTGATCAAAATAGAATAGAGAATATAATAAGCCACAAAGTATGGGGAAGTGGGAAGGATAAAATCCCAAAATATTAGTGACACATTTTTAACACACCCAAAAGAGGGTGAAAGTTGTGTGCTTAGGGAATGATCAATTTTGAGACAAGTTACACACTTTAAAATCTACTATAATGTGGGCAAAAGTTGTAAAGCTTAGAATTAGAGAAAAGATGAGATCATTAGTCCAGAGAAATGAAATAATAATGTGCTCTAGTGGAGTGTATTTTATTGGTTGATAAAGCAATTTCAATCACTAATAATGAATTTTGATCACTGATAATGAATTTTGACCCAATAGGGCTAATGTGATTTAGCAATTGGTATAAATGTTGTGCCCCAATAGGTAAAATTTGAAATCATATCTCAAGGAAATAACCTATTACATATATTAAATATGATTATGTAGAAACATAGAGGTAATGTTTTGATGACTGAAAAATCCACAAAAAACTAGGAATATGAGGATGCACAAAGTGATAAAAGAGATGAATAGAAGAATGAGGGTATCCACACTGACCTAAGATACGTCATGTATCCAAGTGTTTCCTACATAGTCTATATGGACCTCAAGTGAATGTAGTTTGCCCAAAATTGAGATAAAATGGGATGAGGAATGAATAATAGAAGAAAAATTGACCACTATTTGATTAGAATCTATATGCCAAGAGATACACATCTTACATAGAGTTTGGTGTATAATATACTAGTGTTTAGTTTCATTGGTGCATTTAAAACTAATCTTCAAAACTGCATTGACTTTGAGACTTGGATCCAAAGAACTTGGTGTTTACTATAGTGAACTTAAATTATTCATCATAAGTATGAGTAACCTATAATAACATTGTATTTCAATTGTGATGAGTTATTTTAGATGTGATTATTTATAACTAAGGATAAAGATAAGAAATACTAGGACTATAATTATAAATATTTACATTTAAACAAAAACAAGCAAAAATAAAGAGAAAAATAATACACAAGTGTCACCTAACTTAAAATCAATATATGAACAATTAGGATTTAAGTAGGAGCAAGAATGAACAATAAATAAGAAAGAAAAACTTAATAAACAACATGAAAATAAGATATGAATAATCAATATCCATGTGTACTATTAAGATGTACCTTAAAAAACAAATTAAAAGAATAAGGCAAAATAGTGACTCAAAAGACCAAAAGAACAAAATAAACAGAACAAAGGGAGATACGAGGAAGCAATAAAAATAATAATATAAAGTAAATAAATGCCCACATGTAATAGTTAGTCATAATGTTAGTGTCAATAGAAAATAATTCTTCACGTAAGTATAGTAAAGACATTATTTTATACAACAATGTAACAATAACAAAGAACACAAAGTTGCCTCTAAGTGATAGGGAAACAATAAGACAACAAAATGGGGAAAAAGACGAAAAGAAAGGGGGTGGCAGAGATAACTCCAGATGTACAAGACAAGTGGATGTTGCCTACATAGTTCCATAGATTTGAGCTCCAACAAGAACTTCAAGCCAAATTTTGTTCTCCCAGGAAATGCGATAGAAGAAAAGTGATGATAAGACAACATGATTGATGTTGTAGATTAAATATGGGAATAGACTCATAAAATGGTGAGAGTGTTCAAATGAGTGCTAAAAAAATGGTAAGAGTGTGAGATCAAAATAAAATAAAAAGTGCAAGACAATGTTTTTGTTCTTTTTATTGATCATTTTCTAATGTTTTTATGTTTTTAAGATCAGAAACAAAAATGAAATGTTAAAAAAAGGCCCAAGGGAACTACCTAGATAATGAGATGCACATCCAAAATTAGAAGTTCCAAATAATATCTAAAGTTGGATACAATGGCCCATGATCATAAATCAATGAGAGCAAGGTCATGTTAAAGAAACAATGCCTACCAAATAGTAGTAACATAAAAATAGAATAATATGCAGTGTGAGATAAATATAAATAACCATTCATCAATTAAAAAAACTATGAGTTGATGTATCCATGTTCACTTGTCTATAAATAAAAGCTAAAAAATATTGTTTAGGCTAAACTGCTTTGCAGAACTAGTATTGAATATGTCCAAAGTGCCTATGAGTCATAATCAGGATCATAATTGGTCAAGGGATAAAACAATCTAGGTTACAATGGCCTAGGGTATGAAAATAATTTGGTTTTAAGGAGAATGGTCCATAATAAACATGGTTCAAGATAGGATGGTCTAGGTAGGATAAAAAAAGTTAAGATGGAATATAATGATCTAGAGTGGCAACAATCCAAAGTTTCAACTGTCTGAAATTATAAAAGAATATGGTTCTCATGATAATATTCTAGGGGTAGGTTTAAATGAATATGGTCTATGCTAGGATGCTCCATGATATAATAATGGGATAGAGTGACTTTAGTAAAATTTTACCCTAAGTAAGGGGTCTTATAGATAATGGTTTGAAAATATGTGAAGCATATAACTGCTTGATATGTATAATGTTCATAGGATATGGAAGTTCTTTTCCACCTAGAGTATCTAGCCGATATGCCCTCAATCCATAATTTATTATGATAACATAGGGTTTTAGCCAATTGGGTTGAAATTTAACCTTCTTATTACATTCAACATTTGTGTTCTTTTGGTTCTCTTTCAAGACTAAATCACCAATTTTAAACTCCCAAGGGATAATGTGCTTATTTTAGATTCTATGCAATTTGTCTTGATAGGATTACAAGTTATTTATGATAACCAAATACTTTCCATCAAGGATTTCTAGTTCTTATAACCTAAAAATTATTTAATCTTCATCATCTTCAATACTCTCTAAAGATACTCATAATGAAGATAACTCGATCTAAATTGGGATAATAACTATTGTGCCATAAATAAGGGAGTATGGAGTAGATCTTAGGGGGGTTAAATGACTAGAAAAATAGAAAAAAGTGTAGGAAAATATTTCATGTGCTAATTATAGCCAATTTCATTGAAAATCTTCTTCAGTATGGCAATAATGGTCTCATTTAATGCCTCGGCTTGTCCATTACCTTGCAGGTTATATGGTGTGGATTTCTTGTACTTGATTTTGAATTTTGGGAAAATTTATTTAACATCTCTATTTACAAATGATCCACCATTATCAAATATAATTTAGGCTAGGATACCATATCAATAGATCATATGGTAGTGCATAAACTTGGAGGTCTACTTCTTGGTGATGTAAGTGAGAGTAATGGCCTCAATCCACTTAGTAAAACACTTGGTAGCAGTGAGAATATGTTTGTGGCCATCAACAAATGTGGGTTTTATTTTTTCAATGAGATCGAGGCCCCATGTAGAAAATGGCCATGGTTTAGTCATAGGTTGTAGTGGTAATGAAGGTGCGTGTATAAAATTTCTATGTTATTGACAAAGAATACACTTCATAACATAATTACAAGCATGTCTTCATTTTTGGCTAATATTACCCTATTCTAAGGAGATTTTTAGCCAAGAATACACCATTGTTGTGGTCCCCACACATTTCTTCATGAACCTCCTTAAGCATGAACTTGGATTCTCTCAAAGATAAACAATGAATAAATGTTCCATCATAGCCTTTATGATAAAACATGTTTCCAAGGAGGGTATTCTTATGGAGTTAATCTGTACCCTTAAAAAGAGTTATTCAGGCTCCCTCCAACTAAGCCATAATATTGGGACAACCCTAGGCTATGGGTAACTTATGATGGGTTCGAACCTCTAAATAAGACTAGCTTCTTTCTAATGGATCACCTAAACTAATGTTTTATAGGTAAAAATGTTATAATGGGGGAAAGGGATCCTAATAAAGTTAAAAGGTGATGAACCAAATAAAATTGAGACTTCCATAAGCTTGAACCCACACTAGAACTGTAGAAGATAATGATAACTCATAGAACCTCAAAATAAAGCTAATTACATAAGTATTTCAAGGACTAGGTTTAGGTAGAACACTAATCTAGACATGCAAATAGCTTGAAAGCACCCTAAAGGAGTTCATAAAGGAGGAAAATGGATGAGGAAGATTATCCTTCATAGAATGCCATCATGAAAAAATCACTCAACACAAATCCAAGGTAAGAGATAGGTAAATAAAGTCTTTATTATATCAATAAGTAGTTTTTATAAAGAATTGATAGGGTTTAACCTAATAAAAATGAGAATATCTTGTAATATCTCAAAGATTCCCCTTCTCTTGAAGATAAAAGAGTCCTTGTGAGAGCATATAATTAGAGAGAGAGAGAGAGAGAGAGAGAGAGAGAGAGAGAGAGAGAGGAGAGAGAGAGAGCAGAGAGATGAGAGAGAGAGAGAGAGATGAGAGAGAGAGAGAGAGAGAGAGTTTCAAATGGAAATAATGGGTGATATAGAGAAAGGAATAAGAGAGAAGAGGAAGAATGTTAACCAAGAACAATCAATGAGCTTCCACCTTTCAATGAATGATCCACCACCTTTTGAGTCAATATTACTAAGCCTTCCTCAATAAAATAACCTTTATTTTCTCTAATATTCTTCAAGCTCTTCTCATTAACTAAGAAATACACTACAAGATAAGAATTTATTTTATATGATGAGTCATGACTAAGTATATTGGATAAAATATCTTTATGATTTTGAATAGTGTTGAATGCTCTGACTGCTTCTATAACCACTAGATCTCTTTGCTTTGAACTTCCATGCCACCTTCCACTTTCTTTAGGTTTAAGGAAAAAGTACTCCATGACCATGGACATGACAAAGCCATGATTAAGTCTTATTTTAGTGACTATAGGTGCCTATTTGTCAAGAAGATGATTATATCAAAATATGAGACACTCCCTTTCATTAATCATGAATCTACCCTTGCTTTGAAATCCTAGACCTAGGTCTACTATAGATGAAAACCAATCCCATTTATTGGTTTTCCTATAGTCTTATTGTTGATGAAATGAAGATCTCTAGGTGTTTGATCTTACTTCAACAATATTTACCACCCTTTTATCTATATTAGAGTTTAAAAGACCTATTATTCCTCCATGGAGATCTAATGGTGATGATTGATCCCTCAAATATCCGTTTGGTTTTAACTTGGATCATTTTCAAACTTGAATCCTATGTATTTGCTTTCTTAGGTTGAAAACACCTTCATTGACCTCCATTGGAATTTTCCTAACTTCAAATTTTAATCTCAACCATTAATCTTCTACTGGGCTTTCTAGATCATGACACTTGTCATCTCTTCATTCATTCCATAAGATCATATGGTCAGTCTATCTAATTCTACACTTACACCACATGTCAACCTCATATTTAATATGAGCTTGTTGACTTCTTGACATTACACACACTATTGATCTTCCTTTGTATAGCTCAAACATGTACCATATATATTCTACTAGTTTAATGTTCTTGTGACACTTGAAGACTTCTCATTAGCTCCCACGATCTGTTAACTTGTTAACCTCTTTCTCACAATTGATCTTGATTTTTATGATTGAACACACTCCATTGGATCTTTTAGACCCACTAACATCACCAATCTCCATGCACCATTATATTTGATCTAAGATCTAATGATATTGAAGCTTTTTAGTCATGTATTCATTCTTATAACATTTGAATTCAAATGGATATTTACCATAGCTTTAACTTGACATCCCTGCACACGTTTCACTCTGTAAGTTCAAATTTAAAAACCTATATCTTGATATATCAAGCTCATCAAGATAAAAACATTTGTAGAGCATGTTTAAGGCATGAATAACTTTATGTCCATGCAATATTTTATCTTGAAAGGATTTATAGATGAATCTATTAAATGCACATCCAAATTTCACTATTTACTTATGCATGACATTTGATGATGGCTTGGTTCTTCTATGCTTGATTTTTACATCTTTTGATCATTTATTGGTTAGGAACTCTGCTCAGCATATCTCTCCAAGTAGAAGTTTGGTATGTGGGATATAATTGTCCAACATATATAATAGGATATGTAATGAAGGAAAATATTCTAACGGTTATTGGAAAGAACAAGTGGAAAAATGTGGTTATGAAAATAATTATAAATGTCTTCAAACCAAGGCAATTCAAGTGGAGAATTGGGACCAGTAATGGTGCATAGCCTTTCTAAGTCTAGAAAGATATGAGAAGGCTACAAAAGGTTTTCAGTGATAAATTGATACTCTTTAGCACTACTATCAATTTTTATCGTGAACCCAATTTTTTTCATTTCATCAACAAATGTGTTATTGTCTTATGGTACTTATTTAAACTATAGATATTTGAAATGAGTCTTGAGATTATCCACAATATGATTGTAAGGTACAAGCTTGTCATAACTAGTTTGATACTGATCTCTAGTTGGATTGATAATTAATTAGGAATCCCCATAGACCATTAAGTGTTGTATATGCCACTATATTACAAGATGAAGTCTTAAAATAAGTTCCTCATTTTCATCCATATTTTTGGTACAATTAAAATTGATATGAAATTCTTTGGGAGTCAAATCTGCTTGTGGTGTAATCAACAAAATATTGGCTCTAGATCCATGATAAGTGAAAGAAACATCAAAATAAAAATTTCATTACTCAAGTTCATGTTTCACCTCTTATATTATCATAATATAATCATCTATAAAGTTGAATATTAGTGGTTGAGTGTCTATAATAGGGGCCTCTACAAGTTAATCAACAATAATCTACCCCTTGATAACTTTTTAGTTTTGATACTTATCATCAAAATCACATAATATTAGGACCAATTTTTCCATTTAACCTATAAGAGATATTTTGGATAATAAATAATTGAGGGGGTCCACTTTATCAATAATAGTGGTTTTTTTATTTAACATATATCATCGAAATGTTTGGGAGGTGAACACCATGAATAAACATGCCTTCTCAATAGGTGTATAATTATGTTCATAATAAAATAGTGTGAAAATAAAATAATATATTGCATGCTCCTTGCCCTAATCATCATGTTGGGCCAAAAGTGCCCCCAGTGCATGTTCAATTTATGAAATATAAAGAAACAATGGTTGTCCAAGTATTGGTGATCTCAAAACTGGTGGGTTAGCCAAATATGTTATGAGATTTATAAATGATAATTGAAACTCATTATCCCATTGAAATGTGACCCCTTTCTTAAAGAGATGTGTAAATGGGTGGTACCTATCTGCTAGTTCAAAAATAAACCTACAAATAGATAGGATATTTCCTTGTAGGCTACGGAGCTATTTAATATTTGAAGGTGGAGGCATTTAAATAATGGACTTAAGCTTAGTAAGGTAATTTTTATCCCTCTTTGTGATATAATAAACCCTAGTAATTTTTTGAAGTGATGCCAAAGATACACTTCTTGGGATTTAGGCAAAGTTTGTACTCATGAAGTCTCTTGAAGATTCTCCATAGAATGTAAGGATGTCCAACACATGTTCTTTATTTATCTAGGATCTCATTAACATAGTATTTAATAATATCATGTATAATTTCCTAGAAGATGATAGTCATAACATATTGATAGGTGGATCTAGCATTATTCAATCCAAATGGCATGACTTGATAATATAATGTTCCCCATGACATGGTGAATGTAGTATTATGCTAGTCTTATTAAGATATCTTAATTTGATGTATCCATAAAATCCATCCATGAGGGACAACATCTTGTACCTATTAATAGAATAGAAAATCATGTTAATGTTGGGTAGAAGAAAAGCATATTTTGGGAATGATTTATTGATGTATTTGAAATCATTATAAAGATGTAGATCATGTGGCTTTTTGTTGATTAGAGATATGTTTGATATCCATTTGGAATATTCAAGTGGTCTAATGAATCTTGATCTTAATAATTTCTCTAATCTATTTTTACCAAAAGAGTGATGCATGGATGCATCTTCCTCAAGTTTTGTTTGATTGGCTTGGTATTTAGATAGATGACAAGTTGATGCACAACCAACGCAGGGTCTAAGCCTAGCATGTTGGAGTATTCCCATGCAAAAATATCAATGAAATCCTTTAAAATAGATATAATGTGATCTCATCCATCCTTAGTGAGATAAGCTCTAAGATAAACAATTTTGTGATCATCAAATGTTCCTAGCTTCACTTCAATAATGTTATCTACAAGAAGTGTAGAACCATCTTCTATAATAGTAGGCAATGTATGATCATTTTTTTTTCCATAATTTCTTGTTGTTCTTCCCAAAGCTCTAGATAATGTGATAAATTTGAATCCACTAATTCAAGTATTGGCCAACTATCAAATATTATAAGAAAGTCAAGAGCAAGATTCTCAAAGACTTGTTATTGTCCTAAAATGATGATGGTAATGGATATAGATCTAGGACTTGATGGGCCTTATGTATCCTATGGGGATGAGTAAACTTTCCCATCTAAGAGTTCTTGAAATAGGTTTTCACTCAATTGCTCATCTTTTTCTTTACTGTTTCCCTAATCAATGAGTGCCTTGAAGAGGTTTTCACCTGAATATCTTGATGTTTTATCTTTTTCATGACCAAGAAAGTTTGTCTTCTATCAAAATTAGGCCAAAAAATCCAAATAAAAATAAAAACCTTAATTATGATAGCCAATTGTAAATCTGTCTCTGAGGCCCATATACTCTACAATGGATTCTTCATTCTAGAATTCATCAAGGCATATGACCAAATTTTGTTAGTCTAAATTAATGAGCTCAGGATGGAAAAGGAAAAGGGAATAATGGGGTGTGATGGTCATAATGGAATTTGAATCAAATAATTTCATGTCAACAAACTCATCAAAAATACTATAATGGGATGTTACATCACTATTAGGAGTCTTGTCACTAGTCAATTCAGAAGAATCACTATCAAAAGTCATGAGGTCACCCATAGGTGGTATAAATATGAGACCTTGATTCATGATAGGTTTACCAACTAATACATTTTCTAAGATGCCTTTCAATCATGGGCCAAGGTCTTTTCTTATATAATCAAAACTATCCATAATTTTATTAGGGATATGATATTTTGGATTTTATAAATAATCAGGAATGTCATTAGAATATAACTAGTCACCTTCAATTAAATATTCTTGATCCTCATTTGGTTAAGTAATAAGGACAAGTACCATTGGTGGTTTTTGCGTATCTTTCTTCTTTTGCCAAATCATGTTGGGTCTGTTAGGTATTTTAGAAGGTTTGGGTTTGTCAAATGATTAGGGAAACTTGGGGAATATATATATATATATATATATATATATATATATATATATATATATATATAAGGTATATTTAATATGGTATGTGTAAATGCTTACATCTTCAATGATAACATGTTTTACAAGAGTTGCAGGAAATGGATCAAGCAAAGTGGAAGCAAGGTCACTACGGTTGATGTAATTGGATTTTAGTGGATGAAAAACTATTACCTTGTTCTTATTTATGATGAATTCAAAATTAGGACAATATTTATAATCATGAAACTTAGCCTATAGGAGTTTGTAATACTAATAAGGCTATAGATCAACATGAATGGTAACCTCAATCCCATCATGGGGAAGCTTAAGGCACTGATGCAAAGTGGATCAGATAGCTTGTACTTCATGGATCCATGGATGACCAAGAAGTATGTTATAAGGAAATTCAATATCCAAAATATTTAATAAAATGTGATGGGACATAGACCCAACAATGACTAGTAAAAAAATAGTACTAAAATACTCCCTCTCAACATTATCATATGCCTTTATGGTGATCATCTCTAGTTGAATATCCTTTACAGTATAACCTAATTGATGTACCAACTTGAGAGACACTATATTCAAACATAAACCATTGTCTGTAATAACCCACTTGATTTATGGTTTTCAATGATGACTTCAATATATAAGGGGTTATTATGTTTAGGACCAAGGGTGGACATGTCCTTTTGATCAAATGTAACCTATCAAAATGAAGACAAATGCCCTACAAGTGTTTGGAATTGTTCAAGGTTAATGTCTTGGGTAATATTGGAATATTGAAAAACATTGTTCAAAATAGTTCTATGCATTCCAGATGTATATAAAAGATCTAAAATAAAAATTTGTTTAGGGGTTTTACTTAGTTGGTTTGATAAACTATAAGATTTTTCAATAGTAGCATGAGATGGTTTAGCCTTGGCTAACACAATGTTTAACTTTGGATTCATAGGCATAATGTTCACAATAGGTCTAATGTTAGAAGTGGAAAAGGGGACCTGAAGATTAACTCATGAGCATCTAGTTGCCATTACATAATCTAGAGGTGACAAGCAACCATTATAATTAGAAGACAAAGGTAAAGGGCCTTGGAGGGTGATTGTTGGCATATAGTTGTATTGGATTTATTTTGAGTTGATAAGGGGTCATTATAACTAGAATAAGGGTGATGTCAAAAAATTGTAACCCATGGAAATTGAGGCACAATGGAATTGCTTTTACTCAATGTGGTTTTACTTGAGGGAGAGGGTATTGACCTTATCGTAATGGGTCCATTACTTCAAGAAGCATGGGATGACTCAGAGGATTTGATAGTGATAGTGGTAATGTTGTTTATAGAAATATGCCCCATAGTATTATTATATTCATAACACATCTTGTTGTAACCCAAGTTGTTATCATAGGAATTATGATCTTGCTAATTATGATTTTGGCCTTTGTTATGATTTTATCACTAATTATCATTGGTTCTAATTATTTCTTACTAGTTGTTGATTATATCTTAAAAATGGATCTTTGTATATTCTCATATCCTGATTAGTGTTCTATGAGGCAAGTTTGATTTCAACTTCACCACTTTCGATCAAATCTTTAATGAGATGTTGCAATTGAACACATCTATAAGAATCATGACCAACAACACGATAGAAGTTTCAAAATATATTTTCCTGATACCAATTGGGTTTGGGTTGATCTTCAATAAATGGCTTTAGTATAGGCCATACAATCAAATTAGATACTATGAGCTTTTGTAACATAACTTCTACAAAGTTTCCTACTTTTTTGAAGACTATATACCTATTGTTGAATTCCCTTCATGGAGGGATTATTTTCAAAGTGTTTGGTGGATTTGATGGAGATAATTTCACATTCAGATCCAATAGGGCCTCTATGACTTATACATGTCTTGATTTAGTTACACTATTCCCTACCATGCTCTTGTTTTTGTTAAACCACTTGGGTTTATCATTACAATAGTTTATGTGATTGGGTCTGATTCGAAATTTGACCCTACGAATAAATCTTAACAAGGCCCTTCGTGATGAGTGCCTTCTCAATCTACACACCTTTGTCTATAATTTATTCAAATGTGTTTACTAAAGTAAGTTATAAATTATACACCACCTCAAGGTGTATATTTTGTACAAAAATATCAGCCATATATTTTTATGGAAAATTATGTTGAAAGCATCCAATTAATTCTCTCCACCTCTATAGATATGCTACAAAGCATTCTATATCTCATTGTTTGGCTTTGTACAAGTTAATGATAGTTAATTCATGTTAAATATTTTAAGAAAAGTGGTTTCCAATTTTTTAAGATAGATCATTCTAATCTATCATTGATCGCTTGGGTAACTCAAGGAACTAGTCTAAAGCTTGTCTTACTAAAATTTGTTGAAATAAGCAAAGAAAATAAATATTGTTGTAAGCTCCATCTTCACACAACACAAAAATGCCTAAATATGTTCATGAGGGTCACCCTTCCCTTTTTATTTGTCAAATTTGGGTGCCTCAAAATGAGGTAGAAAGGGGAATTAGAGAATACTCAAATCAAATAGATATGGATGTCTCTCATCAACTTTGTACTTCTTGATTCAATTTTTTGTCTCCAATCATGACACAACTTTCATTGAACTCCACTCTTGCATGTTTGGTGCATTGGTATGTGGAATATAATTCTATTGGGGTGGTATGTGCCCCTATTTCATGGATTTGTTAGGGATATAAACCCTAAGATCTATAACTTTATTTTAGTTTTCTCCTTAAGTCGAGTAAGTTAGCCACTAGTTTTTGGGTTGATAAACATTAGCCAAAGTCAGACACCTTGAATTTTAAGTTTTTTTTTTAAATTTTATTTTGGGGAGTCCATGGTTGATTCACCAAAGTACACATTATTTGGGAAGAGATTGATAAATTATTTTGAATTATTTCCTCAATAAACACAATGTTTTATTCTTTGACTTTGTAAAGGAACAAGAGGTTCTTGATGATTGAAAAATGTACGCTTTGTGTTTGCCAAAGCATGTTGTGTAACTATTGACCATTTTTACCATAGGCCAAAATGGATCAACCTCCTAAATTTATAATATTGTGTATGGGATTTTTATAATGTCATAGAGTATGATTATAATTCATTTTATTTCATTTCATATTCCATTCTAGCTTTGGTCATAGTCTAGCTTAGTCTTTGTGTCATTTGGTGTCTTAGGGATCATGTTAGAGTCATATATGAAAGTGGAAAGTTTTCATGGTGTCCAGATACTTAGGATCATATAAAGTGTCCACATAGGCCTCAAGGATTTCATTCAAAGTTGATTAAAGTTAAGGAACAAGATTTGTGAAGCTAGATCATCATCATGATGTCATGAAGAACCAGACTGGACATCTTGCTTGTGTAATTTATAAATATACTCAAAAATACTTGTATGACGATTATACTTTTCATTATTCATGTCCTTAGTTCCAAGATAATTCTCTATAAGTTTCATATCTTGATGAGTCTTCTATCTTTAGATCTAAGACTTCAAAATTTGGTTTGTCGAGTCTAAGGGGCCAGGCTGTCTTGCACATCACATAGAAATAAGTAGACTAGCTTGTTTCATCATTTATTATCTTCACTTAAGAAATCATACAAGATAAAGGATTTTATCACCATAGATTCCTTCATACCAAGATCATATCTTGAAATTTCTATGTTTGTGTGAGCTTTCTTGCTCAAGTTAAAGAGTTTTAAAGTTGGAATTGTAGAGTAGGATGTTTGTACAAGCGTAAAATTCAAGCCTTGGTAAATAGACATTTAGGTTCCAATGATTAGTGATAGGCATGAAGACATCATAAAAATCATGTAAATAAGCTCACTTAAACATTTTTTAAACATACTTAAGAATTTACCAAAACCATTGAATTAAGTGGGCATAATCCTTGTAGTATCAATAACATCTCCTACAAATTTTGTGCCTCCATGACATTTTCACTTCCAAATCCAAGCCATCAAAGTTGGTCTAAAATAGGATATATTCATATAGACATGAAATTTAAGCCAAGGCAAAAACCAATAGGGTCATAAATTTTATGGTCACTTGGATGTTAATGATGATCATGTGAACATCAAATGATGGTTGCATAGACATAAAATTTAGACACAAGCATACATTTTTTTCAAATGTAAGAAAATCTAATGTTTGGTGTTTGATCAAATAAAATGAGGACAAAGCTAACAAGTCAAAGGTAGATCAAAGGTTCATATTGCTTCATACATTATGATCCAATGGTTAGAGTGGGGTCAGTAGGGTTAGCATATCTCAAGGACATGTGAGATATTTCTAAGTGTCACTAGCTCATTAAGTTACCAGGAAAATCAATGGTCCATGCACATCTCATACAAATCAAATCGATGGATGAGGTTCAAAGTCAAAATACTAAGGGATTTTTGGTAAGAGGTTGAACATGCAACTAAGGTTCTTGCATGGTCATCTCATCACCATTGGAGCTCAGATAAATGCCATTAAAAAGACACATTTATGTAGTCAAGATAAAGGACATAAAGGGACCATAATTAAGGTTTTATATAGACCTCTAGCTTGAGTATTTGTGCCATGTAGGGTTAATTTTATGACTACATTCACCATTATTAGAAGGATGACTTATGTGCATGATGAGTTCTCGGTTTTAATGGATGCTCAAAGGCAAACATGGGTCTATTTGGACCTAATAAGATCAAAAAAGAGATTGGTTTTTTCATCTATGTTGAACCCATGAACATGGGGATGAGTTCGAACATGATCTAATTTTAATAAGATCTATAATTTTAAAGGATGACAAGAAGGTGTACATGTAGATCCTAATAGTTTCATATCTAGGACTAGCTCCATGAAAAGGACCCCTCTCTCCACTTTTTCACACCATGACAAGCCAATTAGGAGAAGTTAGCACCAAGATAAATTTATAATAGATGTATCTGATTATTTTGTATTTGTATGATATGCAAAAGTGGTTGTCTGCTTCCTTTCATAGGTCAAAGTTTAACCTAAGTGATAATAAACTTTACTTTTAGGTCATATAGTGTGTCTCAATGTTGATTTCTTAGGTATAGAGTAGATTTGGTGACTATAAGTTCTTTTCAATCAGGCTTTACCCTCATTTCCCTCTAGCCCAAGTCCATCAAATTGACCTCTAGGTGAAGTACTATTTCTTGAAGACTAGAGTAAACATTGTATTAGTTTTATTTGTAACCCATTAGTGTGCAAGTCCAATATTGAGAGTGGATCTTTGAAAATTCAGTACATCCCTCATTCATATTATGTTCAATTCATGCAATCTCTAACTCTTCTCCCCATAAGTAATTAGTTGACATAGATAAGAGCATTTCAAGATACATTTAGGGAGTTAGCCATTAAATCTAGAGGATCATTTGCAATATAGGTACACCCACATACAAAAGAATCTTGAACAAATTATTCTAGGGTGCAAGATTTGATGAAAATAGTTCTAGCATGCTTGGTGGGACCCATTATATTCAAGAAAACCTATCAAGATGAATGTTGGTCTTGATAAACATTAGTTGTAAATTTGTGTGCTACTTAGTATTTGGCAACTCTTTCAAGGTGAATATGGTTGGAGGCATTTTTTTTGTTATAAACTTGCCTTAAAAATTCATGGTCCTTACTAGGTCATCCTCTTATAGAACATTCAATCCCATTAACCTGCCCAATCAGCCTAAAATTCCTCTCAAAGTTCAATATCCACAATATAATCTACCCTTTAAAGAATGAGTAGATTTTTCTAGAGAGGAGAGTGAAGAGGGTGAATAAATTAAATATATTGAGGAAGAAGACATGGATAGAATTCATGCTTTCCCTGCCTTCAATACTGATAATCTAATTCAACTTCACATATATGATGTCATTATTCCTAATGCCACAAAGGGTGTGCCCACATTCAATGATGAGAGTCATGTCACACCTAGTGAGCACATTATATATGTTTCTAACTTTTGTAGTTTATATAATAATTTTTTAGAGAACATTACCATTATAATCCTTTTGATGTCCCTTAAAGGGAAGGCTATTGATTGTTATATGACTCTAGAGGGTGGATGCATTATAACATGGGATGAGTTTGGAGTGTTGTTGACTTCCAAATTTGGAAATGAAAGTGACCATGTCTCTCTCATACATCAACTCAACATGATAAAAAGGGGATACAAAGAAATAATGTAGGACTTCAACAAAAGGTTTTGGAATAATTTTCATAGATTTCCTCCTCCCATGAGACCACCTTCTATATTTATGTTCACTACTTACTTTAAAGCCATTGTGATTGAAATTATCATCATGCTTCAATCTATGGGTGGTTTCACCCTCCCTAAATCATATGAACTTACTATCACAGATAAAAATAATATAATACAATATGGATTATTTACACCTAAAGTGTTTATTCCTCCTATGTCTCATGTTTCTATTAGTACTCTGGAAGTGAGTCAAATTTGTAATACCAATACCAAGCCTAGGCTTCTCCTGAGAAGGTAGATAATACCATGGAAAAATATGCATATATTTAATCAATAGAAGCCAATACTGGGATAGTAAATATGCAACAAGGTTCCTATTATAATACTTACCCCTATCATCAATATTATGTAAGAGGAAGAGGCTAATGGTAGCCTAATCCCAATATAACTGCCAATGCATACAATCCTAATTCTACCACTAATGCTAGGGAGATGGTACTATTTCATAGAAATTTGGTGTAGGGAGAAGACTAGTAGCAATACCAATTCATGAATGATAATGATAATATAGAGAAAGTTATAGTGCCTCAAGGAGTAATTATTCCACTCTTATCAAATGAGGATGAGGTGATGATGCAAGCTAATGAGGACTGACAACCTTAAGGAGAGATTTTCACTAATTTTTTAGTTAAAGACACTTTTGTACTAAATCAAGGAACCTTTATGTTAGACAATAAAAGGGACAAGATAAAGACCCTAAGAGGTATAATTATCATTCCCATAGGTTCATCCAATCCTCCTACAAGGCAACAAGATATAGCTATAAGTGTGACAGTTCCAAAAACTTCTACATCTCTATCAAGTCAAAATATGGTAAGGTCTGATCCTATTCCTCAAATTTCAAGTAATCTTGTGCCTATAATAGCCTAATAGAGAGTTAGTATGGATTATTTAAACATCGTAGAGTCTTTGAAAAACACTAAAACATCCATTTCTCTTTAGGATGTTCTTCATATGCCTAGTCAAAAAGACCTCCTATAGAAGCAATTATCTATTATCCCTGCTAGTGTTTCACCCTCAAATCAATGTCATGGCCATGTGGATCCTAAAAATGTTCCTAGTACCATTTTTGATCCATCCACTGGGAATAAAAGACCTCCACCATTTTAACTCACCATCATTATAGGTGATAAGTTGGTACACAATTACATAGTCGATAATGGAGCTTCTACTTCTATCATGCCTAAAGTTATAGCTGACAAGCTGGGCCTAAAATATGAACCACATAGCAAAGATGTATTTTAATTAGATAGTACAACTATCAAGACAAAATGACTAATAAAAGGTTTGAAGGTTTTCTTACATGATTTTCCTAGTTTTCCTATCTTGTAAGACATAGTTGTAGTTGATCTCCCAGCCCACTTTGTAATCTACCTATCAAGGGATTTCATAGCCAAAATAGGTGTCTATATCTTAGTTGACTAGTCTTTTTTGGCCTTTATAATAAGGTATGGGGCCAAGGTGACAATTAGGAAATAACCCCTTTTAAGGTTTAATATTGATTGTTACATTGAGGAAAATTTTAATCTAAATTATGTGACCCATGAAGAAAAGGACTCCATTATAGATGATGGCACTTATTACAATCTTGAGGATATTTTAGATCTATTTCTTGATGAATATGGCACTAATAATTATGAGCATGATCCCTATGCTTTTGTGGAAGAAAATTATTTAGGAGTATATTAAATACATGAAGAAGGAGTACCAACACCCCTACTTGATAAGGAAGAGGGTGAGGATGATGATTTATGGAAGATTTTTTTGATGGTTTTGTTTCTCTTGATTTCTACTCATTTCTTAATTTTGGAAGAAGATAAGAAACTAATAATAAGGGTTTAGTAGAAATACCTAGTTAGTGATGTGTGCGTAATCTGAACGAATGTCAAGAACTCCTCTTTGGATAAGAAGGAATAACCTACAAATAAGAACACACTAATAAAAGGGGTTATTAGCAAGATATTTAAGTGGGCTACCTAGTGTGAACTAGATCCAAGAAGCATACACTTGCTAAGAGGATGGCAATCCACTATTGATAACAATCGAGTTAGAAATGATAAAGTAAAGTACTTGCATAAGATAAATGAAATATAATAAAAGAAAAAAATAGAATTCTTATTAAAGGAAATGACTAAATATATAAGAAATGGATCAATACTCATGCTAAGGTGGGTGAAGTCAGGTTAAAAAAATCAAAAAAGGGTCTATGAATAGGTAAGAACATAGAAAGTTGGATTTGGTTGGGGTAAGGGGCTTAAAATAAATTGCTATTATTTTTTGCCTATTTTCTACCATAATGGCCATCGGTGATTGGGTGAACCATCAATGGTTAAGTTGATCATCGATGGTTGAGTAAATATTGGTGGTTGGGGGTGACTTTCAGTAATTAAGATAACCATCAACAGTTGCCTATGGGTTTCTGAAGGTTATCAAAAAGGAGTTGTAGAGTACGTAAATAGATAGACATAGGTTCTATTGAGGATTTGTTAGAGAGGAAAAAAGGTGTAGATAGGTCTGATCAGGTTAGGGAGGTCATAAATTTGAAATAAAAATTCTAAAATATCGATATACTTGTAGCTTGCTAGTTGGTTTGAATGGTGAAGCAATTTTTCTAGAGTAACGATACTTTGGCTTCAAAAAAAAATTGATAGAGGTTCAGGTCTCTTTTGTAGATGCTAAGTTGCTGAAGGAAGACTAGATGCTGAAGAACATGAATACCTATGTGTAAGAAGATTTGATAGCTTGAACATGGATCCTTTTCACCTCCCACTCCCCTCCTTTTATAGGAAAAGAGATATGGAGGATGGAAGGTTCCCTAGAGGGTGAGGTTGATTATCGTGATGTTTGGAATATTTTTAGCACTGCATAAGGTAAACATATTAAATTATGCCTCACTATCTCATACACATCTAGTGATGTGTTAAGAAGGTGAGGAGACCTGACCATCAATAGTCAAGCTAACCATCGATAGGTAGGCTGACCATTGACAATCGAGTGTCTGAGGGAAAAAAGGTCAAATTAAGTTAAAAGGGGTTGATTAAAAGGTTAAGTTAGTAGGTTTATGAGTTTATCTAACTAGGTGGTTAACTAGTCTCAAGGTCTGATAGGGGTCCTAAGGTGTTTTGACAACAAGAACTATCATGTGTAGTTTTCTAGTGTCTACATTTTCCCCCTTTTTGTTATGAAACTTTGAATTAACAAACTACAAAATAAAAAAGGATTGTTGGTCAAAATGTTTGATTTTCCTGAGTATGGGAGGAGGTATTCACCCTCAAAGTAGGAGTTGATGAGGTGAAACTAAAATTAGGTTAGGGTTTGATAAGTGATTTATGGTGAGTCACTAAGTAGTGTTAAAAGGGTTGAGTATTTGAAATGCAAACATGGGCATAAAATAAGACTAAGCATAATAGTGAAGATTATGTAAAAACTAAGATTGTCAATGTTAGTATAAATAAGGTTGGTTCTATAAGTACGCGTGATAGGCTAACTAGTCCATAGTGTTGGTCATAGTTGATCAGGTTACTCTATAAGTCTCTTAGATAGGGTTGGTTTTTTCACAAGTATCCAAGGTAGGAAGTGCTCCCTTGAAAAACATAAATGGTTTGGTCATGCATGAGGTGGTGTAAATTCAAATTATCAAAATGGGAAAAATGGTTGGTGTGATAAAAAATACCACTCAAGGATGTAAAATATGTAAATAATTTGGGTTAAAATGGCTAAGGTTGAGGTGGACATGGTCTAATGGTTGGGTCAGAGAAGGGTAATCTCTAAAAGATTAAGTTTTTTTATGGTGGAGATTAAGTGATCTAAATTTTTTTGGCATTTAGGTATAATTTCATAAAATGAAAACAAGTGTGGGATCCTAACTATTGATGATCAATATTTCCCAAGGTTGATCCTTGATGGTTTCCCTAACTATTGACGGTTAGGGAAAACCCTAAAAATCTAGATTTCATGGTTACATGTTTTGATGTGATGTTTTATGATTATGTTATGATTCATGTTTTGATGTCATATGATGTTGTGATGGTGGTGATTTTGTTTATGGTTATGTTGATGTGGTTTTTATGATTTGATGTTATAAGATGAATTTTTGTAATGTTATGGTAAATGGATAGGACGATACATAGATAGATAGATGATGTATGATGTGGTTCATGATGTTTTGATCATTGATTTTATTTATGTATATGATGATGAATGGTTTAATTAGGGTTAGATATGATGTATTGTCATATCATGTTTTTATGGTAGATGGATAAGATGATATTTATAGATAGATAAATGATGTGATTTATGATGTTTTGATAATAGATAGATATTTGATGTGGTTCATGGATATAGTTCACAATATTGTGTTTATCATTGATGTTTGTTGTTCATAATCATGGAGATGTAATGTTATTATGGCTAAGGATGTGATGAAAATACATGAAGAAAGTTAGATAACAAACTAAATGTAGGAAAAAGAGTTGAGAATCATGAGACACATGTCTATATGAACCAGAATCATGAGATGCATGTCTACATGAAACAATGATAAGATAAGAAAAGAAACATGATGCCTTTTTATTGATAAGGACAAAATGAAACCTAAAGTTAGATCGGCTTAGGGAATGTAATCTTTTTTAATGCTTCACATTAGCACGCTTAGGTTGATAAAATGTGTCTTCATCATGATTGTGTCAAGTAAGCTATAAATCCCTCGATTAAAATATGGTATAAAGGGAAGATAGGTGGAAGGTAAATAGGTGGATAAGTAAGGTAACCTTATGTGGGTTAGTTTTTCCCTTCTATAGGTGACCTAATAACCATAATAAACAAGTCCATGTCTTAATTTTAGGAATAGATTGATCGATGCAGGAATTCTACTAATGCTAGATATGAAAGTTGATTGCACGTTTCTTGGGATAGCTAATTTTGACATAAAGTATTTTATTTATTGCATTTTTTTTATAGTTTTTGAAGTTGATCAATATTGGAAGCTTCAAATTATTTATTTTGACCCATTTGACTTAGACATCATTCAACAGAGTAGTCTAAGTTTGGATTTGTTTATTTTGGTAGCTATCCTTCAAGGGAGCAATCTATCTCTTAAGCAATTGTAGAGTGTTTTGGGAAGCTACCCTTCAATGGAATAGTCTATTGTGCTATAAATATGTGACCCAAATGATATTTTTGTATCACAAATTGTTTTTTATGCAAGGTTTTAGACATGGACAAGTCTATTTAGGCTTAGAGGTTTTCTTTTATGAGGGCAAAACATTTAGCATAAGAAGGTGAAAGGAGGGGCTTGATAGATAAAGGATCATGGGATTCCATTTTATTAGAAATGAAAAGTATCCATGAAAACCATTATACAGGGAAAGATATGATACCCATATTTAGGACTGGGCTATGATTGTGATGGTTGATCACATAGTTCTTTTTTATAATCAGTTGTCCTCAAAAGTAGAGGGATAGGTAGGTGAAGGTGAAAATATCATAAATCAAGGAATGATCTTAAGCTAGACAATAGGGTGAGTTTGATCTTTCTTTAACAAAATAAATGATATAGATGTGAAACATTGAGAAGCCTAGATTATGGTGCCTTCAAGAGAGGTTAAATGATAAGCTCCTGATCTATACTTATGGGTTATGATGTAGGGTCAAGCCAATTGAAATAAAATTTACTTATTTTGTTTTTCTCCATGTTGGTGACATGTTTATTTTCTTTTAAGATGAGGTCTCTGATATTGAATTATCATTCTTTTATGTGTTTTTTGTAGGTGCACTTGATTCATTCTTGATATACATGAAGATGTTTAAATGCTACGAGGTGATGCTCGTTAAGTAGCTCAAGTCATGTTAGTCACTATTGATGATAGTTTCTCTTAGAAATAATCTCTTACAAAGATATGCAAAGAGAGAATATGGACTTTGAGAGGCAAAACTACCTCTACTCCAAATACTAGAGAGAAATGGATAGCACCTATAGAGGTTTGAATGCTAGTGTGATAGGCCCATAAAGTGAAAGGGATGTGTAAGTACCAATCCTGACCTGAAACACTAACTACTTTGGTTAAATTTTTTTAAGTATTTTCTTAGAGGCTTCCACCTGTCCATTTTATTATGGATGGTAAGGTGAGGAAAAGCATAACTTAATACCAAATGCATTGTAGAGACCTTGAACTTTTTTATTCTTGAAATATTTACTATTATTAGTGATGATCTTATAGGGAACACCAAAATTATAGATGATGTGATGGTTGATGAAGTTGACAATCTTTTCAACTTTGGTTAAGATAAGAGGAATGGCTTCCACCCACATGGTGAAATACTTAGTTATGGTAATGCTAGATTAGTGTCATTGTGATGAATGAGGATTGATTTCCTTAAAAAGATCAAGGCCCCATTATGAGAATGTCTAAGAGTCTTTGGATACTTGTAGGCCATGGGCTGGTACATGGTGTAAATTAGCATGTTGTTGACACTTATCACACTTTTTTACATAATCACAATAGTCTTGGTTAAGGGTAGGCCAATAGTATCCAAGGTGGATGCATTTAGAGATGGCTAAACCACTAAAGTGTCCCCCAAATATTATGTCATGCATTTCCTTGATGACATGGGAAGCTTCATGACTATGAAGGCAATGGAGAAGGAGGCCATAAAATCCACATTTGTAGAGGATTCCCCCTATTATGGTATAACAAGAGGTACTTTGAACAAAAGTTCTTCATGCATTTTTAGATAGGTTAGGAATAATGATACTGAGTTTGAGGTAATCAAAAGTTTGTTCGTACCAAATGTCTGATGGATAAATTTATACATTAAAAATGGTAGGAAGGTTAGAATGGATATAATATGGGGTGATAAAATGATGAATGGTAACAAATATTTTAGAGTTAGGAGGTTGAGATGGGATTTGGGAAGCAAGGGAAGCCATTATATCCACAAACTTGTTAGTAGATCATGGAACATAGTGGATAAGGTAATGCTCAAATGATGCTAAGAGTACATCTATGAGTTGTTTGTACTTTAGTAGGAAATTATTTTTATATTGGTAAGATTTATTGACTTGATTGACCTTAAGTTGGGAATCACCAAAGATGTTGATTGTCTTGACTCCCAAGGCTAGAGTGGTTTGAAGACCTATGACTAGGGCTTCATACTCAGCCATATTATTGTTACATTTAAAATAAAGTTTAAAGGAGAGGGGAAGAGGTTAACCATCAAGGAGAATGAGAATAAATCTGGCACCCCCACCCCATTGGAATTTGGAGCCATTAAAGAACATGGTCATTTGATAGGTGGGGTCCTTTTGAGAAAGGATCATGATGGACTCATCTAAAAATGCAAGATGAAGTGGTTGGTTATCTAGTAGATGGGTTTTAGTCAATTGTTCAATAATGACTTTCCCTTTAATTTGAAGGAACTCAAGATCAAACTTAGCTAAGAACATGAGCAACTTATCTACACACTGGTTTTGTTATGGTTTGGAGTGCATATACTTGAGTGGGTTAGTGTTAATGATGATGTAGGTTTTATGACAAAGAAGGTAATGGAAAAATTTAGAAGGCACAAATATGAGGGCAGGGAAAATTTTATCAAGATGGGAATACCAAGTCTCATACTCTATAAGTGTTCAACTTATATAGTAGACTGCTTGATCTTTGTTCTATTCATCACAGTGAGTGAGCATTTCACCTAGGGAATGGTCAGTGGTGGATATGTAAAGTTAGAAGGGTTGATCCTCTTTAGGAAGGGTCAAAATATGTAGAGAAAGAAGGTATTCTTTGAGTGAATTGAAATCTTGTCGATAGTATTTAGTCCACTTAAAGGAGGTGTCTTTCTTAAGGAGATGGAGAAAAGGTTGACATCTATTTGATAATTGAGAGATAAATAAATGAATCGATTGGAGCTTCCCCTACAAGCTAAAAATTTGCTTAAGGTGGGAAGGAGGTGGAATTTACAAAATTACTCTGACTTTGGTAGGGTCTACCTCAATTCCTTGAAGGGAGATAATGAATCCAAGGAGATTTTCAGAAAGGACCCCAAAAATACATTTCTTGGGGTTAAGGTGGAGTTAGAAATGGATAAGACATTCAAATATGATTTTGTGAACATCTATACGATCCTTATGATATTTATATTTACCAATGAGATCATCCACATAGTCGTATATGATTTTATAGATGAATTCATGGAAGATGTAGGTCATGACACATTGGTAGGTTGTACCAACATTTTTTTAGACAAAATGCCATGAATTTATAACAAAAATTTCCGCATGGGGTGATGAAAGAGGTTTTTTGTTGATATTTGGGAGTGATTAATATCTAATTGTATCCTAAAAAACCATCTATGAGAGATAACATCTTGTGGCCAATTTTAAGATCAACAAGTTGGTCGATGCTAGGCAAAGGAAAGTCATCCTTTGGACAAGCAAAGTTGAGGTCAAAAAAGTTGATACAAAGGCAAAGTACCCATGCGGGTTTGGTAATGGTAATGATTTTATAAACCCATTAAGGATATTTAATAGGTTGGATGAAGTCCACAGACAAGATTAATTGAAGCTCCTCTTTTATAATAAGGATGATGCAATGGTGTATCCTGTGAAGTTATTATCTAACAAGTTTAACATTAGGATGGGTTATGATGTTATGGAGAGAAATTTAAGGTTAAATTATAATCATATCTTGATAGGACCAATAAAAATACATATGATTTGATCATAAAGGAAGGAAGGGTAATCTTGTTGTTTTGCATAATTCAAAGATTGTCAAATCATGATGATGTGGGGGTTATCCTAAGTACCCAAGTTGACATCAATGGTAGATTTATTAAAAATGGTTTGGTTTTTAAGAGGAATGTAATTATGGATAGGATAATCCCCTGTAATGAGGTAGGTGAGAATATAATCATCATATTGATGTTGGATGGTGTTAATGGTAGGAGAATCATTTTCTACCATTTTAAGATGGATGAGAAGAAGGGTTTTAGTTCATCCACCCTTTTAATAGGTGAGGGGGCATAAAATAATGGTATTTTTCAAAAATAATGTAATATGGGATGATATAAAAATATTCAAACTTTGAGGGAGATGGGGTTGGTGAGGATAAGACATCCTCATCGATGGTGGTAATGGGTTTTAGTGAGGTGGGTTCTTTTGGTGGTATGAACCCAAGACAAGATAACTCATGAGGTTTTTAGGTTTTAATTATGGGTAATTCATGAGGTACCTATGAATAAAGTCTAAGGCCAAACCCCTTATAAGCACACTTATAAAGGTACACTTTGGTAAAGGTGGGTTTGTTTAGATAGGAGAAATCAGAGGTGAATGGTCAAATATAAGGGGTGGTAGTGGATGCAGGGAGTGGATGGTCAAGTCTCCCATAGATAAATTTTGTTCAATGATTATGTGGCTCAAAATGGATGATATTTCTGATGTTAGGGTCATAACTTGGGTCATGATAAAGGTTCCCATAATCTTGATGAGTAGGGAAAGCATCCAAGGATAGAAGACAATATTCTCCCAATGAGAGACAATGGAATATGGGTTCCAAGGGGTCCTCCATGAGGATCTATGAAGAAGGGATGGATGAGATTGTTGAAGCTTTATCAATGGTAGGGGTGGTGTTATTATTAGTTGGTGGTGAAGTGGATGTATGAGGAAGAAAAACATCATTGGGTCGGTTCATCATATTGCAAGATGCAAAGGGACTAGGGTCAGTTGGTATGGTGATGACATGACCTTTGAGCTCAAATTTGATGCAATTATTTAAATTATAAGGGACACAAATAATAACATGGATCTAAGGATGTATAAGTAAAACATTATATTATAACTCAATCTCAATAATGTAAAAGAGTTATAGAATGGTGCAAGGTCCCAAGAGAATATGGATAATAATTATTCCCAAAGTAGTGGCTATGGTGTCATTGAAAGAACAAAGAATCACTACAATTTGAGACATGATGTTCTTTGGAAACTCAAGCTGGTCATAGGAATGGGAGGAGATAATGTTGATATTATCCCCTCCATCAATCATTACCCTCTTGATATGGATTTTATTGATGTATGTTGTGATAAATAGGGGAGGATCGAGATCCTCAGGATGTACAAAAAGTATTTTTGAATCCTTAAAGGTGACTAGGGTGGAAATTTGGAGGGCTATGACAAAAGCTATAAGGGGTTGAGGATATTCAGTTTAAACCTCTATGGATTGAATAATCTCTATCAATTTTCAATGGTGAGGAGGTGAGGTGTTTATTAATTCATACAAGCTAATTTTTACTAGAGTTTGGTGAAGTTGTTTTAACACTACACACTTAATGGATTCAGAGGGGTTAGAAGGGGATGCACCCTAGATATATACTTTGGGTTTTGGTAATGGTGAAATTAAAGTTGTTTGGGTTCAATTGGGAGGTTGAGGGGTTAAAGGGTATATTCATAAAAGGGAAACTTTATCCTTTCCCTTATCTTTCTATTCGACTTGAGATCAGGTAACCATATGAATTGTGTGGATAAGAGGAAGTGTTGGTTTGGATAATTTCTTATATTCCTCCTCACTCTTAGGTGAGAGTGGGGGATTAGATAAATGTATGATGATTTGAGTTGGTGGTTGTATTGGTAAGGGGCTTAAGGGAGGTTCATCTGATAACAAATCATCCTCATCTCATAGGCTATGGACAAGTGTTTGGAGATATTTACAATTATTCATATCATGTCTTGGTTTCTTATGGTATAGGCAAATCAAACTATCACTGAACCATGCTAATTTAAGAATTGAAGGGTTGAAAGGTTTGATGGGTGGTAAGGTTAAAGAATTTTGCAAAAACCTTTTTAGAATGGTCAAATAAGATTTGACCAAAGGTGTTGAGGGTGTTGGGTTTTTGGTTTTAGGAGTAGGAGATTTATTGGGATTAGAATTTTCCATAGAAGTTGTGGGTTGTGAAATGGTTTTGATGGATGGTTTCATTTGGGATTAGTTGGTTATGGTTTGTTTGAATGTGCAAGATTTAGAGGTAGAGGGTGAAGGTTTAGTGATAGGTGGGAAGGTAGAGGTAGCTAAGCCAATTAAGAATGATGGGGATTTTGTTGTTTTGGTGGATTTAGGTGTAGGTAAAGTAAAAGGAGAAGGTTTAATTTATGTACAATAGGTAATAGGGATGGTAGATATATAGGGTCCTCAAATTGAAGGTAAAAGAGAAGGGGGTGATATGGGTCTAGCTATAAATTGTTTGGGTGGTTCCACCTTTTTGATAGGTTTAGTCAAATTTTTCTTTGATGGAATTGATGGTATTAAGTCCAAATTCAAAGATGGATGAGCTAAGATATGGGTAGGAAATATTCCTATATTTGGATGGGTTTGGCTAAAGAGGTGTAGGGTGATTTAGCAATTTTATATTGAGGTGGGTTGGATGGTTCCCCTATGGTTTTGGAGGAAGAAATATCTAAGGATGGGGTTGAGGTAATGATGGGTTTTAGGGTAGATGTAAGTGAGGTTAAATTTTATTTTTTATTTGGTAAGGTAGTCCAAGATAGTGCCAAAAAGTGGCCCTATCTAGATTGAGTTGAGAGGTAAACTCTAAATTTTGGACCAATCTAGAAAAAGGTTTATAGATGGGTTTGATTTCTTGGTTATTGTTTTCAAATATTAAACCCATAGGTTTAGGTGAGGGAACAATTTATTCACCTTTTTCTTTGGTGGAAGGTTCAATGGTTGAGTAAGACGGTGGATTTATGGAAATAATAGAGGAGATGATATCTTCCTTTGGAGTGGTTTTCAAAAAATAAGGGGTTAGTTTTATGGTAGGTAAGGAGGGTGTGGTTTGTTCAAATGGAGAAAGGGGGGTGGTTACTTTCTTTGTTTGGATTTACAAAGGAAATATTAGTGATTCCACTACTTAAATAAGTGGATTGGAGGAAGAAGTGATTGAAACAATGGTTGGATCCCTCAGTATTTCTATCAAAGTTGAGGTGGGTAAGTCAATGGTCTCTTTAATTGAAAGAGAGGGGGTTTCTTCATTTGTTTAGTTTTCCAAAGGAATAAAATAAGATTTTACCACTTAAATAAGTGGGATGTAATAATATATAGTTGAGGTAATGGTTTCCTCAACAATAGGTTGAATGATAACAACATTCATCGTGTGTACCTCACAAGCATGAGATGATTTTGATTGGCTATTGTCATGGTTGGTGAAAGGTTCATAGTTATAAAAAGTTTTTCAAAATATGTCTAATGATTGGTTAGGAGGTACATTGGGATTATATAATGCAAGCTTAGCCTTGTCTATCTTGTTTTGGATAATAGTTTTAAAGGTATTACACTTACTAACATCATGTTTGATAACATGATGGAAGACACAGATCATTTTCATCATATCATCTAGGTATGGGGTGAGAGGCATCAAACTGTTGGGGTAGTTTGATAGGAGGAAGTTGGATAATGTTATCTTTAAGTAATTTATCCAAAACCAAAGCATATGATTCCCCTTTTGGAGTATATTGCCTAGGAGTGGTTTGGTTTTGGTTGCAAGTTTGTTGGTTTTATGGGTTGGAAGAATTAGTTTGATTAGGTTGGTTGATGATTGGAGGTGGAGTGGATTTTAAGATAACCATGTTTTTGGTTGCCTTTGTCTTGGTGTTGGGATGGTTGGACGGGTTTTTAGTCTAGCTTGAGGAAGGGTCATTATATTTAAAGCTAGAATTCTTGTTTCTCAATTTAAATTTCCCTTAATTAATGGATCTAATTTCAAGTTTATGTGCCATGGTAAATGCCTCATCAAAGGTTATAAAGTATGAACCTAAAAGTTTGGAACAATATGTTTGGCACAACATTGAGAAAAGAGTTTAATCAGTTTAGGTTAGGGTAATGAGGAAGAGAGTTGGTTAATGAGACCTCTCCATCTAGAAATGAAATCAACAATCAGTTCATCATCAAATTGCTTAATGGAATAAATGTCAGTAATGGAAACCTTTTTATATATATTAATTAAAAAGTGATATAAAAAGATTTGGGGTATTTTAGACAAGGAGAAGATAGATTACTTGGTAAGATCACTATACCAATCTAAGGCTATTCTAGATAGAGACATGGGGAAGGTACGAAGAAGAGGAGCATCATCATATGTAATTAAATAGCAAGAATGGGAGAATGCTCTCAAATGTTTTTGGGATTCCTCCTTGATTTGGAACTTGGAAAACTTAGGTAGTTCTCATTGAGGAGGATAGGGTTGGATTGGAATGGATGGATGAATTGGTTCATTAAAAATTTGATCATAAGATTGAAGGTTATGAGCTCCAAAAATAGATGATTCAAGATTGGACATTTTATCCATTAACATCTTAACTAAATCTATTTGATGTTGGGGAGCTCCATAGCTTGGTAGTAGGTTCAATTGAAGTTGGGTGGATGTAATGTATGGATAAGAGGTGGGAGGTTGAGAAGCTACCACATATTGGTATGTGGTCATAGAAAGTTGGGATGATGCCCCATATTGGTATGTGGGCACAAAAGGTTGGGTAGAAGGTGATATGTATCCTTGTACATTAAGAACGTATTGGTAGGATGTCATGGGTATTTTGAGGGATTAGCATAGGTTGGTTTGGAGGTATTGTTGAAGTTTTAGGTTGAGGTTGGGTTGTAACTCTTGTATTAATAGGTGGAAGGGTAGGATGTGAAAGGGTAGGAGATATGGAAAGTACCAAATTTTGAGGATGGGTGGAGATGGGTTGGTTGGTGGTGGTAAGAGGAATGGTAGAAATATGGGTAGAGGATATCCCCATGGTAGGTGGGGTATAGGTAATAAGAGGTAAGGTTCCCCCTATAGTGGATGTGTTGGTTGGTGTAGGAGGGGTTTGGTTATAGCTTGGGATGTTGGATTGGGTTTCAGTGGTGGTAATGGATGGGATATTGGTAGAAGAAGAGGCTTGGGTGATCAAATGTTGGGTGGAGGTAACAAAAACCATAAAAGAGGGAGGCATACCAAAGGGTGGATCTATGGGAGGAACCAAAGTAGTAGAGGTGCAGTGAGATAATGTGTTAAGGTAATGTTAGAGGGCTGTGGGGTTATTACCAAAGAATGTGGCAAAATATGTATCACCCTCAACAACTATCTGAGGTATGGTTAGATGAGGAGAATGAGGAGGATAACCTTCAACATCTTAAGTATACTCCATAGAGGATGAAGAAGAATAAGGTGGTCCTTGGTTGGTTTGATTTCTCAACTACTGTTTAGTAAAGACCATGTGATAAAATAAGTAAAGAATGATGAAAAATCACACCTCAAATAGAAAATAAGCAAATGAAAAGAACTCAAGGGAATCCAACATACACTAAAAGTGCATTTTAAACTTAAGATTATTTTTAGATCACTTTTGGCTTATGCCTTAGAAAGTGTGAAGAAGAAAGTTAGCTTTTAGATCAGGTACTAAAGAGGAAATCTATGGTTGGTTTTAGGTTGTGTTTAGGTGCTCAAGAGAGAAATCTATGTTGATATTTAGTAGGTTGCTTCTTATTGGGGCCTAACCCCTCACTTCACACATAGTAATGATAAGGGTATCAGGTGCTTAGCCAAGATATACTAAATTTTAGATTTTGTACTCAACTAGAGAGTTGAGTTGGTTCTCCCCTTGGTAATGACCTCCAAGTAAGATTGTCAAGAAAGGGTAAGGTTTACCGCTAGGTGATGAAATCCTAGTCAGGACTTGTCTCAAGTTTGTTTCGATGTGTTGATTGATTATGTGGTTTGGATAAGTCTAATAACAAGAAGCAAAATCATGATTAATTAATTTTCCTTTAAGTTAGTAGATGAACTGAAACAAACAATCAATCAATGTATGCAAAGGGTTTATTTTATTCCAAAAGAAATTTTAGATTTTATTTGATGAGCATAGAATAAAAGAAGAAACAAGGGGAACCTAGATGATGCTAGGTTCCCACTAGGCATGCCAATATGTTTTTATTGATTTTCACTCATTTTTTAATTTTGGAATAAGATAAGAAACAAGTAATAAGGATGTGAAGGAATACTAGTTAGTGATGCACGTGTAATCTAGAAGAATGCCAAGAAGTCTTCTTTAGTTAGGAAGGAATAACTTGCAAATAAGAACACACTAAAAAAATGGGTTGTTAAAAACATAGTTAAGTGGACTACCTAGCATGAGCTAGATCCAAGAAGAACATGATTTATAGGAGGCTATCAATCCACTATTCATAACAATCAAGTTAGAAATGATAAAGTAAAGTACTTGCATAAGATAAATGAAATACAATACAAGATGAAATCAGAATGCTTATTAAAATAAATGACTAAATCTAGAAAAAATAGGTCAATACTCATGTTAAGGTGGGTGAAGTGAGGTTATAAAAATTAGAAAAGGGTCTGTGAATAGGAAGAAACACAAAAATTTGGATTTGGTTAGGGGTGAGGAGCTAAAAATAAATTTTTATTTTCTACCATAGTGACCATCAGTGATTGGGTGAACCATCAACAGTTGAGATAACCATCGATGGTTGGGTAATCATTGGTAGTTTGGGGTGACCATTGGTAGTTAATCTAACCATCAAAAGTTGCCTATGCATTTCTAAAGGTTATCATAAATGAGTTGCAAAATAGGTTGATGGATAGATAAAGGTTTTATTGAGGATTCGGTAGAGAGGAAACATAGGTACAGATAGGTTTGATTAGGTCAAGGAGGTTAGAAATATAAAATAACAATGCTAAAGTATTGATGTACTTGTAGCTTGCTGGTTGGTTGATCGTTGAAGGCTAAAGCAATTTTGCCAGAGTAACAATGTTTTGGCCTCAAAATCAAATTTGGTAGAGGTTCATGGCTCTTTTGCTGATGTTGAGTTTTTGAAGGAAGACTGTATGTTGGAGAACTTGAATACCTATTTTCAAGAAAATTTGATATCTTGAATATGGATCCTTTTCACCTTCCACTCCCCTCCTTTTATAAGCAAAGAGAGATGGAGGATATAAGGTTACTTATAGGGTGAGGTTGCTGATCACGATTCTTGGAAGTTCATTAATACTACATATGGTGAACATATTAACTTGTGCCTCATTATCTCTCAAACAAATAGTGATGTGTTAAGAAGGTGATGAGGTGAGGAGACCTGACCATCGATGGTCAAGCTAACTATCAATAATCAGGCTAATTATCAATAGTCAGACTAACCATCGATAGTTAGGCTAACCATCAATGGTCAAGTGTCTAAGGGAAAAAGGGTTAAAGTAAGTTAAAATGGATTGTTTAAATTTTAAGTTAGTATGTTGATGAGTTTAGCTAACTAGGTGGTTAAATAGTCTCAAGGTTTGATAGGGGTCCTAAGGAATTTCAATAGCTAAAATTATCATGTGTAGTTTTTTAATGTCTACAAGTTCAAAAAGTAAATTTGGTGCAGGGGCTAGTGTTATGTTGGTCTCCCCATCTAGACAAGATCATTATACTTCATATAAATTTTTTTTTAGTCATACTTGTAATGTGGCTGAGTATGAAGGTTTAATTCATGGACTTCAATAGACAAGGAGAAAAGGATTCAAAAACTTACAAGTATATAGAGATAGTAAATTGGTTGTGCATAAGATGAGGAATTTGGTTACTTATAAAAACTCTTTGATTAAGTCATAAAATCATAGGGTATGGGGTTTACTTTAAGACTTCAATGCATTCAATATTCAATCAGTCCTAAGGGAGCATAATAGTCATGTTGATAGGCTAGCTTCCATATGAGCTTAATTTGATACTCCAACTACCATAAAAGAAGAGGGAATACAATCTCATATTAATATCATTATTAGACCTTCTATACATGATAATTAAGTGTCTTGCAAGTGTTTGACAATGACAAACACATTACATGCTTCTTGTAAAATGAGGCTAAGTTTTCTTCAAGGAATCAAGGGAGGCTCCAAGAACAATTGGGTAATCATATTATGCAACTAAGAACCAATAGGATACCTAAGGGTTTGGTGACCTTAAAAATAATATTCAATGAGAATGATCAAAAGAAGAAGGATAAAGTGAGTATGTCTACAAAAGATGGGAATTATGAAAGAGTCTTAATCTTCAAGGATAAACTCCTCAAATTAGGCAAGGTATGTTCTACAATAGAGAAGCAAGTATTCATTCAGATATGTAGATAATTTCATGATATATTTACATGGGAATATAAGGACCTCAAACTATTTGATCTTAGCTTAGAAAACCATACCATTTATTTAGAACCTAGAATTAAATCTCTTAGATAGAAGCAAAGACCCATCAACCCTAAGGTTGACCAACTCATGAGGTTAGAACTTACCAAACTCCTTGAATCTAAGACAATATTTCCCATCAAGAATTCAACATGGGTAGCTAACCTTGTGCCTATTAGAAATAATAATGAGGAGATAAGACTTTGTGTAGACTTTAGAGATCTTAATAGAGTGTCACTTAAATATCACTATCATATACCCTCAATGGAGCAAATTTTTCAAATGGTTCTAGGTTCTCAACATTTTTATCTTCTAGAAGGATATTCAGGCCATAATTAAATGTTAATCAATGAGGATGATTAGTTTAAGATAGATTTCACTACTAAATGAGGGCCTTTCATCGATAAGAAGATTCCCTTTGGTTTGTCCAATTCTGATGCCATATTTCAAAGAGCAATGGACATGGCTTTCAAAAGTTTGATTAATGAGATGCTATTGGTTTATCTAGATGATATAATAGTGTTTTCTAAAGATGATAATGAACAATGCAACAGTTTAGACAAGTGTTTGAAATATGTATGAAATATGGAATATCTATTAATCCAAAGAAGTGCATCTTTACTGTTCATGAAGGTAAGCTCTTAGGATATATTCTTTCTAAGGATGGTTTCACTATTGATCCTAAAATAATAGAGGATATTTTAGACTTCTCATTATCCTTGCATAAGAAATTTCTTCAAATATTTTTAGGTAAGATAAATTTTGTAAGGAGGTTCATACCTGGTCTTGCATCTTTGGTGAAACCTATCACTGTTATGCTCAGGAGGAACCAAGTCTTTACTTGGACCAAAGAGGGTAAGAACAGTTTTAAAGTTATAAATAAAAATATTATACAAGATCCTACTGTTATGAATCCTTATTTTACTAAATACTTCATGTTATATTCATTTACCAACCTTAATATTATATCAACCATGCTAATCTAAAAGAATGATGAGGGTGTGGAGTAGCCAATTGCATTCTTTAGTCAAGGTTTAGAAGATTATGAAGTTAATTAAAACTTTATGGAGAAACAATCCCTTGCTATTGTAAGGAGACTAAAGAAGTTTAGACATATGGTTTAAGGTCTCTCATCCTAGTACCAAAGAGTTTCTTTTGAGCAAAGGTCTTAGTGAAAAGAGGGTAGGATGGATCACTAAAGTAATGGAATATGAATTTGATATCAAGGTGAAAAATTTGATAAGAGGTAAAGGCCTTTTTGAACATATATCTTAAGATCTTCATGATTATTCCTAATCAGCTAGTTCATTTCCTCCACAAAGTTAAACACAGGATGTGATTCGATTTCTTTAAAATGGTATAATAATAATATGAGTAGATCACAAAATATATATTTTAGATTTCAATCTATTCCCTTTTGTATTTTGGATGTTGTGCTTTTTATGAGGGACATAAATGGTGTGATATTGAGATTCATTGATAGTGATTAGTTTGGAGTGTTGCTTGAGAAGTTTCATGATGGGAAAATAGGAGGTCATTTCTCTCCAAGAACAAAAACTACCAAGATCATGAGAGTGGGCTATTATTATCCTAGCCTCTTCAAGGATTTATATGATTGGGTGAGAAGGTGTGGACAATGTGTATTCTTTATAGGAAAATAGAAGATTGTACCTCTTCCTTTGAATCCTGTCTAAGTTTATCAACCTTTCATGTAATGGGATCTTGATTTCATTAGCATGATAAATCCCCTGTCAAGTGTTGGTCATAAATGGATACTCACAACAATTGACTATTTTACAAGATTGGTTGAGGTAGTAGCATTAAAGGAAGCTAATGATAATGTTATCTTGGATTTATATCATAACATCATAACAAGTTTTAGTTCTCCTTCTACTATTATTTCAAATAACGCTCTTATTTTTATGGGTGCTAAGACATATGATTGGGAAAATAGTAATGACATATTCTTGAGCACTTCATCTAACCATTATCCTCAAGGTAATGGGTTGGTTGAATCTACTAATAAGAATCTTATCATAATCATCAAGATAACCTTGGAACATAACCAAAGATCTTGGCACACCAAATTGAAGATAGCTTTATGGGCTAATATGATAACTCCGAAGAGGTCAATAGGGAATTCTTCTTTTTTGCTTGTCTATGGAAGGGAATCCATGTTGTCTATCTCTCAAGAACTACCTACCTTATAATTAGCACATCAATTAAAGTTTCTTGAGAACACTCTAATGGAGGTGAGATTGAAAAAATTGACGGAGTTGCAAGAGACTAGATATAAAGCTCATCAATCTATGGAGCATCACCAAGTGCTAATGAAGTTGTCTTTTGACAAGAAGGCAACTCCAATATTATTTCAATAAGGTGACATAGTATTGAAATGGGATGAAGATAGAACAAAACCAAGGAGAGATACAAAATTTGATACCCTATAGAGCAGACCATATGTCATAATCAAGTGCAAGAAAAGTAACTCTTTTTAGTTAGTAAGGATGAATGGAGAAGAGATACCTATCCCTATGAATTGGATATATTTGAAACCCTGTTATTGAGAACTGAAGGTTAGTTTTGTAAATATTAGATTAGGTGTGTGTTTCCTTTCTTATTGTGTTATGCTCCAATAAGTTCTCATAAGCACATGTGTGTTTTTGTTTTGTGTCTTGTTATTATTTTTTGTGTCATTGTTGTATGCTCCTAATAAGGTAGTTTCTATGCCAAAACTATATACTTATGAATCTATAATACAATGGATAAGATTAGGCAACTAGTCATGGCATTGTAAGCATACCACCTTTGGGAAATCACCAAGAATGTTGACCATTTTTACTATAGGAAAAAATGGGTCAACCCCCTATAGTCAAAGACTTGTATAGGGGATTTTTATAATGTTATGGGTATGGTTGTATTTTATTTTATGTCATTTCATATGCCATTCTAGATTTGGTCATAGTTTAGCTTAGTCTTTGTGTCATTTGGTGTCTTTGGGCTCATGTTAGAGTCATATGCAAGTGGCAAGTTTTCATGGTGTCTAAATAGTCAGTATCATGGAAAGGGTCTGCACAGGCTTCAAGGAGTTCATTTGAAGCTAATAAGAGTTTAGGAAAAATATTTATGAGGATAGATCATCATCATGATGTCATGAAGAACTAGACTAAACATCTTGCTTATATAATTTATAAATATGCTCAAAAATCCTCACATGACCATCAGACCATGTGTGATTAATGTCCTTAGTGCCAAGATCATTCACTACAAGTTTCATATCTTGATGAGTCTTGTATCTCAATATCTAAGCCTTCAAAATTCAGCTTGTAAATTCTAAGGGGCTAAGATGTCCTACACATCACATGGAAATAAGTAGTCCAACTTATTTGAGAATTTATTATCTTCACTCAAGAAACTACATGATCCAAATTATTGTAGCTCCATAGAGTATTTCATGCCAAGATCATATCTTAAAAGTTCCATGTTTGTATGAGCTTTCTATCTCAAGTTATGGAGTTTCAAAGTTTCACTTATAGAGTAGGATGTTTATGCAAGCATCAAATTCAAGCCTCGATAAATAACCAATTAGGTTCCAATGATTAGTGATAGGTGTGAAAATGTCATAAAAATCATGCAAGTTAGCTCACTTGAACATTTTATAAACACACTTAGAAAGCTCCAAAAACTAATGGATCAAGTAGGCATAATCTTTTTAGTATCAAAAACATCTAAAAAGTTTGTACCTCCATGACCTTTTCACTTCTAGATCTAAGCTCTCAAAGTTGGTCAAAAAATGGGAGACATTCACATAGACATTAACTTTAAGCTATGGTAAAAACCAATAGGGTCATAAATTTGATGGTCATGTAGATTTCAATGATGGTTGCATAAACGTCAAATGGTGGTTGCACAGATGTCAAATTTAGATCACATTAAATAGTCATTTATTTCTAAATACAAGAAGATCTAACATATGGTGTTTGATCGTATGCCAAGATTGAATGGAGTGAGGATAGAGTTAAAAACTCAAAGGTAGATCAAATTCTTGCATTGATTTATACATTATGATCCAATGGTGTAAGCGAGGTCAACAGGGTCAGAGTATCTCAAGGATAGGTGATAGATTACCAAGTGTCACTAACTTGTTAGACTTCCAATAAAATCAATGGTCCATGTGATTATCATACAAATAATATTGACGAGCAAGGTTCAAAGTTGAAATAATAAAATGCCATTAAAGGGACACATTGATGTAGTCAAGATAAAGGACATAATGGGACCACCATTAAGGCTTAATATGGACCTCTCACTTGATGGTTTGTGTCATGCAGGGTTAATTTTATGATTATATTTTCCATTGTTAAAAAGAGGAACTATGCACATGATGAGTTTTTAGTTTTTATAGATGCTCAAAGGAAAAAATGGATCTATTTAGACCTAATAGTATCAAAATAAAGATTGTTTTTCCTATCTGTGGTGGACCTATGAACACGGGGATGATTTTGAGCATGATATAGTTTGAACAAGATCTAAAATTTTAAAGGATTCCATGAAGGTGTACATGTAGACCCCAATATTTTCATATCCAAGACCAACTACATGAAAAGGACCCCTCTCTCCACTTTTGTACACCACAACAAACTAGTTAGGAGCAATTAGCACCAGGATAAATTTATAGCAGATGGATCTAATTTTTGTAACTACATTGATGCCATAACTTATCTTGTAACAACTTGACCCATTATTTTAATCATCAAGGAGCATCAATCAAGGAATAATGAAACTTTGCAATGACATGAAGTGACTCAGATCAGTCAAAAGTTTTGAATAAGCATAATTTGTAGAAATAGTTGTAACTACGGTTCAAATTGAGTTTAGATCATTGATTCTTCTTTTAAAACCAAATTATCTTTCTTTAAAGGCACTTTATTCTATAAATATAGGTTTTGAGATAGTATTTTATATCCTCTAGGTTCGTATGACTATACTCTACCAAAAATTATATTTTACACCTCTTAGAGTAATGAATATAGAATTTTATAGTTGTTTACTAATATGTGCTTAGTGTTTTGTATTTGTCTGATATTCAAAAGTGGTTGTCATCTTCCCTTTATAGGTCCAAGTTCAACCTAAGTGCTAATAAAATTTCCTTTTAGGTCATCTAGTGTGTCTTGATGTTGATGTTTTAGGTATAGAGTGTATTTGTTGAATGTAAGTAAATTTTAGTTAGGTCTTACCCTCATCACCCTCCATCCCTAGTCCATCAAATTGACCTCTAGGTGAAGTACTATTATTTGGAGGCTATAGTAAACATTATTTTAGTTCTATTTGCAATCCATTGGTGTGCTCTACCAAAAATTATATTTTACACCTCTTAGAGTAATGAATATAGAATTTTATAGTTGTTTACTAATATGTGCTTAGTGTTTTGTATTTGTCTGATATTCAAAAGTGGTTGTCATCTTCCCTTTATAGGTCCAAGTTCAACCTAAGTGCTAATAAAATTTCCTTTTAGGTCATCTAGTGTGTCTTGATGTTGATGTTTTAGGTATAGAGTGTATTTGTTGAATGTAAGTAAATTTTAGTTAGGTCTTACCCTCATCACCCTCCATCCCTAGTCCATCAAATTGACCTCTAGGTGAAGTACTATTATTTGGAGGCTATAGTAAACATTATTTTAGTTCTATTTGCAATCCATTGGTGTGCTAATGAGTCAAATATTGAGAGTGGATCTTTGAACATTTAGTGCATCACCTTATTTAGATTAGGTTCAATTCATGCATTCTCTAACTCTTTTCCCCATAAATAATCAGTTGACATAGATAAGATAATTTAAAGATACATTCAAGGAGATAGCCTTTAAATCTAGCAGCTCGTTTCCAATATATGTACACCCACATAACTAGAAATGTTCCCATGTTTCCCAAATCTAGAAGAATATTGAAAAACCTCTTCTAGGGTACAATATTTGGTGATAATGGAAACCTATTGAGACTTGGGTTATTTAATTGAGACATCATGATCTATCATATGTGTGTTCTCAATGAAAGTGTGTTTCTTTAGTTCTACCACATTATATTTTTCCTTGGAAACATCATTGTGTATTGAAGTGGTAGCTAAAGAGTCAGTTAAGTTTGTGATAAGTTATTCTACATATCATCGAATTATCTTCTTGATCTTGGTGGCAAGATCTTGATCATTACCTATTAACTCTATCAGCACTTTTTTTCTTTTTCTAGAAGAAGCAATGTTTGATTTTGAAATATGAGAAAGGGATTGTTCTCATTGTTGTTCTTCTACCCTAACCAAGGTATGTAATTATTCCATAGGAAATTATGATGGCAATCTAGTGCCTAATTCAATGAACATTAAGAGTGCTTCATCTTTATCCTCCAGGGGTTGATGTTTAAAATAGTCTTCTTCAGATCTTACCATCATGAGAATGTCTTTAAATACCATGTGATTGTCTTTTCCATCATAAAAGTGTTCTTCCTCATAGCTAGGGCTATAAGAGACCCCACTAGACTATACCTTTGTATCATGTCTAAAATATTTTTATATACATTTAATAATATTTGTAAAATGTTTTTCCAACATTAACAAGGTGTTATTTAATTTTATTCAAATAAGTGACAAGTCAAAAAGAGATTATAATGAATAAAAGTGGTGTAGTACCACACAATTATAATAAATGGTTAAAAACTACTCAATTTTGGTGGGTTGAAATCATCAAATTAGAAGATGGTATGATAACTTCGAAACCTGAAGTGCAATAAACACAACAAACTTACATTTGACTATACACCAATACTATAAAATATAAGTACAAATTTGATGAGTTGTGACTATAAAATTAGAGGAAAGTTTTTTTGATGAGGAAGGTAACAATGCGAACTAAGAAACTCAAGATGTGAAAACACATAAGAACTCCTAAGTATAAAACTAAAACCAAATGGGTACCACAATTCCGTCACATGGTAATAGAAAGTAGAATGGTTTTAAAACCTATTGCATGAGTGATACACATGATAACCTATGTTTACAATGATAAAATTATGATGAGTCTATAAAAAAACCTTCAAACTAAATGAGAAATTGTACCCATGTTAACTTAAACCATGTAAAAATGGAGAACCGATTAACACCTTGGTTTAGAACTTAAAAACGTAAGATTCCAAATTTGAATTGAAAATATACTTGGAGATTTTTACAAAATAGTCTACACTCAAATGGGAAACATAACAATGTTGTTTAATTAAAACAAACATAATGTTTAAAGTGATGGTTTGAACAAGGCAAAATGAGGTTTTGATTTGGTCAGCATAGTGCCTCCTTGTTCAAATAAAATGGTGGATAACAAATGTGTTTGGTTGATGTTTTTTGGTTTAAAAACAAGTTTTATACTCAATAAGACCAATAAAGTAAATCAAAAGTGACAAAATAAAACTAAGTATAATGTCCAAAGCCCTAAAACTGATAAGGTTACTTCGTATCACTGAATTCCATATGTGTGTGTGTGTGTGTGTGTGTGTGTTTGTGTGTGTGTGTGTGTGTGTGTGTGTGTGTGTGTGTGTGTGTGTGTGTGTGTGTGATCTTGGGAGTATTTTAAGTGTTAATCCAAAAATAAAAGGGCATAAAATAGTAGGGTTTTTACCTCACCCCTTCTCCCAAGAGATTGTATGATGACATGGAACTTTGGGCTACTTTCCCTACATGAACAATATGTTTGCGATAAGTGGGGTTATTCTAAAACTAAATTTTTGAATGTCTAGATGGTCCTAAGTGTGGTTAGCACTATAGATGCCTCAAGTAAATTGAGTTCATACTAGATAAATTATTATACAAGGATCTATCACTTTTCATAGTGATTACTTCTATGTACTTAATGGAATCCCTTGGTTAGCTAGACCTGACTTAGGTTTTTTATATGATTAGAGAAGCTAGTTGATTAGCCTCATAAAAAATCATAGTATATGTACCTTTATTTATATACCCCACCATGGAAAAGGGTTGGTAAGATTCTAGGAGATGAAACCCAAGGTCAATGCACCCCTAAATAAATCATGAAGAGGCTATGAACTCCTGCTCATAAGCCAAGTTACATTAAAATGAAAGATAAAGTGAAAAGACTTTAAAGGTTGTGTTTAAATCACCCAAACTATACAAATTTAGGGAGAGCCTTAACAATGTTCTTTTCATACCTTGAACAAGTCACAATTACTAATAAATAGTGATTTTGGTCACTTGAGTTCCCTAAAGGGGAGAGGAGGAAAGCATACACACATCCTTCATTTTATGAAAAATAAACAAGTATAAAATATCTATCATAAAACAAACAATTATTTACTTTAATTCACCAAATGAAAGTGTTTGTGAAAATTTTGGCCCCTTGGCCTTAATTGAAAATTTGTAAAACTTTCACAAAAATAATCAAACATAAATACCTAAATTCCTTTTAAGCACCAAATGAAAGGTTTCAAGAGTTAGGCGTGTTTAAATTTGGCACTTTTCTAGCATGTGACCTATAATTTTTAGAGGGTTTATATCTACCTTGAAGAAAAATTATCAATGAGAAAAGAAAGATTTGAAAACTTACTCTCAAGTTTCTCTATTTTTGTTACATAAAGACCGACATCGGTCCATAGAGACCAATGTTGGTTATAATAAAACCAATGTTATTTATAGTAAAACCAATGTTTATTGATAAAAATTAATGTCAATTACCTATAAACCAATAGGTAAAACATGTTTTTTTCAAAAAAATAATTTGTTATCCCAAATTAGTATAAAATCTCTAGAAAACCTCTCAATCTTACAATAAAATGATTAGACAGATAGTATTCAAGTTCTAAAATCATAAATAACAACCTAAAACTTTCAAGGAAACCTAAGAAAACAAGTTTTTCTTCCATTTTCTACCCTACACAGGGACCATGATAGTTAGGATAGGATTGATGCTGGTTAGGGTAAACCAATATTGGTCACTATGTAAATTATGTGTAAACAAAAGCACAAAAACATGAGAAAAATAATGATGAAACTTGATTTTTAAAGATTCTTAAACATTTTTAGAAAAATTAAGAATTCCAAATGAGTCTCCTTGCTTGTATGTGATGTGTGGTCCCATCGACTTGCCAAGATGTAGAGATGGAATCCAAAGTGAGTTGGATCAAGCATTAGTCAAGAAAACTCAATAAATGTATAAAGAACATAACTAACTAATCCAAATCCTTTATTTTGGTTTTGAGAAAGGAAACTAAGAGATATTGAAATAAATCCTATACATCAAACCTTTCCAAGATATTCTCATCTCTAAATGCAACTCAAAACATGATTTTCCCCTTGATTCAATGCTCAAGTCTTTTTCAATAATGAATGGAAATGCCCCACCATAATGTCAAGTGGACCAATGAATCTAGGATCATGAACTGATCAATTATATTCCTATATGGAAGCTATCCTATTGAAAATTAAGCATAATAACACTACATAAGGATGATTTGTGAGGAAACTTTTGCATAATAAGTTTACACCAAAGAAACTTAAAAATGGTGGCCTTGGCCCTCCTATTTATAGATTTTTGGAAATGATTAGAATCAAACATGTCCATCCATCTTGAGATCAAGATGTGTGGCCATGAATCAATTCAATTTTGGAGTCTTAATCCATAAATATTCCCATTAATATTTAGAAGGAATGGGCATTAAAGAGGCACGGTAGGCCTTAATCTTGATATTTGTTCTATTTATGGACTATGGATTCCATCCCATTTATGATGTCACGTGATTATATATATATATATATATATATATATATATATATATATATATATATATATATATCAATTTAAAATTAATAAGTATTCAATAAATTCTATGGATTTTCCACTTAACCTCTTGATTTGTATTAATTTACCTAAGTGAGATTAATTAAATTTTATTTTATATATATATATATATATATATATATATATATATATTATAAATCAATTTAAAATTAATAAGTATTAAATAAATTCTATGGATTTTCCACTTAACCTCTTGATTTGTATTAATTTACCTAAGTGAGATTAATTAAATTTTATTCAATTCCTTGGAAATTGATTGACCACTTAATCAAACTAGTCAAAATGCTAAGTTACTGCGTCATAATTTGGTTGGATTATAATTATAATAAGTTATCAATTGTGTATGTACCAATATCCCATTTAAGACATTGTAGATGTGAAATAACACATGCATGCATCATGTGCTTCTGAATTAGAAGAATTCAGTGGTTCAAAGCATCAAATTGTATTTTTGTCATTTTGACTCAAAATGATTTGAAAAAAATTGAGAATCACATAAAATTAATTTCCTCATTAAAGGATAAATTATCCTAAATTTTCACTTTTATAAGATAAGTGATGTAGAGATAAACCAAAACAACTCACACTTCTCCTTATTCAATATCCACTCTTTAGATGAAGGCTCATTAGTTCTTTTGATAATTCAATGCTTCATGAATTATCTAATTGTTTTATGTATATTATTACCTTAATATTTATCATTATGGTCTCATTATAACCCTCATTCCATTGGAAAAACCCATTAAATCATCTCTCTTATCATGTACAACTTCTTGTCCTTTTGCACAGTCCTAATAGCCTTTTTAAGGCCTTTTCTTCTAGTATGATTCTATACATATTAGTTTTGAAAACATTAGGATATTTTATATTATATTAAATTATTATTCACATATATATTAATTTTAAAAACCCAAATCCACCTGGAATTCACTTTGACAGTCTCTCTTAGGTTCCTATTTAGGCCTAATTAGGCTTATTATACCCTTGTTTACACACAATGTTCTATACTCATATGGTACCATACTAGACCATAGTAAAAACTATATAATACCTTAATATGAATTAAATCCTATAAAACTAAAATATTTTAAGTAATTTCACTAGTTATAATGTCTTAAAAATGGATTTCAGTTCTAAAACCCTAGTTCAGGGTTGTCTACAACTGTAAGTGCCCAAAAACAAAGAATATGATCTTAGATGTTAAAAATATGGTTTAAAATGATTTTAATGGTTGATTAAGTTTTGTCTCATCCTCACACACATTTTATATGGATTATACTCACGCCATAACTCCTATATTTCAAAAATATCTTGTGATCTTGTACTTATTATTGTGTGAAATAATAATGTAAAAGATCTAAAAGCAGAGTTTTAAAAGGTTTTAGACACTTGAATGGTTATAAAACATTTTAAAGGATTTTATGGTTATATTAGAACTATACACACCCTATGTAATCAATAACCACTCTCTATGATTCCTTTGATAAACTCTTTTACCATAGTCTGTGTACTCACTGTCTGTATATACACCTATCTACAAGACTATGTTGTTCTCTAAGCTAAGGGACATGAAAATTAGAAAATGAATTAATTTAAACACATTAAACAACATGAAAAATAATCATCAATTCATATAATTTATCATAATAAATTCATTAATTTGTTTTTCCTTCGTTGAGCATTCTAACACACTATCTTCCATCTTGTGCATACACAAAAAATAGAGTTGAAGTCAAACTAATCAAACTTGAGGGTCTCAATTCATAATTTATTGGGTATTTATCCCTCTCTTCCTTGAATAAATCCTAAAAACTAACTATAAAAACAAAACTTACAAGTTTTATATCAAACATAACCACCCTAACTAACTCTTGACGTTTCAATGGTCATTAACTAGAAACTTACACATTGACACACATATCAAAGTGGATTTTTACATACATTTATGAATTGGATCCATGTATAGACAAATGGTGTATTTTATAATTCTCTCCAAATAATTTTACACCTTTATTATTCCTTCAAAGTTCTCTTACAATACCCAAACTAGACCAAAACCTTTCAAAAATTCAAATTATGAATTTGGCAGAAAAATGCCAAATTTGAAAACCAACCTACCTAGACACATATATACACTTGGAAAACATTACAAGGTGTGTACTAAGAATCTTAAAACATATAAAATAAATAATTGACCATAAAAAAATAAATAAAACACAATTTGTTCATATAAATGCAAAACATGTCATCCAGAAATGATGCTCCTGCATCATACTACTGGGGTATGAAAGAAACTTTACATGAAAATTTGTCAACTTGTTTTGACCTCCTATTAAACCTCTCTCTCTCTCTCTCTCATGTTCACTTCCAACTAAATAATGTTACGTCCTCCTATATCCCAAGGTCTATGAGTGACATAGACCTCCTTGTACTTTGATCAATGATATCTTGCTTTCTCATTTGAGGTTAGATTCTTGCACATTGACCTCCCACTTGATCATCTTTATCATATGGGTGTTATCTTAAAACAAACCTATACATGGAACACAAAATTAAATCATATAAACCTCCTACTTGTATTTTTGTAAACCGCACTCTTGCTCTTGCATGCTTGTCTTGTTTATGCTTAGATCTATTGCTTATGGGAGTATTAATTATTGTTTCCTAGTCTCTCTTACAAGAATCTCAACCTATTCAACCTCATTATCATTCTCTTTCTATTGTTCACCCTTTACCTATTCAATGACTTATCTTTCCATAGCCAACTCTTTCAACATGCACACTTTCTCAATAAGGTCTTTTAGATACTCTTTGCCTTGTATGAAGGACAAGTGATAGGAAAAACTTTTAATCAACCCTTCCACCTATTAATTGGATAAAAAATCACCTTTTTGGTCTAACTGTATCAATTCCTTGTTTCTTATATTCAACACCTCTGAGTGCTTGTCAACTATTGTACCTTCATCTTCAATTTCCTTGAAAACTTAAACTACACTCTCTTCACTTTGGATCTTTCTTTAAAATGTCATGTTCTTATACTCCTTGTGGCAAATAAATTATTTTGGTAACTATTACTTCTCTCCAAAAATCATTTCACTACCTAGTCTCTCCTTTCATGTTTGATTGTCCTTCAATGGGTTTAGTATGTGCTTGCATTCATCCTTATTAATGGTGTAAGTGTTGGCTCTCCCATCATGTATATCTCTTCTATCATAATTCCATGGTATCCAAATAATTATGTGTAACACATCAATTGGAATGACATCACATAAGATTATATCCTTATATCCACCTATCTTCAAGTCTACACAGCACTATCCATTCACTAGGACTTGGTGACTATTTTAAATCTAATAAACTTTATATGGACTTGGATTCTTGTATATTTATAAGCCTAGTTTAGATACCATAAATGAATACAAAATATTATCCATACTACCATTGTTAACTATGACTTTTCAACACTTTCATTTGATCTTACACATAGTCTTGAATAATGTCTTTCTTTGTGGTGGTTCTCTCTCCTCATGACTGGTCTTCAAAATAAATCTCTTCATCAACAAGTTCTCCCTTATTTTAGGTTCTTCCACATAGTTTGTAAGTGGATATACACTCTCATATTCTTGATGAACCATTTGGTTTCTATTCTCACTCTAAGATCTATCACTTTGAACATCTTCTAGACATTCATATGACCTATGTCCTACAAATTTGTTGCACTTAAAGCACTTGCCTGCAAACCAAATATTTATTATTCTTCTATAATATGATCTACAACATTTATTCCCATAACCACCTCTATTTTATGGACTTTAACTCTCTGAACTACTACCAACTCCTTTATTTTGACCTTTCCATTGACTCGTATTACCAAGTTGTCCTCTTCTTTCTTTTTGGCCTCTACCTCTATAATTTATACTACCTCTACCTCTATTTAGTTGGATTTTCCTTCTTGAAAAATTATATTCTACCCTTAATGTAACTTTATAGTCCTCCTCAACTATTCTATGTTCCAAAACACTTCTCATCCTGAATGATAAACTTTAAACCATTCATGTATCAAACAACCTTCTTCGCATCCTTTTCTATGTGTCTTACTTGAATGGTCAACTTATATAATTAATCTATGTAATTTTTCACTATCATATATTTTTTCCTCAAATTATATAACATCCTAAAAAAGTGGGTCTGATATTCCTTAGGCATGAAATCTCCTTTCATCTTGGCCACCATTCTATCCTTTGACATTATCTTATCTTTGCCCTTCTTCTTCATTTTTGTTCCCCATACTATACATTTTCTATGTCCATTTTTCATTCCCAATATATCCTAAACTTTGATAACAAATGATGCAGAGGATAAACCAAAACAACTCACACTTCTCCTTGATCAATATCCACTCTTTAGACAATGGTTTGTTGGTTCTTTTGATCATTCAATACTTCATGAATGACATTATTATTTTATGTATATTATTACCTTAAAAATTATAATTATGGTTTAATTATACCCATCTTTCCATTTTCAAAACCCATCAAATCATCTCTCTTGTCATATACAACTTCTTGTCCTTTTACACACATTCCTAGCAGCCTTTTTAAGGCCTTTTCTGCTAGTATAGTTTCATACAAATTAGTTTTTATAAAAATTTGTATATTTTATTCTAACCTATATCCTTATAAACATATTTTTGAATTTTAAAAAACTAAATCCACCTGTAAGTCACTTTGTTAGTCTCTCTTAGGTCCCTGTTTAGGCCTAATTAGACCTAACTACCCATGTTTACACACAGTGTTCTATAATCATATAGTACCATATTAGACCATCATAAAACCTATATAATAATTTAATATTCATGAAATCCTATAAAAATAAAATATTTAAAGGAATTTCATCAATTATAATGTCTTAAAAATGGATTTTGGTTCTAAAATCCTAGTTTGGGGTTATCTGTAACTATAGGTGTCTGAGAGGAAAGAAAATGATCTTAGATGTTCCAAATATGGTTTAAAAGGAATGTAATGGTTTTTAAAGTTTTTTATATTCCTAAAACAAATTTTTAATACATTATACTCATGCATAACTCCTCTATTTAAAAAATATATTGTGATCTTATACGTATTATGTGTGAAATCATAATCCATAGGATCCAAATTGCAATGTTTTTGAAGGTTTTAGACACTAAAAGGGTTATCAAAAAATGTGAAGGATTGTATTGGTTTATTAAAACTACACACACCCTATGGAATCAACAAACATTCTCTATGATGCCTCTACTATACTCATTTACCACACTTTGTGTACTCACTGTCTATATATACACCTCTCTACAAGACTGTGTTGTTCTCTGAGAGAAGTGACATGAAAGTTAAAAAAATAATTAATTAAAACAAATTAAAAAACATTAAAAATAATCAAAAATTAATATAAGGCACTATAAGCATTTAATTAATTGTTTATTCCTTTATTTACCATTCTAACACATTATCTTTCATCGTGTGCACATAAAAAATAGAGTTACAATTAAACTAATCAAACTTGAGAGTATCCATTCATCATCTCTTGGGTATTGATCCCTTTATTCAAATCATAAATCCTAAAAATAACTCAAAAAATAAAACTTAAAATTTTTATATCAAACGTCACCCTAACTAACTCTTGACCTTTCAATGGTCACCAACTAGAAAGTTACACATTAGCACACATATCAAAGTGGATTTGTCCATAAATTTGTGAATGGGATCCATGTATACACACATGGTGTCTTTTATAAATCTCTCCTAATAATTTTCCACCTTTATTATTCCTTCAAAGTGCTCTTACAATACCCAAACTAGACCAAAAACTTTCAAAATTTTGAATTATGAATTTGGCAAGAACATGCCAAATTTGAAAACTAACCTACCTAGACATCTCTACATACTTGAAAAACATTCCAAGCTATGTACTAAGACTCGTAAAACCTATCAAACACCTAATTGACCATAAATAAAAACCAAAACATAATTTTCTTAGAGAAACTCAAAACATGTCATTCAAGAAGGATGCTCTTGCATCAACAAGCTCGAACCATTTTGCACGTTTTAGTGATTTTTTCCTAAATTATGTGTTGAGTGAATTTTGAGTAAGATTGACAATTTTAACATAATTCTATTAGGAATTGGATGTCTATAGGATGTTTATAGTGTGCATTATTTCTTCTTCATCTTGATATGAAATTTGAACTGGTTTTGGTTTAACTTCTTGTTCTTATTCAAAGAAACCTTCTAGGTCTAGATATCCATCACTATTAATAAACACTATAAATTCCTAAGTTATTCTATTACATGGCTTAATAATTGTTTATTCTTCTTGACTAGAATTATAATTATTAAATTCCAAATTTAAATCCTATGTGGCTTCTTGTTGGGATGATAATTCAGTTGTAATGGTTAAGTCTCTAGCTCATCCATGACATAAATATTTTGATCTTATTTAAGGCATTACGAACCACTAAATTATCATTTTTGAACACAAACTTTTGAATGAAAACTTGTTTCACTTGCACCCAATGCTTTGTCTCTCTCTTGCACTCTTGGTGCATATACCAGGTCATTAGTATATGTACTAATGTATGATTAAAAATGTACAACCATTACCTTGAATTTACTCCCTATGAAGTCCATATATCCACACACTAATGAATGTGAAACTTAGGGCATTGAATTTCTTGAAATAAAGACCATTTATCTGATAGCTAGAATCTTACACATAAAAATTCACATGCTTCCTCCAAATGAATTTTTAGATTTCTATACATTGCCCACTAAGTCAAAGTAGTCCATTTTAGTACATAGTTGAGTGCATTGACTCATTGATCCACCTATGGAACATGGTGTTGAAGCCTCAATATGAAATGACTAAGATCCTCTATCATAAATAATTGAAGTATTTAGCATTCACCAGTGAACAACATGCACAAAGGTTGTATCTCATGATATGTTCAAGCCTAGTTCAACATATGAGTGTCTGAGTCATCACTAATGGATGATGCCATTTACTAAGATATAACACCCACTAGAGTAAGTTCTTTGTAATCCATCATTGTTGTACCCATATTATATAGGAAATCTACTTGAGATTTCATGGGAGAGTGTACTGATGGAGAAACACATTCTTTTATCTGGACCTAATTGGTTGGAGACTTTGTTATAATAATCTTGTACCCTAGTCACTCTTCCTACTGAGTAATGTGTGGTTTTCCAGCTTGATACTCTATAAGTCACAATTCATTTTTACTTTCATCCACATTGACCTTAAACCAACTATTATTTCCATAGGCATATGAAGACTAGCTATTTTGTTATGATATATGAATCTTACTCATATTTATTAAGTGGTATAACTACTATCTTATCCCCTCGATGAACCTCTAGCTGATTGTGTATATTGTTAATGGTCATTTGGCCATCATAAGCCAATTTATTACCAATTTGGGTAAGATAATGGGCCTCTACTACCTTCATATCAATGAGCTCAAAATATTTATCCAATCTGAGCTTAGATACTTTAATCTCAATATTTTCTATCCTTTTAATGGGTCTTCCCTTACCATAATCCACCAAATTGAGAGTTATTGAACACATCTATCTACTGAGAGAGGGGTGAATCAATAGATCTCAAAAATGAATTTCTTACAATGTTGTAGATGAAATTTAAACATATGCAATCTTAAACAAATGAAATAAAGATATCACATGTACAAAATTACAACACACAACACCAAATTTATACATGGAAAACCAAAGGAAAAAAACCATGGTGAGAATGTTGTTAGAAGCTATTGTTCTAATCCAACCTCACAAAGTTTGTATCATTGACTGAACCTTACTAGTTATATTTTAGGACACCCATCCTAAAGAGACACAAATCCCCTATTTTAAGAGCACACACTCCCTATAATAAGCACTAACCCATCTTAATTTGATGGCATGAACCAATCAAACATTTACACTTAAAATTCATGAATCAGATTCACAAAAGAATCCAAGTTTCTATTCTTTATTGCATGTCTAATCTACAATTACTCATTTCTCATTCAACACAGTCTTGTGTGATCTTCACTCTTCCTACACCATTTATTTATGTTTAAATTTATCTATTTAACAGTCTGGTATTCTCCAATTAGACCATTACTACTCTATGATTAGATGAGTCTCATATTTATACATCTATGGCTCGACTCCTCTCATTCCAAAAATGAAAAGATGTCCATTTTTCTATCCTATTCTTTACCACTTTAGAATTTTTCATCAATCAAAAATTAGATGAGTCTCTTTACTTTATACATTTTTCATTCATTGATTTTCTCTTCTCATTCTAAGAAAATGACTATTTGACTTCCATTCTCTGAGCCTCTTCAAATTCTACCTTTGTCGCATCAACTACCACACTCACAAAATTAGAATCATCATTTTAGTTCAACCATTGCTATTTATATCCTTCAACCATCTTGCCAGATTTTTGTAACTAACTCACTTTAATAGTTATTCATTTATTTTCATTCAAACTTTGAAACATGTCCATCAATATTTTCATTCGAGCTCCACGTGTCAATCGATATATGAAGATGCATGATATTTATATTGGCTTGGTTGTTAAAATTTAACATGTTGACCTCATCTCATTTTCTTTGGCATTCATATATTTCTTTTGCTTCTTTTATCTCTTCAAACTTGCTCAACCTTTAACTCACCTTAATCTTTTGGTAGTTTTTTTAAATGCCCTACGAGACTCCACACTTATCCTTTAGCAATGTTGTAAGTGACCTATATTTCCTTCAAAATATCCTTTGGAAACTTTGTAAGAGTCCATTCCATCCTAAAGTATCCTTTATGAATTTTTTAAGTGTCCTCTCCATCTGAAAGTATCTTTCAAGAATTTTGTAAGTGTCCACCTGTCTTGGATAAATTCTTTAAAAGAATTCATCAATGTCCTTCTTCCGAAAGTGTCCTTCAGGACTTTTATAAGTGACATATTCAAAAATATTATTTGGATCACATGCCCTTTGAAGTTTATAAAATTATTTGTTGTAGACACCAAAATTACGTCACACACACGTGTGTAACTCCCTATGCCAAAAACCCTTTTAACCTATCTTTCAATAATAAAAATTAGCTTCCCTAACCCATGATTTTACCCCTCACACATTTAATTAATTTAAAATACTTAATTAAGTTAATTAAAAACCCCTATTACCACCTTACCTAGCCACCTCACCATATGACTAATTGACACTTGGCCAATCACCTCAAGACCTGGTTCCCTCATCCTAACTACCAAAGACTTATTCCCAATTCAAAACTAAATTCATAATCAAGTGCCTCCTTCTTATCCTCTTATTTTAACCAATTTTCAATAGGTGCCACACTTGGCATGAAGAACAATAGAAAATAGGCTAGAAATAGTAAGGTTTACCTATTCTAGGGCCACTGACATCGATCAACCCATGATAAACATTGATGGGATCACTGACATCGATGATATAAGTCAAACTCCAACCTAAAGTTTAGGTCAGTATAAATTAATAAAATTCATTCTTATTTGCATTCAAGCTCTCAGCATTCTATTTTTGACATCCTAGCTTATTTTCATCCTACGTAAGTCAATCATGATTAAGAACTAAGCTCTTGAGGACCAAAAACATCCACTTATTCTCTCTATTTAGGAATTCATGTTTGGACTCCCTAATAGGGATCATCAATCTGACACTTATCATTCAGTGACTAATACAGCTAAGTACATCACTTATTTTGTAGGTCTTTCAAACATTTATTCTACTGACTTTATATCTATTATGCACTGCTTTACACACTTCTAACCATACTTCATGATGGATTTACAAAGCTTCCTCACTTGTTCCCCCTTAACCTAACACACCAAACCTCTAACCAATCTACCTAAACCATACTCTTTCTCTCATAACTCTCCCCAACCTCCTAGACCTAATCCAAACCATTTCTTATACCCAAAAAAGCCTTCTAAAAGCTCCTAGACAATTATTTCCCCTATTGACCTCGCCAGACTAACCAACATTAGTCACCTTCACCATCGACCTTGGTAGTATAACCAATATTGGTCACTCCCCTATCGACATCAGTGACTGTGGATTCCCTAACCATTTAAAAACCTATCCAAACAACTTCTAAAACACAAATAAATTAAATCACCTACACCTCGTCACTCTCTATTGCATATAGGTTGTTAATAGCAATAATATTATCTATTTTTCACTCTCTCTTTACCTCTCTTTTAGTTATTTATTATTCTTTTATCTCTCAAAAGTATACTATCATCTCTAATAAAGTTTCACACTTCCTAGAACAAGCACGTAGCTTGGTAGCCCACTCATTTAACTACTAACATACATCTTATGGTAGTACTTTCTTACTTGTAAGTAGTCCTCCCCAACCAAAGAGGAGTGCTCACAACATCTGGTCAGAACACACAAACCAATCCAGGTTCATTCTAGTCACTTATCCCCATCATTCTTTTCTATTTTCCTTTAGACTTAAAATAGACAAAATTTAGAGAAACATTTCTAGCACACCCAGTGGGACCCTAGAGTTTTTATTGGGTTAATTTCTTGTTTTAAGAATTCATATAGGTGCATTATAGTGAAAAGTTCATTTCTTGCACTTCCTCCTCTTTTCTCTTAAAACAAAAAATTCAATATTTTATTTTCTATTTAAAAAGCATTAAACTAAAATTTTCTTTCTTTTCTCTTTGCCTCCAAAAGTAAATTTCTTTTACAAGTTAAAAAAAAATGAATCTCTTCTTTACTTTTTCTTTCATGCACATTAGGATAGTGTTTTTCATACTCTATTCCTATTTCATCTTTGTTTTCATTTGAATCAAAGCATTTCAAATTTGGATCTAAAACTTACTGCATTTCATTGTTTACTTATTGCATAATAACTCACCTAGTTAATTATAAGTATTTTGAATAAATTGTAGTGCACCTATGTTACACAACCAAATCACATTCGCATAAACAAAACTCACTTAAGAAAAGGCCCATCAATATTTCATCACCATGTGGATCACCTTAACCTACCCGGCTATCCTACTTAGATTTCACCACCAAAGGGAAAACCCACTCCTTTATATGGTGGAGTATAAACTCTAGATAAAAGGTATGTTTTGGCTAAGTAGCTTGGCTTAGATCTAGGTTCATGAAGTACAAAGAGCAAGATCCTATAACAAGCCACACACCTAGTCTAACACAGATTTCCTCTTGAGCACTAAAACTAATCTGAAACTAGCTCTAGGTTGCTTTTTAGTACCTTCAATAACCAAATTCTCTTCTCACTATCTGATTAAGGCATAAGCCAACACGAGACTAAAAATTAATGTCTAAGACTTAATAGTTGTTAGTTGTATGTCCTTTTTCATCTTTTTTATTACCTTTTATATTTTGGAGTTAATACATTTTCTTATTGATTCATAAAATCAATACTATTTCTAATACTCAGTTTGTATAACCTATTATCTCAAGCTTTTTGAGTGTTTTTCCTTCTTACATAGACCTCTTACATCTACTATTTCACCTAGTTTCAACTTATAATTTCTTAAAACATCAAATTTTCCATCTCCCAAGATATCATAGTGACCAACATTAGTTAACCTTACTGGCATCGACATATTTTACCTATCAACATCAATTAATTCACCGATGTCTGCAAACTATTTCTACTGACATCAATCAAGTGACCGATGTTGATGACTGTGTAATTTCATCTACTCAAAATAGAAAGATAAATTAATCCACTTACCCACACTTAAACTTGGTTGTTAATTATTCTATTTATAATATAGGGTAGTAAGACTATTTATACTTCCTCTTGTAAGGTATTAACACGAGCTCAAGCCAAAAAATTTGCCAATTATGCAAGCCAAAAATCACTTCCACCTTCCTCTCTCACTTTCGATTCTATAACATAGCATACTTCAGATATAAATCATACTCCTAAACCTAATAAAATTCTCATTGTGCTTGAGGGAGATCAAGATTTTGATAAATTTCTTGGTCGTAATGTGGAAGCCCTTCAGCGTTACCTTGCTATGAGTCAAACCCATAATTCTTCAAGTGACCCAATCTATGGTATGTTAACCTATCTGATGGAGATAACCTCAGTTTTAGTAGCCTCCACTATATTTCCCATGGTTACCCAAACCACCACTTTGATGAGTAACCCAACTATAAATAATATCCAATGTATAGCATCTCCAACTACCCAATCCCACCTAAACCTTGGTGTGACTTCCCTACTTTCAAAACCACAACCAATTCAATTAAGTCACACCCCATTATAGAATTTAGTGGTACCTATTCCATCTACCCTCATGCCTATAATTACCTAAGTTATGACTCACCCTTCATCCATTCTAATCATGCCAATAATCCAACTTGCAATAACAACAACCAACCAAGGCATAGTATCCAACCCAATGGGACAAGCCCTTTTTCTTTATAAACCCCATCCTATGACTCATTATCCTTCTGTTGCTCCAACACAACCTTAACAAGCTATGTCATACACTCCCTTTTCTTCTTATCAAGTTCCCTATAACTTAGGAGCTATTCCCCAAACTAATCCCCCTCCAAACCTCATTAAGATGTTGATGGATAAGATGTCTAATCTAGAGACATCTATTTTTGGTTCAAAGAATGTGTTATCTTATGATCAAATATATAATGAACCAATCCATCCTTCTATGCCTATTTTACCTTATCTAATCTAATGGGAAATCCCTAAATTTACTTGTTTCTAGAGTAAAGAGGACCCAAAACAACACTTAAGAACATTTAGACATGCTTGTTATTTAATAGGGCATGGTGATGCCTTACTACCTCACACTTTCCCTATGTCTCTTTTAGGTGTTGCCTTGGATTGGTATAGCTCATACCTCAGCACTCCCTTTTTTCATTTACCCAAATTATACAAATATAACTAGACCATTTCTCTATTAACATTTCTAAGAAGGTTTATATAACAAACCTTTATTCTATCAAACAATTTGATGATGTGTCTATTGCAAATTTTGTCACTCATTGGAGAATTTTGATCAATCAACTCTCCTTATAACCCTAAACTAAGCTTATTGAGCTCTTTTCAAGGGCATGTGCTAAGCACATCTAATCCACACTCAAGGTACAAACTTTTGACACATTTGATGAGGCCTTTGCAATGGCACAAAAACTTGAGGTTCATGTTATAGATGAAGGAAAATTCAAGTTATGAAATAAGAATCCCAATTCCAAACCAAATGACTCTTCCTCCTCTAAAACTTCTAACTCTAACCAAAAAGCTAAAGGCTTTACCAATGCAGTGGTTATTAAGTTAGCTTCTTCCACAACCACAAACCAATTGAATTCCTTGACTTTCCAAAATCTGACTAAGCAATTTCAACAATGGTATGAACAAAGACAATACACTCCTATCGAGGAGTCATATACATCCATCTTGGAAAAACTATTACAACAATGTGTCATAACCCTTCCTCAGATAAAACTTCCTATACATTTCAACCCTTCCCATCCTATCCCAACTTGGTACAAGGAAGATGATTTTTGTAGTTACCATCAAGATAAAGGCCATAATTCTAATAACTATAAGACACTCAAGAACATTGTTCAAGATATGGTTGATAGGGGTGATCTCCTCTTGGATAATCCTAATGCACCCCCTAATAAAAGTATGGATGTGTTCAAACACCCTTTTCCTAACCATTCATTGATTCAAAATATTTTTCAAATCACAACTAACTCAAGGGATCATAATATCCATATGGTTAACATGGTCTTTAATTTAACTCTAGTTCAACCTTCCCCTCAATAGGATACATCCATTTCATCGACTCCTCCCCCACATTCAGTAGCATCTATTTTGCCTATTCTTCCTCCTCAAGTAGAAGAGCTTATTTCACCTATTCTACTCCCTAGAGAGGAAGAGCCTCCTTTACCACTTATTTTACCTCCTGAGGAGCCTATAATGCCAATTCCTTTTGCACCAATTTTCCCTATCCTCTTACCACTTGATGACCACAGCCTATTGATTCCCTAACAATATGTTGAAGGGAACATTATTCCTACATTATACCCTCTATAGGAACCTTTTTCACCTACCTCTCCTCCACCTATAAATATTAGTACCTCACCCACTCCACCTTTTCACTTAGAGGAGTTAGTATTATCTAATCCCATAATAGACGAGAGACCTAGTATGCCTACTCCAATTTTATGACTCTTACCCCTTATTTTACCTATGGAGGATCTTACTTTACCCATGCCTCACCAACATGTTGAGGGAGCCATAATATCTATCCTTTACCCTCTTGAGGAACCTTCTTCACCTACCTTTCCACCATCCATGACAATCTATGTCTCTTCTCCCATCTCTGTCAAAGAGGACCTAGTTATAGTTCTTTCTCATCTTTATCTCAAAGTATCAAAAACTAAAAATTTCTCTCTTTCCCAAACACTACAACCTTATAAAGACACAATCATAAGGTCTATGTCAACTTCATGTAAACCTTTCTCATGATTGGTAAAAAGTATAGAATTTCTTGACTCCATGAAGCTAGATCATGTGGGATTTTGGGATCATATAAATACTCCTTATCCAACATAATGAATGTCAGCCTTTACTTTCAACCCTCTCACTACCCTTTACCCCAAGGTCTTTGACAAAGCTAGAGATTCTTCACCAAAATCACCTAAAGTTCATCCATCTATGTTAGAATCCTTACCCTCAGGAATTTGCTATATTAAAGCAAATCAGGTCCTTAGGTGTATGCCCCATTTCTAATTTAATTCATCCATAGGTGAAATTAGATTTAACTCCTCAATCACAAGCTAGAGTTTTGTGGCCTCAATTATAGAAAAAATTTAAGCTCCCTAGATCTTGTCAATCCCTTCTTAACCCTTGACTTTACCATCCATTTTTGGACCACACCCTTCTACTTTAGTTGGAGTACTGCTTAACCAAGCAAAAAAAAGGTTAACTTCACTCCTACCTTTGATATATGGTAGGTCTCTCACATCTGACACTAAGAAAGTGATATCAAAACATGTAACTTCATTTTCACCAAACAAAGAACCAAGTAAAATTACCTTTTCAACATCAAAACATGTAAAAGTGTCCACTCTTGTTATCACAAGTGCGAGCCCACCTCCAAGCTCTCAAAGATTTTTACTACATCAATTATTGATCTTTTATATAATAAATCTTCCTCCTATTAAGCATTATAGACCTCTCAAAATGAAACCATCTTATTTTAATGATACACAAGTGTGTTTATATCATTGTTCACCTAGACACAATACTGAGAGTTGTAAATTCCTCGTAGTAGTTATTCATCAACACTTTGATGTTGACACTCTCTTCGATGATACTCCCATTAAACTTTCTATTATTTGACCTTTGTAATCCTTAGTGACTCCTACCATTCCACCTAAATTCAAACCTAAAGATGCCAATGTAACCCCTTTACCACCTCCCTCACCAACATTTCAAATCAACATAGTTAATGTGGCCACATGGTCATAAAACCAAAAATATAAAGTTAAGGAAAAGGTCACTGGTCCTTGGGCTCATCCCTTCACCAAAGACACTCCACCTCTTAATCCTAAGATTTTCATCTTGGGTGTTCCTAAAAAAACATCTCCAGATGTTATTCAAAGCTCGATGGTGAAACAAGTCCACCAAACTCCTATGAAAATGTTTTTATATGACTTAATCCAAAACTCATCCCAATACCATCAAGATTTTATAAGTGAATTTAAAATGATTAAGGTAAAATTATAATATCTCCAACCTCTTACAGCTTTGGTTAGTGCCCTTAAATCTATCTCCTTGATTTCTTTCAGTGATTTAGAAATCCCACTACAACACCTTGAAGATCAAGATTATGCCCTTTTTATTACTGCATATATTGATCAAAATTGTGTTAAGAGAGTTATGATAAATGGGGGGGATAGTATTAATATTATTTCCACCCATGCCTACAAATTTCTATCCCTTCTTAACAATTGCATGTCTCAAACTGATGTGGTACTTTTCTCCTTTAATGATACTACAGCTACTATAGTGGGCACTATTGTCTTACATATCTGTGTAGGTCCCCACACTATTCATGAGATCTTATATGTTGTGTAAGGAGAGTTAAAATATAACATACTTCTTGGATGACCTTGGATATGTGTTATGGCATGTGTACCCTCAACTTTCCACCATTGTGTCAAATTTGAACATGATGAACAAGTACATGTTATACCTATTGACCTACCTTTGTTTAAACATGCAGCATGAATTATAGTCCCAATGATGTTCTCATTTCATTGAAACCATCATCTTCCTCACATGATACTTCTAAAGATTTCATAATCTTCACTCCCCTAGTTACACAGATACTGGCAACATAAAATCTTGACAAGGATCTCATGGAAGATACCTTTCAACATTTGTCACTCAAATAATATAGTTTCTTGACACTCAACATGTTCTATAATCCAAAAGATTATGGAAGGATTCACATGCACCCAAATTATGACCCCTGTATTGGGATGGTCATCCCTTATAGGCCCCCTAACCTTTGAACCAATTTCACATATGTGGGAATTGATCAAGCTCCCATTGTCATAAATCTATCTTCTTCACCACAACCATTTACCTATGACTTAACTTTCCTCAGTAACCCTAGATTCACTCACACCTATCCCTAGAGGTGTGCCTAGAAAGGATTTGGTTTGGGTCATTATGAACAAGATGTCCATATTCCTATTGAATATCCTACTAGCAACACCATTTATAATTCCAAAAAGAGGCATGGAGTGGGATATGATGAACCAACTAAACTCATTAAGACTTCCCATGTACCAATTATTAAAGAACTAGTCTCTCCTTCTCCACCATCACATACCAAATCAAAGGTATATATACCTCCTATTTTGTTTTCAATAAATGCCATCCATTTGGGGCCTCTCACTTATCATCAGAGTAAGGAAACAAGGTTGCTTCCTCTCATTCATCCTAAAATAATTAATGAAGACTCTCCCACTATTAACACTATCCAATGTCAAGATGATGATGCAATTCTCACCTACATGGGTGCAAATGATTTCTATATCAAACAATCACTCCCATCTAAAACACAAGCTATGTTAAATGAATCAACCATTGACATCAACCTACTCTCTCATGATAACCCTCACATCTTTAATATTAGCCAATCTTTAGATTCCTCTGAGCAAGCTGATTATGCCACATTTCTTAATGACCATAGCAAATCCTTTGCTTGGTATTAAAATGGCATGTCTAATATTGACCCCTCTATCATCACCCATAACATTGTCACCAATTGAGATGATAAACCTCTTAAGCATAAGCTTCATAAGATGCATCCTCATATTTCTCTCCTTGTCAAAGAAGAGCTCTAATGCCTCCTTTTTGTTAACTTTATCTAACCCATCAACTACCTACAATGGATTTCAAATATTGTTCCTATCACAAAAGTGACTAGGGGAATCCATATTTGCACTGACTATTGTGATTTAAATCTCACTTGTCTAAAAGATGACTTCCCATTACCAAGTATCAACCAAATTTTTGATTTGATAGCCAGCCACGAGATGCTATCACTTATGGATGGATTCTTTAGATATAATCAAATCTTGGTCACTCCTAAGGATCAACATAAGATAACGTTCATTACCCCATGGGGGGCTTTCTGTTATTGGGTCATGCCTTTTGGTCTGAAGAACATTGGTGCAACCTAATAATGTGCCATGACCTACATTTTTCATGATCTCCTACATAAATTATGAAAGATTACATGGATGACTTACTTAGCAAGTCTAAACTTTGTCAAGACCACTTGGTGATTCTCAAAACCATGTTTACTCATCTTCTCCAATATAACATTTGACTAAACCCTAAGAAATGTGTCTTTGGTGTTATTTTCGGTAAGCTCTTAGGTTTTATCATTTCTTTCCATAGTATCAAAGTTGATCTTGTAAATGTTAGATCAATCTTAGAGATGCCTCCACCTACTAATATCAAAAAAAATTGTATCTTATAGGGAAAACTTCAGTCAATTCATCGCTTCATTTCCCAGTTATCAAATTATTGTTAACCCTTTCACCATCTCCTCAAAAAAGATGTCTCCTTCCATTGGAATGCATATTACCAAGAAGATTTTGATGTACTTAAATAATATCTCCTTTCCCCACTAGTTCTTATTCCACCTAAGGAAAATCAGATTTTCTACCTATACATCTCCACAATAGACCATTCCCTAGGTGTTATGATTGCACATTGAGATGACCAACATCGAGAGTAGGTGGTTTATTACATAAGCCACACACTTATTGATTATGAGACTCAGTATAACCATACTAAAAAAATTTGCCTTGTTTTGGCCTTTTTCACCTCTAAGCTTCACCATTATCTCCTAAATCACAAAACCTATGTGGTCACCCATACTAATCCTCTCAAACACATGCATTCCAATCTATATCATGGCCAATGTGTAGATCGGTAGCTCATACTTTTGGTTTAATTAAATTTATAATTCATTCCACAAAAGTATATTAAGGTGAAAACAATCATTGACCACTTAGTTGTTGCCCCTTTACCTGACAATCAACTTTTAAACCTCAAATTCCCTGATGAATCCATTGAAATGCTCTCCATTAATGACATATCTTATAAAATGATGATGTTATTTTATGGATCTAAATGTCAACATGGTGGGGGTTTGGGGGTCATTATTATTCCTCTAAATGGTAAGCCTATGCCTTTTGTCATTTAAAGTAGATTTTGAATGCACTAACAATATGGCCGAATATGAGGCTTTGATCTTAGGACTTCAAATAGATATCTTCTTGGGTATCAAATCCATAACCATTTTTGGTGATTCTCAGCTAGTAGTCAACCAAGTTAATGGTTCTTACCTATATAAAATTGAAATTATAAAGCAGTATAAACATTGTGTAGATATGTTATTAGGATCATTTAACTCATATCTCTTACAAATTGTTCCTTGATCTACAAACAAGTTTACTGACACAATGGATTCACTTTCTTCACACATACCTTCTTTATCCTCTTCCTCAAGAATCTATGTCACCATGCATCACTTAACATTACCCTCATATGTCTCATCTAACATCCTCTTTGTCAGAAATGTAACAACCAACCCACATGACTTATGGTACAAGTAACTCATAGATTATCTTTCCTTATCTATTACCCCTTCTGATCTCTCCAATAATGGGAGATGTGCCTTCATAAAATGTGTCACTATTTACACTATATTAGGGGGACTTCTCTACAAATTGGTTTTTGATGGTCTTCTCCTTATATGCCTCACTCATACTGAGACTCCCTTCGCTATTAAGGAAGTCCATGATGGGATTTATGGTGGGTATTTCAATATTCACATAGTTTCCAAGTGTATCCTTCAACTTGGCTATTATTGTCCTACACTCCATCAAGACTATGTTGATTACATTTGACATTGCATCAAGTCTCAACAACATGCTAACCTCCTTCATGTTCCTAGTCATGCATTATAAGTCACCAAAGACTTTTTGCCCTTCTCCCAATAGGGCCTAGATCTAATCAAAGAGATTAACCCTCATTGATCCCTCTATCATTATTATATCATTAATACCACTGAATACTTCACCAAGTGGGTTGAGGCCATCCCTCTCATCTCCACTAAAATTGATAAAATTGTTGACTTCATCAACCATCACATCATCTATCATTTTGGTGTCCCTCATAAAATTATAATAGATAATGGAAAATATTTCCAAAACAAGACTATTGAAAGTCTTTGTGATGCATTTGGAATTAAATTAAGCTTCTCATCACCATACTATCCATAAGCTAATGGATAGGTAGAATCTTCTAATAAAAGATTGACTAAAATTCTCATGAAGGTAGTCAACAATACAAGTAAGGATTGGCACACACACATTCCCTTTTCTTTATGGGCTTACCATAATAGAATTCAAACCCCTATGGGTGTTACACCTTTTTCCTTGGTATATCGGATAGAGGCTATTTTTCCTCTTGAATTCTAGATTCCTTCTCTTCACATTTCTTTACAAGACATACTAATGATGAATTTTTACAAGAATTTTTGGCTCAACTTGAATTGCTTGATGAGCAGCATCTCATAGCCCTCAACCACCTCCAAATCTATCAAGAGCATACCAAATGTTCCTATAACAAAAACCTCAAAGAGTGAGATTTTAATATAGGAGATCTCATCTCAAAATAAAATCAGCACGTGATGAGCATGGAAAAAAGCAAATGGGGTAAGTTTGCTCCTAATCGGCTTGGACCTTATATCATAACTCACAAGTATGGCTTAGAAACTTATCACTTATCTTCTCTCGAAGGAAGGCTAGAATCAGAGCCTTAAAATGCCTTACACCTAAGACCATTCTTTTTTAAAATAAGTGTCACTTTACCTCATGTTTAACTTGAGCTCATCCCTCGAGCATCTCTATTACATTCATTTCCTTTCCTCTTCACCCTTACTCCTATATACTTAGTTAACTTATGTAGTTGTATGTTTTTTCCCTCAAAGTGGAAAACTCCTAAGCCTCTATAATCTTGTCCATGACTAAAATCATAAGAAAAGGGATATGTGAGAAAGTTATAAAGTCTCAGGTCATACTTCTCAAACATAGACTGCTTCCTTGAAGGACAACTACGTAACTTCCTATTGATACTATCAATAGACTTCTCCCTTGAAGGAAAACTATTTGAATTTAAAAACAAATGCTTAGACCACTCCCTTGAAGGATGGCTAAGCCAAGATTTGTTCTCAAAGGGATAAATAAATAAAAAAGGCTTCTAACATTGATCATATTTATATGACCTTAACCCATACAAAATCCCATTGTAGGATTCTCATATCAATCAGCTTACACAAAACAAAGAAGCTTTAAGTCATGGACTTGCCTATATTAGCTCTTGGGTCACCCAATCCCTACTTTGTAGGTTATGTTACCCAAACATTTTCCCTCATTTTACCCTTTTTCCCCTCATCCTTTTTCAAGGGACTGTGAAGCTCACTTAATATAAGGTAAACACAATGTTTCTCTAACAAACACAATGGTTCAAAGATATAAGGCATGAAAGAGGCTCATTTTTTTTAGCCTATTTATGTTCTAATTATGGTCTTTACCAGTGCACAATCATTCTACCTTTTTATTTCCCCATCCACATCACATTTTGATCTCTCTACTGAGGTGAAGAGACAATGCCATACCAACACTATCAAAGCCTACTCAATTTATTTTATGCATACACCATCACAAATATAGAAAAATGCTGAAATAAACTAACATAACCAAATTATTTATTCTAAGCATACACCATCATGAAATATGGAAAAATTATAAGATGAAATTAGCCAACCAACTATGCATATACCATCACATATATGGGAAAAGCTAGTCTAACTTAGCTAACATTATCAACATTAACATCAAATTAACATAGCATAAAATTATCATCTAAATAATCATTATCCATATCATCATCTATCACAATAAACATATCTCAACAAAATAATAAATGAACATCTCATATGTGTGTGTGTGTGTGTGTGTGTGTGTGCGTGCGTGTGTGTGTGTGTGTGTGTGTGTGTGTGTGTGTGTGTGTGTGTGTGTGTGTGTGTGAGAGAGAGAGAGAGAGAGAGAGAGAGAGAGAGAGAGAGAGAGAGAGAGAGAGAGAGAGAGAGAGAGAGAGATCAAAATACATGTCCATAACTACATCATCATAATAACATCTCTCTCTCTCAAAATATACATTTCAAATCTTCAGCTCATAGTTTGATATACATATAAAAAATATAATCAAAAATGGCAAACTCTGACACTCAGGGTCCTCAAGGATCTCCGCGTGGTCATGAGGAAGTAGTGTCATCTCCAATCTCCACCCGTCTACATCTGTGTGAGCTAGAAACCATGGAATGTGACATAAACCTCTCCTACTCTCTAAACTTTGAATATCTCTAAATCTATGAAAACTCTCTAATCACCCTCTGATAGTAGGAAATCTCATCTAAGGTAGTCATATATCTTTCCATAGACACAATCTATGGAGGTCCCATATCATCTGATGATTTCCCAGCCTTTACTAGTCCCTGTGGTGGAGGAGGACCATCCTAACCTATTTCTCTTAGATTATCTCTCTCTATTGTCACTGTAGTCACCTAACCCTATAAAACTACAACTTGGCCCTATGATAGTACAACCTAGCCCTATAGTGCCCCAATCTAATCCTACAACATCACTACCTACCCTTATAAGGATAATACCTATGCTTAGGTTATATCTTGAGCTTGCACTATTGCATCTTAGGCTTGTACCACTACATCCCTCTCTCACCAACCCATATAAATCTAGTGGTGGCATCCTGACCTCTACCATTAGACGTAACCCTGTCCACTAAGCTGTATAGGCCACTATGCATCCTAAGTCTCCAACCCTTGGCCCTATTGGTAGCTACTGAAAATCTGTCCCATCTATCTCTTGTGGTAATGGTAGGGGTGCATCTATGTCATCCCTCCTATAATGAGGGAAGGCAGGTAGAATATCCTAGACTAGACCAAATTACCTCTTGACCTATGTCATGGGTACCATCTCTAACTCACCAACTCATATATCCTTAACCCATAGTGAGCTCTACAAACCCATAAGCTATTTTTCCTATCGTCTAAAACTAGGTATGTTAGGTAGGGTCTCCACAAAATATTAGTAAGGATCAATCCCTCAATCATGCACCTATAATAGGCAATGTCTTGAACCACATAGTCGACTCATGTCTATGCCATGCCCTCTCTCCACTATCTAAAACCAACCTTGAAGCCAACTAGGATTGTATTAGGTAACCCCAATGGTCATGTCACCATGATGTGCTCATATGCCCAATAATATAGTAGGTGGCTGACACACAAACTATATCGCTATTGTAGTCTTAAACCCCATCATTCTTTGTATAACTGTGTTAAAAATACTAGACCCTAGGAAAAAATAGTCTATTACTCAACCATCTATACAAGCACACCTATCAATGCAATCAAAAATATACCACCATTTTCATCTAGTAATGCATACACCATGATCTCAATCATCATCAAGATGCTCAATTGATGTTGCTCCTCATCAGCCATATAGAGTGGCTCATATACAAAATTCATAGAATGGTAGGTCACCTCACTAACATGCTCTCCATATAATGTGACCATGTGTATATCATGCTCCTCTCTTGAGTATGCAAATATCTCCTCACCCTAGATTAGTATCCTCAAAATCCTATAAACATCTTCTTGAGTCACTATCAACTCTTTAGTCGACAGATGGAAGGTGTTGGTGGTGTGATCCCACCTCTCAATCAATATTATCATCAAGGACACATCTTGTGTGACTCGATAGTATTGTCATACTCCTAACCCCATAGCCACCATGTGCTCCCACTCATTTGGGGTGACATCCCTCCCCATATGTGTCAACAGGCTTGATAGATGATCTCATAATTTTAGCTCCATCCTCACCTACATCCATACACACAAAACTCAAGTTGCATACTTTCTAATATACTCTATCACCACCTTTTACCCTTCTCTTTGGGAGAAATACATTAGTTTGAGGCCCTAAACTAGGATATGTAGGTAAAACTCAGTTGACACAGAGTCTTCTAAGGTTAGCTCAACCATATACCCACCTAACTAGCTACCCTACTCTTTTCTCTCTACTCTAGGCTTCACTACCTCTCTCTTTCTCTACACCAGGATTTACTACCTCTTCTCTCTCTCCACCCTAAGCATACCTACCTATGACAACTATAGGCTTCACAGCCTATATCCTTGACTCTTGACACTATGCCCTATCTTTTTAGCCCTAGACCTCTAGACCTATCTTAACCTACCTTTTTACCCATTTCCCCTAACACACCTCTTAGATATTTTCCCTAGGCTCTAGGAGAACTGTATTGGCTTAAGGCCTTGCACTAGGCTACATAGGTAGCACTCAATCAACAAGGGGTCTTTTAAGGCTAGCTCAGCCTTTAGGCTAGTTGACTACTTCCATTGGGAATCCAAATTAACCCTTTCTCTTTTTTTTAGTTTTGCACAGTCATTAACATAGGCATTAATGTTGACATCATAGCTTTATAGGCCTAAGTGTCAGACAACATAGACAAGCACCTACCGACCTTGTTTCCATGTTGGTTGATGTTGGTGGACTTTGATAATGTCAAAAACTAGTTCAGCCCTAGGGACAAATGACCCAAATCAAAAATTACAAATTTAACCTAAAAACCTACCCAAACAACCCCCACAACTTATCATACAACTAACCTACCCTATTTTCTACCCATGTACTAATGTTTTCTATAACCCCACCTCTAAATTAGCCTAAAAACTACAAATACCCAAATCAACATTCAAACCAACAAGCATAGTCTCTTACCTCATCTCTCTATCTCCTTCTAGATAACATAGCTAGCTCCTATGGTGGTGTACCTCCTGCTAGGTCCCCTCCTTGCTCTACCATCTCAATCACTCTCAATCTATATTTTTTTTCTCTCCAATCATAAAGTTATGAATGAGTTTGGTCAATCACCAAAACCCCTTTTGTTGGGTTTGGTCAGCCACTAACATCAACATTCTTGACCTAATCTATCAATGTTAGTGCTTACAAACACCAACATCAGCAATGTTTCCCTAGTTTTTCAATGTCAGCACTTTTTATTATCAATATCAGTAATGTCACTAATGTTGGTACCATTCCAAGAATGTTTTCCCCAATAAATCAACATAAACTTTTCAAACTTTACCCATACACTGGGGCAACTAGAGATCACATATGTCTCCCTAACCATGACAAATGCCATTAGAGATAACTTAAATCTTCACCCATGATGACTGTTTTTGGAGATCATGAATATATCCTCACTCATTGACCTTTTTACACCAACCTCACATTGTTTATCTTGACCATCTATGTTATTCTACTATATTTGGCTATTGTGCACATGCATGTATGTTAAGTGTTTTGGAAAGAAACCAAGCTCAACCTGTCACCTTCAACTCTTTTGTGTTTCCCAAGGGCACTTCCTACCTCAAATATCTAGGACACATCGACCATTAGAGCTATAAATTTGATTGTTTTAACCTCTCATCTATCACTTACAAGTTGTGCTTTGGTTATTTCTATCCATGTCCTCCTTAACCTTACCTCTCCTTAACCTTGTTGACTATAGCTCATAATAATATCACATACAGAGTGATACTCAAATTATCCACCACTCACCTAATTACCTTTTTTATCAAACTAGTACTTGATTCCAGTTTCTCTTCCATTGATTCCTATTTTGAGGGGGGATACATTATCCAATACTTGGAGCATCTAGTTCCTATTTTTGTCTTACAAACTTGTCAATACAAATTACAAGATAAAAAGGGGAAAATGTAGACACCAAAATTATGTCACACACACATGTGTAACTCCTTGTGTCGAAACCCCTTTTAACCTAATTTTCAATAATAATAATTAGCTTCCCTAACCCATGCTTTAACCCCTCACATATTTAATTAATTTAAAATAATTAATTAAGTTAATTAAAAAATCATGTTGCCACCTTACCTAGCCACCTTTCCCTATGACTAATTCTCACTTGATGAGTCACCTAAAGACTTGGTCCCCTCATCCTAACTACCCAAGACTTATTCTCACTTCTCAACTAAATTCTTAATCAACTATCTCCTTATTAACCTCTTATTTTTACCATTTTTCAATGGGTGCCACACTTGGCATGAAGAACAATAGAAAATAGGCCAAAAATAGTAAGTTTTACCTATTCTAGGGCCATTGACATCGATCAACCCATGGCTGATGTCAGTGAGATCACTGACATCGATGATATAAGCCAAACTCCAACCTAAAGTTTAGCTCAACAAAAATCAAGAAAATTGATTCTTACTTCCATTCAAGTTCTCAACATTCTATTTTTGACATCCTAGCTTGCTGTCATCTTGTGTAAGTCAATCATGATTAGGAACTAATCTCTTGAGGACCAACATCATCTACTTGTTCTCTCTATTCAAGCATTTAGGTTTGAACTCCCTGATAAGGATAATCAATCTAGCACTTATCATTCAACGATCACTATAACTAAGTACATCACTTATTCTATAGGTCTTTTAAACATTTATTTTGCTATCACTTTATATCTATTATGCACTGCTTTACACACTTTTGAATGAACCCCATGAGGTAGTTACAAATCTTCCTCACTTGTTTCCCCTTAACTTGACACAACAAACCTTTAACTAAATCTACCCAAACCATACTCTCTCTCTCATAACTCTCCCCCACCTCCTAGACCTAATACAAACCATTTCCTAGACCTAGAAAAGCCTTTTGCAAGCTCCTAGACAATTATTTCCCCTAACAACCTCGGTAGCCCAATTGACATCATTCACTTTCACCACTAACCTTGGTAGTATAACTGATAGTGGTCACTCCCCTATCGATGTCAGTGACTATGGATTCCCTAACCATTCCAAAACCTACCTAAATAACTTATAAAACACAAATAAAATACATCACCTAGACCCTGTAACTCTCTATTGCATACAAGTTGTTAATAAAGGTAATATTTTCTCTCTTTCACTCTTTCTTTACCTCTTTTTTAGTTATTTATTATTATTTTGTCTCTCAAAAGTGGGTTGTCGTCTCTAAAGAAGTTTCACACTTTCTAGATCAAGCACATAGCTTGGCGACCCACTCATTTAACTACTAACAAACATCTTGTGGTAGTGATTTATTACTTGTAAGTAGTCCTCCCTAGCCAAATAGGAGTTCTCACAATATTTTTATACTATACGCAAACCAATTTAGGTTCATTCTAATCACTTATCCTCATCATTCTTTTTTATTTTCCTTTAGACTTAAAATAGACAAAATTTAGAGAAACACCTTTTAAAAATTTTGTTTGGGTCACATGCCCTTCAAAACTTTTGTAAAGTACCCTTTGGGATTTTTTTTTGTGTCACATGCCCTCCATAACTTTGGAAAAGTACCCTTTGAGATTTTTGTTTGGGTCACATGCCCTTTAGAATTTTGAAAAGATCCCTTTAAAACTTTTGTAAAGTACCCTTTAGAAACTTTGAACAGTTCATTTACCCTTCAACATTTTTGAAAATATCCCTTTGGAAAATTTGAATGGTTCACTTACCCTTTTGCATTTTTTAAAATATCCCTTCGAAACTTTTGTTCGAGATTTTTTTTTGACAAATACTTAGCCATTTTTACGAAAGAATTTGCCAAACCACTTTCTCCAAAATAATTCCAAATTGCACTCATTTATTTTAGAACATTTATTCAAAACATTTTTTATAAAATAATTCCCAATATTTGAAAAATCAACTAAGTGTGGAGACCAAACATTTTCCTGAAAGAATTCCAAAGCTTTGGAACATTTTTTGCAGGCTTTTTGTCTGAAGAGTCTTCAACATTTCTTTTGAAATAATTCCTAGACAAATGCAAAGTTGCAAAAATGACTAAGTGTAGAAACTTAGTAGGCTTTTAGCTTAGGGACAGAATTATGCATTTGTAACATTTACTCTACTCATCCTTATGACTTAGAACTTAGATGACAAAAAGATATATAAAAATTGTGTTAACATCCACATGTGTACTTAGCCATATTTGTCAAGATAACCATGTGAGTAAAGACATTCATATGATTGTTCTTGTATGTTCATAATAATTTAAAGTACACACACAAATCTATGGGGCTCTACAATAGGTCTGTTCAACTCAAAACCTTTGTCAATAATGTAGAATAACACTTTTTACCTTTGACATCAATGACAATCCTTCATACATCAATGACTATGTCCAACAATCTCCCCCTTTGTCATTGATGGCAAAAAAATCTACTACAAAGTAGCACAATCTCTATTTTTCACCTACATCTTGCTCTTTTATTCCCCTTTGACATTAATGACAAAGGATTTCTACCATAATATGTCAACAATCTTCTCCTTTTCTGGCATCTTGGTTGTTCTCATCCTTGGACCTAACGGGCTTGAACACTTTGTGAGGAGCTCGCAATTAGGTAATGGCACATTTTCCTAAACTCTTTTTTTCTAGGAGTTAGTGATGTTACTTTTATACTCCCCCTAGAGACATGCCTAATCACTAGGAACTAATGATGTGGTGTAGGAGCTACCACTCCCAACTACTGTCTCATATATTCAAATTGGTCCTTAGGTAAAAGTTTATTGAATATGTCTACAATTTGATCTTTTATTGAAAAATATTCCATTATGACCTCTTGATCACCAACCTTCTCTCTCAAAAAGTAACACTTGGTTGATATGTGCTTTGTTCTGGAGTGCATCATCAGATTCTTGGATATATTTATAGCACTTGAATTGTCACATAAAATGGGAATTAGTCCCTTAAAATCCAGTTCAATGTCTTTTAGTGACTACCTCATCCACAACACTTGAGTGCAACATGCCACTACTATAACATATTATTATTCTACTATAGATAGTGTAGCTAACTCTTGTTTTTTACTCAACCATGAAACAAGTCTATTACTAAGGAAGAATGCACCACCACTAGTACTTCTTCTATCATCTATGCTTCCTACCCAATCATCATTTGTGTATGATGTCAAATTGAAATCATCACTTGAAGGATACCATAAGCCATAGTCTATTGTGATGTTGATATATCTAAAGATTCTCTTTATTTTATTTACATGTGTTTCTTTTGGTGCAGCCTAATATCTAGGAACCATGCATACAACCTGTATGATTTCTAGTCTTGATGTAATGAGATATAGCAAACTACCAATCATAGACCTATACATTGCATGATTCACTTTATGAGATTCATTACCTTTGCTCAATTTACATCCATTTATCATGGGAGTGCTAATTGGTATGTTGCCTTCCGTACCAAATTTCTTGAGCATCTCCTTCACATACTTGGTTTGGGATATGAATATCCCTTCTTTGGATTGTGCAACTTGTAGACCAAGAAAAAATGAAATTTCTCCTAGCATGGACATTAAAAACTTCTTTTGCATTTTATTTGCAAATTCTTTGCACATATTATTTTTACTGCCACCAAAAATGATGTCATCAACATAGATAACTATGATTAACATATGCCCATATTTAAACTTAACATACAAGTTCTTGTCTACACATCCTTTGATAAATCCTTGTTATTTCAAATATTGATCTAGGCTTGAGTACCATGCTCTAGGTGCCTATTTTAGACCATATAGTGCTTTCTTTAGTTTACACACATAGTCTTCTTCATCTGTCAGCTAAAAACCTTCAGGTTGTTCAATATAGACTTCTTCCAAGCTTCCATTCAGGAAAGTTGACTTAACATCCATTTGATAGACTTTAAACTTCTTAAAGACTGAGAATGCTAAAAACATTTTGATGGCTTCCAATATTTCCACTAGGGAAAATGTCTCCTCAAAGTCTTTTCCTTCTACTTGGGCATATCCTTTGTAAACAAGTCTAGCTTTGTTTCTCACAACAACTCCATCTTCATTCAACTTGTTTTTAAAGACCCATTTTGTGCCTATGACATTATTGTATGTGGGTCTTGGAACTAGCTACTAGGTTTTGTTATTTTCTATTTGACTTTTTTCTTCATCCATGGCCTTTTGTTAATTCTCATCTTTGTTGGCCTCAACATAGCTTTTGGGCTCAATTTTAGATAGTAAATCAAAACTTACATGTTCTTTACTCATTATTGCCCTTCTCCTCATTTGGACTCCTTCATTCATGTTGCTAATGATCTGCTCCTTAGGATGATCATGGTGATTTTTCATTCCTCTATCTCTTCTTCATTATATAATATTTCATCCTCAGCTTCTTTTAGTTCCTCAATTTTGATCTCCTTTACATGTTCAATTTTTTCTTTTTATATCTCTTCAACTTTAACATGGATGCTCTCCACTAGCTTATGAATTATATTTTTATAGCAAACATAGGATTTGGTATGAGTGGAATAACCAAGGAATATTCCCTCATCACATCTTGACTCAAAACTACCTATATTTTTCTCCTTCCTTCGAATGTAACATTTGTTTCCAAACACTCTAAAACACTTGACTGAAGTAAGCTTTCCATACCATAGTTCATATGGATTATTATAATTGTTTACTCTCAATTATACTCTGGTTAAGATGCATACTACTATCTAGATTGCTTCTCTCCAGTAACCCTTTGACAAGTTAGCTTCTTTCAACATTGTTCTAGCCATCTCTTTGATAGTCTTGTTCTTCCTCTCAACAATTCCATTTTGTTGTGGATTTCTTGCAACAGAGTAGTGTCTCTTAATTACATGTTTTTCATAGTAGTATATGAATTCATTTAAAGTGAATTTACCACCTTTATTAGATCTGAGGCACTTGATCTTTCTACCAATTTCATTTTCAACCATGGCTTTAAAGATCTTGAATTTTTCAAAGGCCTGAGACTTTTCCTTTAAGAAGGTCATCCATGTCATTCTAGTGTAGTCATCTATGAATAACATGAAATTATACACTCCATTATAACCTCTTGTCTTGGTTGGCCCACAAAGATCAATATGAACTATCTGTATAGGTTTTGTAGTTGAATACTCTTTAGTTTGGAATGAGACCCTGGTCTGTTTATTGAGATGACATTATCTACACATTGTGTTTATAAGCTTGATTATCTTAGGCATGTGTCTTACACACTTTTTAGAACTTAATTTGACTAAATTTTCAAAGTTAATATGACCCATCCTTTTGTGCCATAACTAACTCTCATCATTATTTCCCATGAGATAATTTCTATCATTTACCTCAATCAAATTATATATATTACTCTCTGTCCTTTTTCCTTGTGTAACAATTTTTTTATATCTTCTTCATTCACAACCTTCAACATCAAATTTGACTTTATATCCATTGTCACACATCTGACTAATACTTAGTAGATTATATTTTAGTCCTTTAACATAAATAAAATCATGTGTAGGGAGCTTGCCATCAATGTGCAAGGTTCCTTTGCCTCTAGTTTTGACTAGTATTGTCTCCCAAGCTGACAGTCCCTTCATTACATCGGCTCAATTTGGTGAACTTACTCTTATCATCAGTCATATGCTTTGAGTAGCCACTATCTATGACCCATATATTTTTCTCTTTAGCATGCAGTGTTGTTTGCATGATCATAGACTAAGTTTTCTTTTTCTATATCTCCTTAGTTTTCTTGACTATACTTTTATTTATTATGTCATTGATTTGAGAGCCTTTGTTCACATTATGAGTCTCAACCCTTTTTCCATTGTTAAAATTTTATTTAACAAGATTTGTTCTACTATTCTTTGCTATATGCCAAAAATTATTACAGTTGTATCATAAAACATCTAGATCTAGGAGATGGGTAAATGAATTCTTACTTAAGAAACTTATCCTTCTCATAGGTACAATATTACTATAAATTACTTTATGGCCAAATTGATTACAACTATAACAATAAATATAGAATGATGAATAATACCTAGTTATCATTCTCGTTTGGGGATATAAATCAAGTCTCTTAAACTTTGTCTTTTTAATGTTCCTTGTTGTTATGTTGTTTTTTATAGTAGCAACCTTGGTCTTTGTAGGAATAAAGTTATTAATTGTCTTCTTCTCTTCAGGAATGTGATTTTCTTATTTTCTAATTCTTGATTCTAATACTACCTTGAAGTTTTCATATAGATTCCCAATTGTACTCAACATGGGACTCTTGCCTTTATCATACCCAAGACCTAATTTTTCTTTGAGGGGCTTTTGTGCATTGATCATCTCATCTAGTATTGCAGATCCTCCTTTCAAGTTTAGGCCTTCAATTTGTTCTTTGACCTTTTTGAGATTTTCTCTTAGGTCCATGATTTCTTCCTCCATCTTCAAGAATTCTAAGGATTTTGTTTACAAAGTAGTTTTGACCACATCCTTTATCTTCTTTGCCTCCTCATCTTAGGTCTTCAAACTCACTATCATTTGATCTGATTCCTCATTTGCTGTATTTAATTTTTCAAAATCCTTTTGACTAAGATTCTTTTGTTTAGAATTTTTTCTAAGCTTGTTAATTTATTTTAAATCACAGAGGATTTCACATTCCAAATGTACTTCTCCTTCTTCTTCTTCATCATCATCTAAGTCCTCTTCTTCTTGGCATAAAGAAAATGATTCATAAGTAATGAATAGAAATTTGTTTTGTTTGGCCATGAAATCACTATCATGTTCACCACTTGAACTACTGCTATCATCAACCGAGTCACTATCTTATTTTGAGTACAACCCCTTTTATTCTCAAAGAAAATTTTCTTCTTCTTGGGATAATAGGATTTCTCCTTTTGATTTTTCTTAGTTTAATTAGAATCATCCTTCCTTTTATGTGGACATTTATCACCAAAGTGACATATATTTCCATAATTAAATCATTTGAAGGGTAACTTACCTTTGTATTTGCCTAAGCCTTTCTTCAATTTTTTGATAAAATTGGCCTCTACATCAACAACCTCCTTAGATTCAAAATTAGGAGATTCTTCTTCTTTTGCCTACTTATAAACTTTGAAAGTAGCTTCTCTCTTGAATGAATCTGCAAGTCCCATCCTCATCTCATATGCAGTGAAAGTTACATGTAACTCACCTACTATGATCTTGTTCATATCTCTTGCTTCTTTAATGGAAATTTTTTTATAATCATATTTTGTCGCCAGAGATCTTAAAACCTTTTTGACAATTACAATTTCATCCATTGTCTCTATAAGTCCTCTGATTGCATTTAAAATCTCATCTACCCTAAGGAGGGAATCTAAAATATTCTCTTCCTCACTCATATTGAGGCTATTGAACTATCCCTTATGTGTTTGAAGCTTGGATTGTTTTATTCTATCATCTCCTTCATATATTCTCTTTAATTTGACTGATATGTCCTTTACACTTTAACAATGCATGACTTTGAAAAACTCATTGTTTGAAAATCCACAATGAATAGAATTCTTTTCTATGGAATTGTTTTCACATGCCTTATTCCTTACCTAATTAGTAGGAGAAACAATAGGGGGTGTGTATCCATTCTCAAAATATATCCAAACATCAAACCCTAAGGAGGTCAAATACGCTTCCATCCTTATGCTCAAAAAGACATAGTTAGACTCATCAAACAAAGGTACCTTGTTTGATGAAGTTCCTTCATGACTAGATATTTTGTGTTTAGACTCCAAGATCAACTTGAGTAGATTAAGCTTCTCTTTTGGAACCCTTGGATCTGATACCAATTGTTGAACACACCTATCTATTAAGAGGGGGGTGAATCAGTAGATCTCAAAAATGAATTTGTTACAACATTCAAGATAAGATTTAAACATATGTAATCTTAAACAAATAAAATAAATATATCACATGTACAAAAGCACAACACATAACACTAAATTTATACGTGGAAACCCAAAGATAAAAACTATGGTGAGAATGTTGTTAGAAGCTAGTGGTCTAATCCAACCTCACAAAGTTTGTGTCACTAATTGAAACTTATTGGTTGCATTTAAGGACACCCATACCAAGGAGACACCAATCTCTTATTTTAAGAGTACCAAATCTAAGGAAGCACCCACTCCCTATACTGAGCACCAACCCAAATTAATTTGATGGCACCAACCAATGAAACATTTACACTTCAAATTCATGAATCAGATTCACAAAATAATCCAAGTATCTATTATTTAAACATATGTAATCTTAAACAAATAAAATAAAGATATCACATGTACAAAAGCACAACACATAACACTAAATTTATATGTGGAAACCCAAAGATAAAAACTATGGTGAGAATGTTGTTAGAAGCTAGTGGTCTAATCCAACCTCACAAAGTTTGTGTCACTAATTGAAACTTATTGGTTCAATTTAAGAACATCCATCCCAAGGAGACACCAATCTCTTATTTTAAGAGTACCAAATCTAAGGAAGCACCCACTCCCTATACTAAGCACCAACCCAACTTAATTTGATGGCACCAACCAATGAAACATTTACACTTCAAATTCATGAATTAGATTCACAAAATAATCCAAGTATTTATTATTTGTTGCATGTCTAATATGTAACTACTCATTTCTCATTCAACACACTCTTGTGTGATCTTCATCTTCTTTCACCCTCTCTCTATGTCTAAATTTATCTGTTTGACACTCTGGTATTATCCAGTTTGACCATTACTACTCTATGCTGAGATGAGTCTCATATTTATACATCTACATATTGACTCCTCTCGACTCCTCTCATTCCAAAAATAAAATGATGACTATTTTTCTTTCCTATTATTCATGAATTTGGAATTTTTCATCAATCAAAACTTAGACAAGTCTCTTTACTTTATACATTTTTCAATCATTACTTATCTCTTCTCATTCAAGTAAATGACTATTTGACTTCTATTCTCTGAGCCTCTTCAAATTCTACCCTTATCACATCAATTACCACACTCACAAAATTAGAATCATCATTTCAATTCAATCATTGTTGTTTTTTATCCTTTAACATTTTTTCCAGATTCTTATAACTAACTCACTTTAATAATTCTTTGTTTATTTTTATTCCAAATTTTAAATGTGTCCATCAATCTTTCCATTCAAGATCTATGTGTCATTCGATCTCTAATGATACACGATCTTTATATTGGTTTGGTCGTTAAACTTTGGCATGTTCACCTCATCTCATTTTCTTTGGCATTCCTATATTGTTTTTACTCCTTTGACCTCTTTAGACTTGCTCGACCTTTAACTTGCCTTGATCCTTTGGCACTTTTGAAAATTCCCTATGAGACTCCACACTTATCCTTCGATAATGTTGTAAGTGACCTATATTTATTCTAAAATGTCCTTCAAAAACTTTGTAAGAGTCCATTTCATTTGAATGTATCCTTCAATAACTTTGTAAGTGTCCTCTCCATCTGAATTTATCCTTTGAGAATTTTGTAAGTATCCACCTACCTTAGATAAATTCTCTAAAAGAATTCATCAATGTCCTTCTGAAAATGTCCCTCAGGACTTCTATAAGTGACCTATTTAAAAATTTTGTTTGGATCACATTCCCTTCAAAGCTTTAGCGAAGTACCTTTCAAATTTATTGTTTGGGTCACATGCCCTTTAGAACTTTGACAAAGCACCCTTCAAGATTTTTGTTTTGGTCACATTCTCTTTGAAACTTTGGCAAAGTACCCTTCAAGACTTTGTTTGGGTCACATGCCCTTTAAAATTTTGAAAATATCCCTTCAAAACTTTTACAAATTACCATTCAAAAACTTTGAACGGTTCATTTACCCTTTGGTATTTTTGAAAATATCCCTTCAAAAACTTTAAATGGTTCACTTACCCTTCAACATTTTTTAAAATATCCCTTTAAAAAAAATATTTGTGAAATTTTTTCCAACAAAGACATAGCCATTTTTTTGAAAGAATTCACTGAACCACTTTCTCTGAAAGAATTCCAACTTGCACCCATTTCGTTTTAAACTTTTGTTCAAAACAATGTTTTTGAAAGAATTCCCAAGCTTTGAAAAATAAACTAAGTGTGGATATTGAACATTTTCATGAAATAATTCCAAAGATTCAAAATATTTGTTGTGGGATTTTTGTCTGAAGAGTCTTCAACATTTCTCTAAAATAATTACCCAAGCCATTTATTTCAAAATAATTCCCAGATAAATACAACGGTGAAAAAATGACTAAGTGTATAAACTTAGCAAGATTTTAGGTGAGGGACAACATTATGCATTTATAAAAATTTTTCTACTCATCCTTATGACTTAGAACTTAGAACATAAAGAGATATATGGAAATTGTGTTAATATCCACCTATGTACTTAGTCATATTTGTCAAGATAACCATGTGAGCAAAGACATTCATATGACTTTTCTTGTATGTTCATAATCATTCAAAGTACACACACAACTCCATGGGGATCTACAACAAGTCTATTAAACTCAAAACCTTTTTCATTAATACATAATATCTCTTTCTACCTTTGACATCAATAACAATCCTTCATACATCAATGACTATGTCCAATAAGATTAACTATATTGTAGCTTAAGCTCGATCAACCAATGCTTCCCAAGTTCACTGTAAAATCATATTGACCATGCAACCAAAGTCAAATATTTCATTCAAATATCATATCCATCTATTTCAATGTCTATATGAGAATAAACATCTCAAGGTGTCTTAGTCTTAACATACCACACTACTTTGTTAATATGGTGTTGACCTTGTTGTGTTCACTCTATAAGATTATATAGGAGATTAATGATTTTCTAAAAAATATATTCATTATAGAGGGTGTTGAATAAATAAATTAGGTCTATCAAGACAATCATAACACCCTCCTTTCTCATGATTCCTATAATTTACCCATACATTTGAGCCTAAATGGTTGCATTATCACCTTCAAAATCTAGTTATTGTTGGATTTATTGCAGAACCTACAACTTGGTACATAAAATTATTTTCAATACTAGGATCAAGATATTTATCTTGATTTAATTTTATAATCCCTTGATCTTGTGGAATTTTTAATTGTGGTAACCCTTGTTATACTCTTTATTTCCTGGTGTCTGCTTATATAAAGGCATTCTCCATTGGTAGCACATTAATCATATTTACATTGCACATTGGCCTCGCCTCCCTTTGTTTCTCAAGCAAGACAATCTCATGTTTAGTGTTGACCTTAAAATTTATAGTATACCTAGTATATTTATCTTTGTAGATTTTTAGGGAAATTACTCACATAGTGATTATATACTCCACATAAATAAAATTACATAGGTTATCAAGTATGGGAATTTTAATTATTATGATATCCTTGAAATCCCCTATGATATCCTCCTCTATAACCTCCCTTATATCCACCTTTATTTTTTTGGTATCCTCAACCTTATTTCTATTATACAACATACCCTCCTTATTGGAATTTCTATGAATCATACCCCCCATATTGGTGTTGAGGTGAACTCAGATCTTAATTTGGCAATTACTACTAAAGATTCATATTGGTCCAAGGCTACTGATATTGACCAGAATATTGATAATATAGAGATGATGTATTATTCCAACTTGTTAGATCCTATGGTTGATACTGGGATGATGACAACATCCATATAGGATTACCTTCAGTTTCACTTGTCATCACCACTTTTGGTCCTAGAATCACCTTCTTCACAGTCAATATAGATGTGTTGCCACTATGAAGACATTGTTAGTATTATCTTCCTTGAACTCTTGTAATGCTTGGAAATTAATTTCATCATGTTTATTACACTTATAAAAATTTCAAAACAAAACCTATGATTTTTATATGTAGTGTTATAAAATATGTCACTTATAAGTCACATTCCCTACTACCCTAAATATTTCACAAAAATCATTGTTCTGCTTGAGACAATCATTTTTATGATGTCCTTCTCATCTATATTCTATGTACCATAGGCTTAGTTTAGGTTTATCTTTTTCATGCATCTCATTTATTCTCTCACAAAAGCATATATCTTTACCTCAACCTTGGAACAAACTAAGGGATCATCCCAATAATCCTCTATTTTCTCTACTTAAAAAGAGTAGATCGAGCATTAGCTTTTCTCGGTACTGGTAATGAAAAATATAATTCTTGGTCATAGCCCTTCAACAAACCAAGTAGCCTTATCCTTATCTTCTAGAATGAATTCAATTATGTTCATGACATCAAAATTTCTATGGTCATATTCTACAACTAATTCAACAGAATTTTGCCAATTCTTATTTAGGTCTTCAATAGTTTGGCTTATACATTTATTTACCTTAAATTCTATTACTAACATATCTCTGACTTGAATAAAGTCAAGGGTATTTACATTTATTTTAAAAATGATCTCTAAGGCTCATCTTAATAAACCCCCTATGATTTTGCACCTCTTAACATCATCATAGGTTACCCCTTTTAAATTCCTTTTCATATCACAAGTTACTAAATGCTTTTCAGGATCTGTAGACCCATCATATTACATTAACAAAAAAAAACATACCTACATTGAGGGTCATAATTGAAAAACTTGTAATTGGCACCCTAGATTGTTGAATACTATCAATTGTGACTAAAGGTAGTTTCACATTGGTGATTATGATGTTATATGACTGTACACTATTGACTATGACTCTAGCCATCAGCAATCTAGTCTTTTTACATGTTTTAAAAAGGAAATTTTATTTTATTTTGTTCCTATCTAATGTTTTATTTTTCTTTTCACTTAAATTTATAGAAATTTTCATAAAGGAATCAAGTCAACCTTTATCTACATTTTCTCATGTATTTCTTCTTCTTTCTAATAATAAATTGAGTTAGGAGGATGCGTACTCTTGAAATGAATGACTTCTAGTTTGAATTTATTATAATTTTGAACTTGAACCTATAATATTTTTTCATTTAAATCTAACTTATTCCCAAAAACTTTCCTTCCCAGGTCTAGATAAAAACCCTTTCATTACCTACAATCTACCTCTACCATCTAACTATTATACTTCTAGATTGCCTTATTCTTCCTACTAAACAATCTTGATATCTACATCATTTGTATTTTAATCCTGCTCTTCATCATGCCCTTCTACATACTCTATGCATCCTTTGCTTCTAACATATTTCATATCATTTGTCTACATCTTTCCATCTCAAACATCATCTACCCTATCTCTACTCCTATTCATTGTTAATTTTGTATCTCTAGCTTAATTTCACTATCTTTATACTCATAGTTCCCTTTCTAGTGCCATAATTTATTTCAAACTCTAAGTCTTACCATATTTAATTTTCTAAGATCATGTTAATGTTTATTTTATTTAGTTTCACATCATTCACTTCATCCTATACACACCCTCTTAGTGCTCAAAATGACTAATCTTTGTCAGTTGGAGTAGGAACCATGGAATTTTACACAACAAACATCTTAATTAAAGTACAAAGTCTCTATAAAAATTTCCCCTTATTCTTTGGATAAATCAGTCTTGTACAAATTCAAAATCTACATATATTTTTAATTTAAATTTATTAATATAACCATCAATCATAGTCCTCATCCAATAGTCTATTGCTCAGGTCCAATTTGTATCTCCATTGTACATTCTATCTAACTTCTCTTTTGTCTAATCTATAAACTCTATCCTCCTTGGGTTGAAGTAATAATATTCTACCCTAGATAGCCATGCAAGTAACAATCTAGGAAAATCACACCAAAATATTTTGTTTATTTCACCATAAATATGTTCTTGGATAATCTCTTTCACAGCTATTCTAACTCTCCTTTCTTCTTCTTCTAAAAAAATATATATTCATTCATCCATCCATCTCTCTATATCCCTTTGTCTTGGCAATCATCTTAGCATGTTTCATCCAAATTTTTCCACACTCACCACAACATTGTTAGTAGAGGTTCATGAAAATTTTCAAAACATGCTAATTATAGGGATAGATTGTACATTATAGTAATAAAGATAAACATGCCATATACTTTATAATTCTAGATTATTACTTGAAAACATAGACATAATTATGAAAGGAATAATCATAGAAACATCAAATATGGAGTAAGATATAATATGTTAAATGAATAATAGATGTTAAAGTAAAATAGAGTAATCATTACACAGTACAAAAATAAAATATAATTAGAAGAACCATATTAGGACTATTATATTAATCTCTATCATGCATCAAAACTATCATTCGCTACATCTAAGAACTATATATAGAGCATTTTAGAGTATTGTCTCTTTACATTATATCTTTTTAATATAATCAAAAGTAAAGAGTATTCACATTCTTCTACTATTTCTTAAGCTTACAAGGTCAAATGCATCTGAAATACTATACAAAATACAAACTCATATACACTAAACACGTGTCTAGCCAATTATATTTTATAGTTTTGATGATATCAATCCATACCCAATAATCTTGAATGGATTCATCATCATGTTTAAATTTTTCAAATGTTCTAATTTAAGTTTATGCACCTTTTGTATATTGAAAGCCATCAGTAATGCATCTTCTAGTTGTAAAAAAGTGGTTAAGGAACCAGTTTTTAGACTATAGAACCAATTTTTGAGCCTCATATGTAATGCTCATATGAAATATATTTAATAAATTATTTTCATATGTTTTCCATTGATACAAAGAGTTTACATAACATATCATGTGCTTAAATGGGTCTATATGTGTTACAAAGAGATAAATGTGATAGCTCGAAACCTAGTGGATAGAGATATTCAAGTATACATTTCAAAAGAGGGTGATTATTTAATGATGTTACATGTGCATTATCATTGTGTAAATCCACTTGCATTTGGAGTAAGGAAACTTGATTTTGAATATCACCAATAGTATTTATAATAGATATAAAATACTCCATGGGAATAGTGGTGTTTTCCATGGGTGTTATCACTGGTTCTTATAATAGGAAATTTTGAGCTATAAGATTAAACTACACATAAATATTCAATTTGAACTCAAAAAATGAAACTACCTATTAGGAAAGATTGCGGAAATAACTCAAAAATATAAGATAAATCTTACCAAATCCTTTGTTTTAGCTAGCCTCCTTCCAAAATGTTATAATGGAGAGTTGATTACTATCTGACTCATAATTTTGACATTATGTATGCTTGATCATTGATGTGGATGGTGATTTTATGGATTTAATGCTTCACGAGTTGGACATGGCTTTGCTATATCAAGGGTGTTGGATGATGGATTCAAGGATTGTTTTGGCATGAAGACTTCAAGTTAGCTCGTAGTTGGATTTTAGTTATTTGCTAATTTTGTGGTTATTTTATATAAAGGGATGGATTGTTTAAATAGGAGGAGGGAAGGATAAATTACTAATATTAAAAGTTAGATTATGGATATCTAGGGTGGAGAATTAAAAGGAATTAAAAATTCCTTGGAAGCCTCTAAATTTAGAGGATTCTATAGATGAGGGGTTAAAATAGAGAAGATTATAGAATTGGAGGATTATAGAATATTTTTTAGGATTTAATTAGGATTATGTAGGGGACTAAATAGGGATTATGTAGGTGATTATGGACTATGGTTGTAAGAGAGCCTAAGAATAGGCTAGTAGGTGGGTCATGGGAATTTAAAATTCCCAAATAATAGATAAGAAGGTATAAAGGTGGGATCATGAGGATTTAGGATAATTAATGAAGTGGGATAATACTATAGTTAGTGAATGAAGAAATATTGATGAGGGATATGAGATAAATGATTATAAGGGGAAATTTTTAGATAGGATTAAAGGGGATATATTAGATAAATGGAATTAGTGTTGACTAATAGTGATGCAAGAAAATTTAGATGCATACATTTTCCCCCTCTTTAAAAGGGCATTGTGAATGGAGTGAAGTGGAAGGAGTAATGGTATTTCAAAGAAAAACCATTTCATGGATGAGTGTTAATAGATGATGTTAGTGGATATGATACCCCATCAAGGGGTCATGTATGGAAGAACGAGATGGGTGGCCACTTGAAACATGAAACAAAGGGTGGGATGTGATGGATAGATAAGGGGATGAGATAATAGGTGAAAGATAGATGCTAAAGAAGATGAAAATTGACTTGAGTAGTGAGCTAAAAATTGATGATTCTCGTATCAAAGACACATGCATAGAGAATAAATATGACTTAGTCATGTTTGTTGACACAACCTAAGAGGGAACCAAACATAAAATGATGATGGTAAGATTAAAATGATACAAGATTTATATGTATCCCAAGTAACGATGTATGTAAGGGAGAGTTGTAGGCCAAGATAGACAACGATTAGATGATAGGTGTATCTCAAAGATAAAGTTGAGTGACATGATGATTGAGATGAAAGAGAATAAATGATATGATCGAGTGACTAAAATGCAAAGGAGAAGCATTAGACTACAATTCAAATCAATGATCTATAATGTGATTAATAGAGATAGTACCCCTTGTAAGGATAAAGGAAAGGGGATGATAGATGATAACTTAACCAATCAGGGATAATGGATGACCAATGGAAGAATAGATGGAATTTGTGACTTTTTGGGCCCAATCAAAAAGTGTGGGCAATTGATGAAAATATTAGGAAAATGATTGTGGGGGTGGTGATTGATCAATAGACTAATTGATTTATATTATAGCTCAAATATTAGACTAATAAAAAACTTGAGGATGATGAAAGGTGAGAGAGATGTGATGATGTATGATGAGGAAAGAAGAGATAGTGGTTGAGTTGTCCTTGGGTACTAAAAAATGGCCAAGTGTTGCCTTCATAGTCTAGAAAGACCTCAAGCTGATGTATTTATGACTAGAGGATTAATTATAATTGATGGAATACAAGATGATGATGATTACTATGATTAGTTATTACAAGGTGATTTTAGTTATTAAAAGATAAAATATTGGATGTTATTTGAATTGGTTGAGATGATTAGATGATTAGATGAATGATGAGGGTGTAGATGATCAAGCCATCACAACTATCATAAGTATCATCATATTATAACAAATTTATTAAGTATATCACTTGGTATATTGCCCCATTATATGAGTATGACCAAGAGGACATTGTGATAAATTACATGGAAAAATAGTGAACTCTTCATCATCGATGACATTTATAAGTATTATTGTAGATTTGGTGACCTCATGTCATCCTGATTAATTGTATAAGAGATAAAAAAATACATTATTAAAATAAAACATAAAATTATATATATATATATATATATATATATATATATATATATATATATATATATATATATATATATATATATATATATATATATATATATATATATATATATATATATATATATATATATATATATACATGATGAAAATAATACAAAGAAGCAACACACACAAGTATTTACATGTTGTGTCATTGTATCTTGTCTAATGATGGGATAGGTGATTAGATGATGGATAGAATTAGCATAATGTGATTGTGGACTTAGGATAGACTTGTAATTGTGTAATATGACCATGATTGTGATTGATACTTGGATAGGGAGAGATAAAATAAAATGATGAGGTGTGATGATTAGGGATGAGGGTTTAGATACTAGTGTAACCTAGAAATCAAATCTAGAAGTGGTCAAAGGAATATGACTTAGAAGTGTGGTGATATTATATTTTAAAGGAATGTGAAAAATTGGGTTAATAAGTATTACCAAAAGATAAAACCCTGCAAGAGTTTAATTTAACAAGGATACTAGGAGATGAAGTGATTAGGTCCCTTTCACACTAGCAAAATAGTGATTGCATGGGTGCTAGATATGAGAAGGTAATGTTATGGAGGTGATGGGTGATAGATTAAAATCTTGGTAAGGATATGTGTGTTGATAATACCTAATCAAAATGATGATATTTAAGATATGGAGATATGGGTGATTGGGTTTCAAGACTAAAGTATAGTGTCCAAGCATGATGAATGAGAAAATATGAGATGGATGGAAGATGGAAGATATAAGATGGGTATTGGATTGTATTAAAGATGGGGATGGAGGATATAAGATTGGTGTTATTTAGGATGGTGATATGGATATGATGATGGGTTTTTAGTAATAAGAGAAGACATAATGGATTATTATTTTTTGTTGTTTTCAAATTTTATGATTTTTTAAGGTTTTTGACATATTTAAATTTTATTGATTTTCAAATATGTATGTATACTATACAAATGGGTTTACTATCATAGGTAATACCAAACCTAAAAACCAAGATGAGGATGGATATAATGATGAATGAGATGATAAAAGGATGGGGGTGATGTAGAAAAGAGGATGAGGACCAAGGATGAGAGGACTAGGGATTGTCAATGACTACATAATATAGGAACTAGATGTTTAGTGGCCTAAATGTTCATTAGAGGATATGCCAAGAGGATTTAAAAACATTTCTCAAGACACCTTCAATTTCCTTATGAATGTCAAGACTAGAATAAAGGAGGGACATAATAAGATGCACGTTATGGATAGAGGGATATAATAAAAATGGCATTGACAAGGGATATGGTTTATGGATGAAAAGGATGGAGTATGCCCCAAAGTGTTGAGGTATAATTAAGGTAATAGATTATTTTACCATGATGTCAAAAACCATTTTTAATCATGGTACTTGCCCAAGGCACCAAAAGATTGGTTTTCACCATTAAATGAATGATTTATTATTTTTTACTTATTGGGCATCTTAATTTATTAGATATAGGTACGAGATGAAGGGATGTTGATAGTGGTTTACTTTTTTTAGACAACACCTATTCTAGAGATGTGTTATGCTAGGACCATGTTACTACTATTAGATGTATTAATGTCTTGGTGGCCTTTATAGACTCTTGATTTTACATCCTATGAACATCTCAACCAAATGTATTTGTGACCCATATGAGGAATAATATTTCCAAGGGATTTGGGATATGGTATGGATGGGAGGATGTCATTATTGTGATGATGGGAGATAGGATGTGAATGAGGGATATGATCATGATGGATGATATGACAAGATAGAGAGCATAAATAGGGTTTGACAATTGCATACATTATTGGATATGGTGGAGGGGAGTTTTTATATTGGTGTCATGAGATTAAGGGATCCAATAGCTTTTTATTTGATGATTTTTTTATCTAAACATTAAGAGGACAGTCACCCATATGATTATTACTTTTGAAATTATTTTGAATTTTTGATGGGGTTTGATTTTAACTATTGATGGGGTTTGACTTTGACTACCCCTTAGTGCCTAATTTTAGGATTTACTAGAGGAGATTGATTTTTGAATTTATAAATGATTTGGATTATTTTTACTTTGACATTCCCTTAGTGCTTGATTTTGGGATTCAATAAGAGAAGATATTTTTTTATTAGGCTGATGATTTAATTTTGTTTGACTTTGATTGATAGGATCAAAGATGGTTTGATCTTGATTTATGACTTTTGGAATATGTTCTTGGACATTTATATTGTTGGCACATGATATCGAATATAGAGGGGAATTCAATGATGTATGTTCCTATTTATTCCCTTTGTGTAGTGGGATATAGTGATTATGGAGGTGAGGTGGATAATTAATGTTGTGTGATGGATTAATGGGATAATGGGCAGCATAGTCCTCATAAATGTCACTAGGATCCCTAGCCTTAGTGTCAAAGAAAGTGTCCTCAAAATTATCAAAAGGATAACTAAGACTTGCTAAAATATATGTATTCAAGGTAAGATCAGATCCACTATAAAAATATTTGACAAATATATCTTGTAAAAACTTGGTTATGACTTCATCATCCTAATTAGGATAAAATATATGCCTAGTGACTAGTGATCATCCAAATTGTATCTTTAAAATAGAAGACCTTGTAATAGTATGTTATAATATCTATGAGGGATGATGTTGCTAATGAGGAATCTAATTTTTATACTAGTTATGAACATGATCCTAATGTATATAAAAATTGTATTGGATCTTATGCTAACCTTGATGTACAAGAGTCAAGGCTACGAGTAGAAGAGTGATTATCTACAAGTGGCATCTCAATGTGGGGTTTTTGATATGATGGATGAGAGGAGATAATGGAGGGACAATGGATTTAACAAAGATATGTCCATAGAAGGGTTCATGAGGACTAGTCTCATGGGGAATGTACTTGTGTTTGATGGAGGATTTATTAAAGATTAGATGGTCATGGAGGATGGATATGGGGTCTTGACCTTGGCTTGGAAAAGGAAGGGATTGATCAAGATCAGGAATGGAATCTTGGAATTCTTCTTCATGTTCACCCAAGGATGTAGATTCATCTAGTTCATATTTAATTACTATGTCATCATGATTAATGAGGTTTTGGACATAGTCATGGAAATTCTAACATCAATTGATGGTATGACCCTAGGTTCGATAATATGCATAATATTGATTATCTTTATACCCAAAGGGATTAGGATTAGTAGGATTAAGATGTCATATGGGTGGATAGGCCATCATGTTAGTGGTAACAAGTTATTTAAAAAGGGATTCCAAGGATATAGGAATGGGAGTATAAGGACCCACTTCATTTTTTGACTTAGATGTAGAAGCATTGGACTTTAGATTAGATGGTTGTTGACATGACTAGGTGGATGGACTAGTAGTAGATGGGGTGACCAAGATTGGATTCCCTTTTCTAGTATAAGAAGGGGTAGATGATTGGATATGACTAGTGGATGGAGGATTTTACTGTAGATGGGTATAATCTAGAGGTAAGCTAAGTTAAATGGGGTAAAGGCCTTTATGAACTTTGACACCCAACTCAAGGAACCTAAAGAAGACTGCCTATGGATATTCATCAAGATACTTATTAAACAAGGAAATTTGTGAACTAGGAAGTCCATGATAGAGTTTGGTCTAGTGCGTGGTGGTGAAATCCATGTCACCAACCCATAGAAAAGGAAAATAGAGATGGTTTATATTTGGTTTTTGATCCTTTAGTAATCACTACAAGGATTCCATAACAAGATCATACACTACCATATCCCTTGAGATATAAACAGATAAACAAAAGGAAGATTAATTAACCAATTTAAGATTAAGTGTGAGATATGCACAAGAGGTAAGAATATACAATTGATCAAAGAGATAAAATGTTATATACAATAAAAAAATTTCAAGATGATATAAATGATTCAAAAATGATTTTTAAAGAACCAAAAATGGAATCATTAATAGGCATCCTGCAAATAAGGGTTAGCAGTTTGAGTTTGACACTCTAACAGAGGTAACCTGAAAGATAAGGATTAGTATTTTGATTGACTTATTTCAAAACTGTAACTTCCTAGAGAACCACAAATCCATAGTGAAAAAACATAACCAAAGAGCCTAAAACCATAACTCTAGGATAAAACTATATATTGTGAGTTGTGATTTTACAACATTTAGCTAACTGTAATCGTAATCCTATAAAATAATGATAGTTAGACAATACTAAAACTTTGCTGCATAAAATCATGATTGGATAAAAATAAAGATCATAAATTTTTTGATAAATTAAAAAACCTCAAACTTTTGACTTTTGACAAGAACATATGCCTATATTATTTATAATAAGTTGTTTAGAGGCCTAGAAATGCTTATTTACAGATGACTATGATTGATTTAAAAGACTAATTATGATATATCACAAGTTTTATAAAATGTATCTTAAGATATTGATAGAAGAGACAAAAATTTTACCAATAAGTATGATTTATCCTATATCTTCAATAAATATATTCTACAAATAGAATAAAAGTATAAAATGGCAAAATTTGATTGATTTAGGTTAAAATGACAAAATCACTACTATTGATACAATACCAAGATTATTAGGGTAAAATCATGAGTCTGTGAGTTATGATTTTTTAGAAGATATAAAAATTTCTAAAGGATATGTTTACTTTAGCTTTTGATGATCTTATTGCCTTAGCTTCTCTCCTAATACATTTGCCAAAAATAAAATCTTGCTATGAAAATAAGGTTAGTCCAAAAAATTTCTCTAAGACCCAAGTGACCTGGTTAAGTAAGGGGGGGTATATGATGTTTAGATTATCCCTAGTCCCTATAAGATATATATTATTAAAACTAATGTTGTAGGGTAGAGGAAAATAAACAACTATTAGTGTTTATATCAAAGCTGTAATATCATAATTCTTTTCAATAAAACCACAGCTATCATAACAATACCATAACTCTAGGAATCATAGTTTTGCATCTTTAAGTTTTGCCATCCATATCCCTCCTTGATGGTGTTTTTCCTTCTTGGATCCTACACATAGAGAATAAACCCTTAATTTACAATAAAAACTACAATCTTAACACATAAGGGGTCAAAAAAATCTCATTTATGAACATTTTTAAATTTTCTTCCATAGACTAAAAATCATGATTCATGACCCTAATATCATGGTTACTAGGGCAATACTGTGACTCTAAAAATTGTGGTTTTGTGTCTTGAGGAACAGGCACTTACACCCTAACCATGTTGATCTATCCTACACACAGAGAGTCAAAAACCTTGAAAACACATAGGATAAGTATTTAGTGGTCAAATAAAATGATAATCAAATGGATAGAAAAAATATTTTTATGCCTAAATTTAGGACCTACAAAATTTTGAATCAATAGTGAAAAATTGTTATTTGCAAGACAAAAATGCAACTTTTGAAGTCAATTTTTTTCTAAAAGGCCAAAACCTATCTGAAACCCAATCATTAGTAGTAAAATCATGATTGTTTCTAAAAAATCATGAATCTCAAGGAAAAATCACTATTCATGAGTTGAGATGTTACTTAAAGGTAAAAACATATCACAGTTAGAGAAAATGGTCAATGATCAAATCAAATAGTTAATGCAAAATCATGACTTATGGGGTAAGATAGAAATTACAAGGTAATAGATACCAATACAAAACTATAATTTCCACCTATGAATGTAAAATTTAAAAAAAATGATGCATATCTTGTCCAATCAGACCTACAATCTACCAAAAACACTTCAAAAAAATAAAATTGTTAAATTGAGAATATTGGCTCCCACTATGGTCACCAAAATGTAATAGGAAATTTTGAGCTATAATATTAAACTACACATAATTATTCAATTTAAACTCAAAACCTCAAAATACCTATTAGGAAGGAGTGTGAAAAAAAACTCAAAAATATAAGATAAATCTTACCAAGTCCTTTAGTCAGCTAGCTTCCTTCCAAGATGTTCTAATGGATAGTTGATTTGTATTTGACTCATAATTTTGACATTATGGATGTTTGATCATGGATGTGGATGGTGGATTAAATAATTGGATGGTGATGTTATTGATTTAATACTTCATGATTTGGACATTAATTTTCTAGATCAAAGGTGTTGGATGATGGATTCAAGGATTGTTTTGCCATGAAGACTTCAAGTTAGCTTGAAGTTGGATTTTCATTAGTTGTTAATTTTTTGGTTAGTTTCCATAGAGGGAGGGATTGTTTAAATAGGATAAGGAGGGAAGGATCAATGGCTAAGATTAAAATTTGGCTTATGGAAATCTAGGGTGGAGAATTAAAAGGAATTAAAAATTCCTTGGAAGCCTCTATATTTAGAGGCTTCTAGAGAGGAAGGGTGATAATAGAGAGGATTATAGAATTAGAGGAATCTAGAATCCTTTTTATGAGTTAATTAGGATTAGGTAAAGGATTAGATAGGTTATTAGGGACTAGGGGTGTAGGAGAGCCTAGGAATAGGCTATAGGTGGGTTAGGCAAATTTAAAATTCCCAAATAATAGATAAGTGGGGATTAAGATGGGGTCATGAGGATTTAGGATAATTAATGAAGTGGGATAATACTATAGTTAGTGAATGAATAAATAATAATGAGGGATATGAGATAAATGATTAGAAGGGGGTGATTTTAGGATGGGATTAGAGGGGGATAAATCAGATGAGAAGAACTAGTGTCAACTAATAGTGATGCAAGCAAATTTAGATGCATACAATTCTAACCCACTATATTTTTTTAATCTAGGTATATGAGTATCATCATCCTCATGTATAACAAGTATAAGTTCATGATCACTAAATTTAGGATATTTATTTAGTGGTATGGGATATGTGAACTTTGGTACCATTGGTATTTAATTTGAATGGCTTAGTCCATTTGTAGAATTTGTTTCATGTACCTTTGGTAATGGTATAACAATCTTATCTTGGGAAATGTGTAGTAGAGGCCTCTTTTTGGGTTTAAATTAAGGTAAGAAGAAACCGTCAACCTTGAAAAGAGAGATATTATTTGGAAATGTACAAGTTATGGGGGTTTTAATTATTTTACTTGAAGACATGTATCCTTATTAGTTATTTTTAAATTAGTAAAAATTTCTCTATGTTCTTGTATGAATTTTTAATGATCAAGTGAAGGAATATCTTGGTCACATGTACCCAATTTTTGGTAAAATGTATATGCTTAATTTACTTATACAGTTGGAAACTCATAGATGTTTTTTAAAATCCAAACCCTTGCCTATTTGTATTATTATGTTTAAGAGATACAAGGTTCATTATACCTTACTAATGTTTGCCCAATCCTTAGCCTTGGTATCCATAATTTTTCAATTATTGAATGCCAAAGTCATATAATGGTGGTATAGGAAATATGGCTAAAGTATTTTGATATTCTTTAAGATGAGTGGACTTATATTTTGAAATGGTGGGAGCATGAACCTAATTATAGAGATAATAACTACCACCATATAAGGATTTTATATTACATTCTTTAGCACTTGAAGAATGTAAGAATAATAAATTTTAATTCCTTTATTAAGGGAAAATTGGATAATATCATAATCACTATCATCAAATAAATTAATATCATCCATGATAAAAGATATGAAGTAAAAAATATTAGAAGAAAGTAGGTAATAAGCATCCTATAATGGATGTTTAAGGTTTTGATGTTCAAACTTAGATCTCACCAAATGTTTAACCCTAAAATGGTATCTAGCTTGGGATTAACTATATTTTTAAATGGGTATATATAAATAAAATGGCATAAGTTTGATGATCATATATATATATATAAGAAAATTAGATGCTAAAATTAGATATAAGCATATGCTAAATGTATTATGATGAGATAGTATAAATATGGAAATTTTTACAGTGCTAAATATATATATAACAAAGAACTGGATTACTTAGCTTGTTTTGATGCTAATTTAGTTATAGATTTGGAACAAGTTTAAAGTAGGTAGGAATGAGATTCTATAAAAATTGTTAGATTCTAGATTTGATGTTTTTGGCTCTTTAGATAATAACATTAGTCTGGGATGATTGCATCGATGTTACTATTTGAGTTTGACACAAGTGTCTTGTATGGAATATCTATTGAAAAAAATGTGAACACTGGGATGATTTTGGGTTTGTCTTTACCTTCACTTTGGTGCATTAATATATAGGTCATGGATAGTCACTCCTTATGAAATGGAAAAACCATATCTTTTCATCTTCAATGTGACCTTGGGTAAAAATGGGTTAGTGGGCACATGATGTCGAACTGACCCTAATGACCCCAATATCAAAGGGAACTACCTACATGGCCAATACTCTAGAAGAGGGCCTCATGCACATGTATTTCAACACTATATGTTGGCTTGTGTGTGAATCATGAAATGCATGTAAAGAAAGTACAATAGTGACCTAGTTTGTAACTTGGAAAATCAAGCTCTTTGGATACTTATTTGGTAATTCATACCTATAGATGTGTTACACCTATGATTTATGTGAATATAAGAGAGTTTTACTCAATTTAATGATTGATAGAGTGCTTTTGATAAGTTGCCTTGGTCTCTTTGGTATTTTTTAAGTTTTTTCTAGGTGAGGAATGAATTATGGTGATCTTATATTTGTATCAATCCCTTTGGAGTAATAAATCACATTGAAACACTTATGTATACCATTAGGATACATTTCATCTAAAAATTGGATGATTTTAGGGCATATGACACTTACATCAAGTCATAATAGTAATGTTAACTCTACTATCTGACCTAGATGTTATTGTCCAAAGAGTAGGAGAATAGGTACAACCTCAAAACTTGCAAAGATGGAAGAAATGTACATTTTAAGATTTATGGGAAAGAGAGAAGGTATGTGTCATCAACAAAATACTGGTCAAACTAAGACATAGGCCAAAAAGCACAAGGAAGGGCATATATGAGTCTTATAAAAGTTTTAAAGGTAGAGAACTAAGAAGAATAGTCAAGGTCTGAGTTTAACAAGTGTATAGGACTAAGGTGCTATATAATCAAAAAATATCATCTACAATAAGAAAGTTTTAGAGATTAACTGAGGGTTTCAAGTGAGACACATGATTTTATATTATAAGATAAATTTTGAATTATTTATTATAATTAACCTTATGGATCATGTGAGAAATCCATTAATAAGTGGGTCATTTTGAAAAACTTGTCATTAGAGCATGGGAGACAAGTCTACACTAGTGGATAGGTGTGAATTGTGTCACTGTCTACTTAGAGTGGACTAGTAAAAATTAGATAAAGGCTTCTAAAACTAAACTGGTTTTGAGATGTTTGTTGGTTATGGATGTTAAAAAAAATAGGTAAGTATATAATATTTCCATATAAATTATAATATTTAGAAGGCTCTCATATAGATAAATGGTTATAAGAATGGTGAGTTGATCAAGTAAGGTAAAAATGTCAAGAATCAGTATTGTAAATAATTTATTAATTTAATTTTATAATCTATAATAATACATAATTTATCATTTATATGACCAATAAAATTTACGTTGGATCTTTTTTAAAATATTATCAATAATAAAGTGGTGGGATGACTACTACACTACACATGAAAATAGTAAGGATGAAATTAGCTTAGATAGAACTGATACATGAGAAATTTCATAGTATATCTCAAATAAACCTTTTATCTTATTGGAAACTATCATGATTAGTATATTAATGTCTCTTAATTATGCCATCATAGAGATCAATATGGTCAAGAATACAAAGACACATTACTTTCACTTTGATGTCCAAACTGAACATTCATGATTTAGATAAAAACCTAATTCTGAAGTATAGGTCATGCTTGAGACCACATACATAATAAAATATGGATTTAATATAGTTATTAACAATTATAAAACCTTACATATTTACTTTCAAGTTTAAATAAAGGGACAAACTAAATATCAAGAAATAATGGTTCAAATCTTAGGACAACTTATAGTTTAGGATTTTCAAGTATAAATCAAAAGTATAAAATGACCCTTTCAACCATCCCAAAAAAGAGGAAAAAACCATCAATAGAATAAAATAAATAGTTCAATATTGGATAGTGATGCTCAATTCACAACCCCAATATTCATTCCAATAAAGGGTGTTGTGCTTAAAAAATCGTACTTGCATAGCTCAATGAAGCTAGTAAAATAAATGTGGAAATAAATGAAGGAAAATATCATGTATTATAAACTCAATGTTATATTAACTACCAAAAAAATATTTAATTTACCCAACATGGATTTAGATAAATCATATTGATTTTTCCATTCTATAAATTGGATCAATGGTCAAACAATACACTTCATCATTGATAATGGGAGTTAGAAGAGCCTAATTTATCTTAAAATTGAATGAATATTGAAATAATTTTCATTGATTCTTCACCCACAACCATACTCAATCATATGTTCAACGTAGGATCCAATAAGTGTGTCATTTATGTTAAAATAAATGCATACACAATGATATGCTAGATCTATATACAAAGTTAAATAAAAAGATAGAGAAATAACCACAAAATATATGTAGGTAGGAAAACCTCATATAGGTAAAAAAATCCATGGTAATTATTCATTAATTTTAGAAACCAATATAACACAATACAAATAATATTCCATCTCTTCATGTGTTCTTGTAATCTTTTCACAGAATAACTTTGTTTGAATAAGCTTATGTATTAGAAAATTCATCGGATTATGTTGTGTATTAATTTTAATATGTAAACTAAATTATATATGAGGTGAACCATTGTAACTAGTGGGTTCAACATCCCACCCTATTCACAATGGTAATAAATAATAAAAAATTGTTATTTATTAGCATAGGCTTAACCCACATAAATTAAATAATAAAATATATTATTTATTATTCACCAAGTTTATTAATTTATTAATGAAATTTACCATTAACATTAATTTTTCCAACACTCATTATTTTTAATTTTGGATAAATACCATAACCACATTTATACAAAAGGAATTTTGCTCTGTAAACCATCTATGATGAGTTTAGGGTTCATGTAACATTTGAAGGATTTAAAAACATTCATCATGCCAATAACACATTTTGAAACAAAGGGAATCATAGTACATAAAATATGTAGAGTAAGTTTAGGATATCATGATCATGACACTACATATAATAATTTCTCATGAGTAATCAACCAAGCATTTTGGGTCCTTATATAACACAAGACATCCATTACAATATATAATTTTAAGTATTGGGTACATTTTTAACTCACATATGGTGAAGTTTACCAAAACCATATAAAGTGAATTATTAAAATTATTTTACAAATTTAGAAGAAGTATAGAAAATAAAGAAACACATTACCATTAGTACTTGACATTGTCATGCATACTCACCATTAATGTCAATTCTAAGAGGCCCAAAATTGTAGAAAAAATACAAAACTTGGTAGCACCAAGAAATTTTATGAATATATATGCTACTTGTTCATCCTTAGGACAAAAATGGAGATCAACATCACCAATGAGGATTTTTTCTTGGATAAAATGCACATGAATTTCAATATTCTTAGTTCTTAGGTGTTGCACTAAACTTTTATCCATAGGTAAACAACTTTTATCATCATAAAGAAGGGTGGTACTCTAAGAAACATCCAAATGGATTCTAACAACCTTCATAGCCACATGGATTATTTAGTAGCTTTAATATCACTTATATACTTTACATCTATAGAATAGATCAAAAAAATAGTTTCTTTTTACTTCTCTAAGTGATAACACCTATACCAAATTAAACACACGTCCATAAATAAATTTGTAATCTATAATATAACCAACATGATCAACATTATAATAACCATATAAATTAGCATTAACATTGGAAGAATAATATAAACCAAAATTTATAGTTCCTTTGATATACCAAAGTATCCATTTTGTTAATTTCTAATGATTGAATTATGGATCCTAAATTAATCTAGAAGCAACACCTACATCAAATAAAATATATGGCCTAGTAATAGTTAAATAAATCAAACCACCAACTAGTTATCTATATAGAGTGGGGTTAGCTTTATCATAAGTAGGTTTTGGATAAAGCTTAACACCAAATTCAATAAGGGTAGATGTAGGATTTTAATCAATAATATTAAATTTAACAAGAAGGTTATGTGCATACTAATATTGAGATATAAAAAATCAAATTGTTATCCTAAAATACATACATTCCTAGAAAATGGTGAAGATGCATAGATCAGTCATTCAAAATAGTATCTTAGTTTATATTTATATTTAATAATTAAACTAATTTATTTGATATTAATAATAATATCATCAACATATAATAGAATTAAGATAAAATGACTATTTTTAACTTTTACAAATAGATCATTATCATAATATAATTTAGAGAAACCTGATATTTTAAAATAATTAGTGATTTTAGAATACCAAGATCAAGGAGTTTATTTTAAACCATAAAGTGATTTATTTAAATTAAAAACATAATTTTATTTTTTAGGTTTAGTAAAACCTTTAGGTTGATTCATATAAATTTATTTATCTAGATCACCACTTAGGAAGGAAGTTTTTACATTTGGTTGGTGTATAATCCAACTATTTTGAGCTACAAAGGCAAAAAATAATCTAACAATACTCATTTTTGCTACAGGATGAAAGGTTTCAACATAGTCAATCGTAAGATTTTAATAAAACTACAAGAAACTAATATATATTTGAATTTGTCAATTTTACCAATTGAATTATAGTTGATTTTGTAAAGCCAACTAGAACCAATAAATTGCCTTTTAGGTAGAGGTGGGACAAGATCCTAAGTTTGGTTTTTAATTATAGATTTATATTAAGATTTCATTGTAACGTTATATCTATCCTATTGAATAGTTTCCTCAAGGTTTAAAATTCATAAATAGTAATTAAAGCATGATAGGTGTGTTGAATTCTAGTTAGTTTGTTAAGATTATCAAGATTATATGATTAAATTAGGGATTTGAACCATTTAGATATTTTAGCTTGAACATAAAGTTGAGAAGGTTTATCAAACTCTATCTTACCCAAAATTAAGTCAACTTCATCTAGAAAATTTGATTTTTCATAAGGAGTAGTAGAAGAGTTAGGTTCATCAAAAGAAATAATTCGATGGGGTTCAACTCACAAAAAGATATCTTTAGGATTTAAACATTTATATTTTTAATGATTTTTATTTTATATGGACCAAAATATCTTAATTTTTATATCTTTTCCTCCATAAAATTAAAAAAAAAAGCAATAATAGGAGGTAACATCAAATTTCTTTCTTTTTACTTTAGGAATAAATATGGAAGAAAGACTTCCAAATATTCTAAGTTGAGTAACACTCAGTTTATTATTAGACCATAGTTATAAAGGTGTATAAATATGAAAATATTTAGTAAGGAATATATTTATAATGTGTACATTAATATTCATGGATTTGGCCCACAAAAATTTAGGAAAATTTTCATACTGTATCATTATTCTTTCCCTTTCAAGGATGGTTTAGGTTTTTCTTTCAACAATTCCATTTTGTTGTGGGTAATAAGGGAAGTGTTAACTCTATTTATATACTAGAAGTAATGTAAAATGAATCAATTAATTTACTAATGTATTCACTACCATGATCATATTTTAATATTTTAATACAAAAGTTAGAATAATTTTTAACTAATGTTTTAAATTCTTTGAATTTAGATAACACTTCAATTTTTTTTTAATATAATACTACTAAATCATCCTAGAGTAATCATCAATGAAAGTAACATATTGTAAATAAATATAAAAATATTCAACTTATATAGGTCCTCTAAATCACTATGAATAATCTCTAAGGTATTATAAGAGTTGGCTTTATGATTTTTGTGAAAGGTTTTAGTATGTTTCTTACCACATAAGCAATCCTCACAAGTTTCGTGATGAGAAGAAATAACAAAAAAAAAATACAAAATCACGATGAGATATATCATATAGACTTATAAAATTAATATGACCTAATATTTCATACCACAATTGAGATTCATTTCTACTTTATGATGAAAGACAACACATAGAAGAAGTAGAAAACATGTTTAAACTATTTTGTTGAATTCCATAAAAAATTAGAGAGCCAAATAGATTATTAATAGACTGTTTATCCTTAAGTAAAGTTACTATAAAATTAAATTTGTAATATAAAAACATGATAATTTTTTTATTAGGTTTATGAACATATAAAACATCATTTATGACTACATTTACAAATTTAGATGTTCCATGTTTAATTGCTTCTATAAATAAATTATCACCTAAATAAATAATTTTAGATATATATTTAGTGTTTGACATTTTTTTTAATAAAAATGTCAAGTGATGTGATGTACCACTATCTAAAATACATTAATTTTCATTAGAATAAAATAAGGCAACATACAATGCAATAGTGTTAGAATTTTGTTCTTAATTGTGGTTTTGATTTTTATATTAATTTTGATTAGAACATTTCTTGTATTTGTTAATTTTAGAGGTTTTGTCATTATGTATTTTCTTTTTTTTTTCAATATTCTTACATTTTATGCCAAAATTTACCAACATAGTGTAATTTCCATTAAATTTGACTTTGTGATTCTTATTATCTGATTTTCTATTCCCATTTTTTCCATTGATAGCTTTAGGTTTAGAATTAGATTTATAGATTTTTTTTTTTTAGAAACACTATTTAGTTCATGAAGAGCCTGACTAAAATTCTATTTAGAATCAAAATTTTACATCACTTGTTCTTACTGAATAAGAAGAGCTAAGAGGGTAGTGAGGTCAAGGATGTCTTGCTCTCTTTGGTATTTACAATTTAAAATATAAATTAAATTGTAATTTTTTTTAATATTTAAATAAATAATGAAATAAATAAATTGATATTTAATTTAATTAAAATTTCATCTATCTGAATGAAATTTAATATTTTTTATTTGAATAATAAAATTAACTACTTTTTCATCACCTTTCATAAGAGTAGCAAGTAGTTTAATTATAAGTTTAATGATTTTTGAGAGATGAGATCCATTGTTCTTATATTAAAGGATTTTATAAGCATATTTAAGTGATTCCTAATTTTATATATAGAGTATGAATTCATAAGTTAACTCTTTAAAATGATCAACATGGTTTCTTGTGATTTCTATTGAAACAAATTGGTAAGTTCAGTCATGACATGTCTTCCTGATGGGGGTTTTTTAGTCCTGAAAAAAATGTTCCATAGTTTATAATCCAAAAATTTAGATTTAGTAAATATTTTTTTGATGTTTTAACATTTTTGACTTATCGAGCATAAAATTTGGTGAAGCCATAACTTCCATTCAAAGTTTGACACTTACTAGTTTGTGTTTTATACTAAAAGGTTTTAAGAAAAAAAAAATTAATGTCATTTTATTCTTTAATTTTGTAATAAAACATATATTATATTGTTTAAAAAACAATAACCACTTACTTATTTTCAAAATAAATAATTAAATGTAAAAAATTGTAACTATAACAAGTGTCTCAAGTAAAACAATGCAAAAACTATTTTAAATATAATTATTGAAAAAAATATTTAAATCATAAAATGGACAATTACAATGTGTTCAAAATGTGTAAAAACCTATGGATAGACTAGTCACACAACACATTTCATACAAAAGAGTGACTAGACAAAAGTTACAAGAATTTTATCTAGTGTAGAAAGTGCACTTTTATAAGCATAAAGATTAAGCTTTTTAATTAGTTGTAATGTTTAAAAAAAAGTTTGACCAATTCAATGTTTGATAAAAATTAAATTTTGATGGGGTTTTGAACTCTTGATCTCACTTTTACAAGTTTTTAACAAAATTACATTCACCAACTTCCCCACAATACCATATGGAATATACATATAAATAATTATATTTAAAGCTTGTTTAGTTTGTTTTCTTTATAAAAAAAAAATAACATGAATGTACAAACATTTAATTTATTTTTAATTTTTGGTAAAAAATAACAAAAAAAAAAAGGGTCAATCCACTTTTGTTACATGTAATTATTTTTTTAATTAAAATAATATTTAATAAACACTTTTTATAAACTATGAACATACCTTATTGGAATGCCATTATGTACATGTATGGCATAGGAAGGAGATAGAGACATGTATAGAGAGACCAAGAAGACAAAAAAAATCTCTAAAAGATGAAAAACAACCCTTCACAAGACCCTTTGATGGACATACAACAACCAAAATTAAATGTTCTTTCCAAAAAAAATTACTAAGATCTTTGCTACCATACACAGTTGTGAATGCCATTGGAGAGATAAAATTGACCAAAAGATGAGACTGATGTTTCATAAGCTCTATAGGATGGTTAGATAGGCCAACTATAGAAAAAATACACTTTAAGAGATATAAATAGGATGTAGTAGTGTTAAATGAAATTTATTGGTTTTTATAGCTTACATAGAATGTACAACATTGTACAACCATGATCAGGGTGATTTTTACTCATTGGTTGATTTGATTGGAGTCTTATATTGCTTTAGTATCTATTTAAATGATTAAAAAATGTTGTGATGAATAGGTATAGGCTCCATTTTGATTCAAAAGTAATTTTGTGTTCCTTGTATGCCATACACGAGGCCGTACAAGGATAAATTTATATGAAATATGCTTGCACATGGGTGATTGAATGTTCAACCACAATGTCTTTACAATCAAAAAATATCACAATATATCTAATACCATGTTAAAATAAATGCATAAATAGTGATATGATGGATTGATAAATGAAGTTGAATAACAAAGACACAAATAAATAACCACAACACATATGTAAGTGGGAGAACCTCATAGATGTAAAAAACCTATGGTAATTATTCATTCATTTGAGAAACCAATATAAACCAATACAAATAATCCTCCCTCTCCTCACTTCTTCTCACAATATCTTCACAAAATAACTTTGTTTGAAAAAACTTTTAGATTGGATAATTTATTAGGTTATGTTGTGCATTGATTTTACTATGTAAAATCAATTATATGTGAGGTCAACCATTATAACCAAAGATTTCAACCTCCCACCTGATTTAAAATAGTAATAAATCTAACATTTTATTTTATTATTTATTAATTTAGGGTTAATCTATGTAATTTAAATAATAAAATATTTTGTTTATTATTTACCAAGTTTATTAATGTATTGATGGAATTTACCACTAGCATTAATTGTTTCAAAAACTTATCAGTGTCATTTGTTGTACAGAGTAATGCCTTTTCAAGATCCATTCCTTTTCAATGTAGTGACATTATAGGTATGTGACTTTTTACTTAGGAAACCACATATTTTCCATCTAAATGTATTCCATGAAGTAATTAATATAAATGTTTTCATAGATGTGGGTGATATGAGATACCACATACCACAATTAGTTTTTAGAATATCACTCATTAGTCCTAAATAGTAAAATAATATAGTTATATCACATAATAATTTATTTGTTTCATGGCACACCTAAATGTAAGATCATCTTTATGGCACCCATTTATACTATAGTCTTCCATTAGAAATAAAAAACACATAGTTGAACTATTGTTTGGAATAATATAAGGATATGTTTTAGTTACCTAAATAAGTTCCAAAAACCATACATTAAATCTCATTATTGATTCAATCCCTAGATTGTCTCAACTTAATGCATTTTTGTACCACAAATCATTTTTAGAGAATGAATAGATCATGACAAAAATCCATGTACTTAATGGTAAAGGACACATTATGCCCAACTCATCACCTTAAAATTACCTAATTATTCTTGAAAAAAGTAAGGATGACACATGAAGGTTGTGCATTGATTATATATATCTTGAAAATATACCAGCAAATGATTTCTAGCCTCTTCCAAAGATTGAGGACTTATTGTACAAGATTGATGATGTAAAATTATTCAATTAAAATGATCTTAATGTTGGGTATCATCAGATTCATTTTGATAAACATCTATAAAATAACCTTTATATCAAAAGGGAGGGTTATTTCACTGGTTTTTAATTCCCTTCATCTTAACTAATGCACCCACTACATTAGTGTGGATGATGAATGACATCCTTAGGCCATTTATTACCTCATTTTTTCATAGTATACTTTGATGACATCCTAATCTTAATCAAAACATGGGATGAAAATGTATACCATATAAAATATGTGTTTTATATTTTGTAGGAACACAAACCATATGCTAACATGGATAAATGTTCATTTTCCATTTGTGAGATATAATATATAGGATACATTGTAGATACATAAGGAATGCATGTGGACCCAACCAAGATTCAAGTAATCTAGAACTTGCCTAAAATAAATAATATCACAAATATTTTAAGTTATTGAGATTAGATAATTTATATATCATATTTTTACTTTGTTTTTATCTTGTGACTTACCAATTTACCAAAGGTTTTACTAAATAAAGATTCATTTGATTAGCCACATATTAGAAAGAATTCAAGAAAATGAAATGCATACTTAGTTTTGTTCCAACACTTATGTTACTTGATCTTCAACAAAAATTTGACATTGAGACCTACATATTCTATTATTCATGAAAAGTAGTTATAATTCAAGATGGCCATTTAATTTCTTATCACAATGAAACATTGAATATGTGTAAGATAATTCCCAATCTACGATCATAAGTTTTATGCTATTGTTAGGCATGCAAGCATTATAAGAATTATAGATTAGGAAATATGAATGTGATACACATAGATCACAATATGATTTAGCTATTTTAGACATAAAAATTTACAATAAGAGCAACATAAAAAATGGTCATCTTATCTTGGGAAGTTCTATCTAAAAACTAAGCATAACAAGAGAAAGACCAATCCCTTAGTATTTTGTTTTATCTAACCTCTATTTTAAAATCCAATTTATTTAATTAATGAATGTGATATGAATTAAAAAAAATATTAAATAATTGTATCCATATAACACATATTTTTTAGCAATCTATCATAAGCTACTTTCCAAAAATTAAGTTTTAGATTATTATTTACAAGATGGAATACTATATCATCTTGGGAACTTGTGCACATAAAATAAATAAAAGATACAAAAATGAATATGGGAATATCATTTTTTTAAAATTAGGATATGTTAGAGGTGAAAAGGCCCTTTTAATGTTATATAATAACTTATTTTGGCCACACTTCACGTCAAATATTTTCAAATACATTAATTGTTCCACTGCATGTGCAATTTTCAAACTAGTTAATAAGAAGAAAGGTGTTTTACACACCTTTACAAATTCCAATAAGACTATTTAATATATTTACATATAATTCATCTTAGGATATCGTTATACCAAGCATGGTAGTGATTGTGTTTATGTAGTAATTGATACGTTATCAACGATAAATATTTTTTATACTTTACAAGAAAGACATTTGATCTCTTTAAATTTATCAAATTCAATTTAAATATTTTTATATCCACTTTGGAATAATTTAAAATATATTATGTAATATGGATAGAATGTTCTTGATCAATTTCTCAATAGTTATTAGGTTTATGCTAGATACAATGTTTAACAATTATACCACATTCTATCCACATACTAAAGGTCAAATATAAGTGATAAACAAGATGATAGTAATTATCCTTAGAATGTAAAAATAGAATAATAAAAAAATTGGGATCACATTATTCCTTTAATTTAAAAAATATTTACATATCTCTATAATTCAAGGCCCTTTTTAAGTTTTTTTGGGTTTCTAACCTCTAACACCCATTGATGTTGCTTACATTGTACCTCCATCAACTATGAAAAATAATTTAACTAAAAATTAATTTGATAATTTATTTTCATTTATTGAGGACATTTAGTAGTAAGACTTGGCTATTATATCGTAAGTTTAATCCTAAGTATAGTTAGTGCCATGGTAAACATTACACACTAAACTCCTTTGAGTTTGGAGAAAGATTATATCTACACTTCTAGAATAAAAGACTAGAAAGAGCTTACCATAAACTTGTTCCAATTTAGTATGTGCCATACACCATTACCAAGCAAGTAAGAGATAAATTTTTTGAGTTTAATATACATTATTACCTTGTATTGCATCTATACTTCAATGTGTAACTACTACACCATTAGTTTCCACCTCTATTGGATACATCATATGTTGAAATGACTTATCGTGGAGAAGAGATCAGTACCTTTTTATATAACACCAATATATGTAAGTGCACAATGTTGGGGGATAAAAAGTAGCCTACCTATGGACATTATTTTCTTGAAATTTTAGAAATCTGAACTTCTATAGATAATTTGAGATATCTACACTACAAATTTGAAGATGGTGTAAGAACATGAAATGTAGAATTTAGAGTATAGTTTCCAAAACACTAATTTTTTAAAAATGGTTAAGTATAACTAGGTAAAACATCTAAAATTTGAAGAGGAAATACTTTTTTTACAAAAAACATAGTAGATAGATGACCATTCTACACACCATTTTATTATCAAAATTTAAAATTATTTGAAACCCTTTGGCGAAAATTTAGATAAGATATTATATTATATCATCTATATTTTTTCAATGAATACTTTTTTTCTAAATTTTGAAAGTAAATAGATCCTAAAATTTGACAAATAAATGGATAGCCATCCGTGTGACATGCCTAACTACCTCAAAAAAAATGAAAATCAATATTTTTAAAATGTGTGTATAATTAGGTGTAGTTGGTTACCATATAACTTGTTTTTCACTTGGACCAATGAAATATAAATTATATGAACATGTATAGGTATTTAGTGGCCTAAAAAAGGCATAGTTAAAAATCAACATAGTTTGAAACCTTAAATTAGTCCAAAAATTATAAAAAAAACATATTTTTGGAAACAGGAGAGTGTGCTCGTCATGATGGTATTAAGTTTTTAAATTTTGATATTGAAATTCTTAGTGCATTTGGAAATCAACGTTTCAATTTATTTTTTTATCATACCTTTCAAAACTCGGCTATACTTTGACAATCCAAGCCTTTAGATCAAAAATCTAGGCCATTCCCAAGCCAAAAGGTACGGGATTTGAATTCAAATTCAAATATTATGATCACATTAATAAAATTATCATGTTATTAAATATGTTATCAACATGATAATGTTACTTAATAATGTGATCACATTAATAACATGAACATGTTATATATTCTCAATACCCTAAAACCTGAATAAGAGACATTAGGCCTAATAGTCTTAAGATCCAACATTGGTTGATTAAGATTGTTTTTTGGGACCAATATTCTTGTTAAGAATTGATAGCATTGAATGATAATTAGAGATGTATTAACCTATGAATCAATTTTTTTTTAATCCCAATATGGTGTGTAATTAGGCCAATAGATCCCAAATTGACATTAGATGGACATATTTCCTCAGATGAAGCTTGTTTGGCCCCAATTACATATCAAACTAAACTATATACTTGGTTTTTATAATATAATATGAAATTAGAGACCCAATTAACATCATATGGACATAATTCCTTTCTCAAGGCTCATTTAACCCTGATTGTGTATTAAATTGAACTAAATATTCAATTAGTTTAATATGGTGTGCTATCAAAGCCCTAATTGACATTATATTGAAAGAATTCCTTGCACGAGGACCAATTAATATTAATTACAAATTATACTAAAGAAAATACTTGATTAGTTAAATATGATGTGAAATTAGGGAAAAATATTCACAATGGACATTAGATGGACACAATTCCTTTCATGGTGTGAAAATTGCCTTGATTGATATTCTAGGTGGAAGTAGTTAATTACATAGGACTTGGTTGTCCCCAATTGTGTATAGTATTGAAAAAAAATCAATTAATTTAACATGGTGTAATTATATCCTAGAATGACATTAGATGGATGTAATTCCTTGTTTGGGGATTGAGTGGCCCCAATTGTATATCATATTAAACCTAAATACTCAATTGGTTGAATATGGTATGCAATCAAGGCTAATGGAACCCAACCAACATTATATGGACAAAATTACTTTCATGGGGCTTAGTTGGCCCGAATTATGTATAAGATAATACTAAATACATGATTGGTTGGATATAGTTTACAATGGGGCCAATGAAGTTATAATTGACATTAGATGTATTCAGTTACTTGCATGAGCCTTGGTTGGCCATAATTTCATATTCAACTAAACTAAATACTTGGTTTATTCAATATTTTATGTATTTAGGACCAATAGAGCCCCTTGTTGATAGTAGAAGGATGAAATTTCTTACATAAGGCTAGTTTGGACTAAATTTAATAAGGTATTAAGCTAAATCTTCTTTTAGTTGTATTTTGTGCACAATCATAATCCTAATTGTTATTAGATGGATTTAATTCCTTACAAATGGTTAAATTAGTCCTAATTTCATATGAAATTTAATCAAACACTCAATTATTTGAATAAGGTTTGTAATTAGTTCCCGAATCAAAATTATGTTGACATAATTCCTTGGCAAGCCTCAATTGGCCCCAATTATGTATCATCTAGAACTAAATACTCAGTTGGTTCGATATGGTATATAATCAAGGCCAATTAAGCCCCAATTTCCATTATATATGAATGTAATTCCTTGCACACAACTCGTTTGGACCGAATTGCATATCAAATTGAAAAAATACTTATTTTTCAATATGGTGAGCACTTGGATCCCCAATTGATATCATACAGATGAAATTCCTTACATTATGGCTCAATAGGCCCCTAGGATCAATTTATGTCCAATTAAAATTATTTATATATAGTAATAATTAGGTTCACAGGGATGAACTTGGTGAAAATTGCATCATTCATTACCATAATTGACTTCATAGGCTCAATTTGTGATGATGTGGGGGATAATTAATCCCAAATTCACATTCTTTAATCATATATCTAGATTCAAGGAGATAAAATTTTCCATAATAACCATCATAATTGTACCTTATATACCCTAAAAACTATATCTTAAGCCCTGATCCCTAAAGTTCTTAATCCCTAAACTATAAACCATAAATATAAACACTTTAAACCTTGAACCAATCATGTTAACCTAAATTAACATCATTTAGACTAAGAATTAAGTTCATAGGGCTCAGTTTAGCCTAAATCACATGACTAATTGCCCCATTTAACTAATTCACTCAATCTGCATGATGACATCCATGGTATAATGACAAACCAAAAACACATTCTATAGTCATAAATGGGTACAAGTGACTCAAATTATCCTCAATTATCTTTGTAATTGACCCTATGTACCATAAATCATGTATATACATTAAAACCTAGAAGCCATAAACCATATGTAGGCACCTAAATCTGACCACCAATAACCTCCAATCAGGATTTTGACCAATTTCCACCCAAAATGCAAAATTTGTCCTAAAAGCACTAAAACAAGCTAAATGATGTGAAACTAACATATTTAAGTTCCAATTTTGGCCAGGGTATCACTATATGGGGCAATGAAATTTATGAGCCAACTAACTTTGATCAAATTATTTTGAGTCAAAATGCCAATTTTGCACCTAGGTGCTTTGGATTTCTCTTTCATATAAAATCTCTTACACAAGACACGTGAATTTATTATTTTATACTGGTAACATCTTAAATGGGATAATGGATCCAATTCATCTAATAATGACTTCCAATTCTAATCCAATCAAATTTTAGACCAATAACAAGACATTATGATCAATCTGTGTAATTCTAGCACAAAGTGCTTAAACATGCTTAAGAGATAATTAATCCAAGCTAGAGACTAATTAATAATTCCATGAAAACTTGTTGAATACTTATTTTTAGAAATTAATATTAAATATTTGTATCATCAAGTAACCTCATTTCTTGGGAAGACATCCCTAGGCCATAAATTCCATAAATATCAGGATTCATGCCTCCCATGCCTCATCAAAGCCCTCCATGACTCTTAATTTCCCCTTCTTCCAATGTCATGATGAGGATAATTATAAAATTAATTCAAAAAATTTAATTAATCCTCAACCACACATCTCAATCTCAAGATGGATGGTTTAGGTTGATTCTAGACATTCTCAAAAAATCTATAAAGAGAGAGGCCATGAACATCATTTCTAAGTATTGATTATCCAAATTTATAATGCACAAATGGTTAAAAAATATTCAAGTAATTAATTTTACCATGTAAAATTTATTCCAAGCCAAGATAGGCCATAATCCAAAGGTGTCAAGGAGAGATAGAGGTAGACAAGCTTTCATTGCCAAGGACTTCATGACCACAAGCTGAACAAGCCACTACAACAAGCATTTTAGAACGTCCAAAGAAGGTAAAAGAGAGTTTCTTTTGCATTTTAGTTGTGTGTTTTATTCATGTTTATTAACTAAACTATACCTAGTGTCTAGGCCTATATATGTTATGCTATTTAATGTGTTTCTTTCATTTTGTTTTCATTTTGGAACTAACACTATACTAACCATCTTCTCTTGAGTCAAATTCTTAGATCACTTATGGCATGCCCGGTGGGATGGGATGCATCCCAAACATTAAGAATATGAATTTAAATATTTAATATATTTATTTGGACCATTAAAACTCTTGTAAATTGATTTTTTAACATTATTTTTCTATTTTTTGTTTGCCATAGGTTTACACAATAACTGACATTGGCTAGTAAGACTCACATCAGTTAGATAGCTTAACCAACATTGGTTAGTAAAATTGACATCAGTTGGATACTTACTTTTAGTCACATTGGTATAATTGATGTCAGTTAGATAACCATCATTGGTTAGAAAATGTAACTGTCATTGGTTATATAAGCAACGTCAGTCACTATTTTTTCTTAAAACATAAACCTGAGAGATCTTTTTTAAAGTTCATTATTTCAAAACTAAAAGATATTCAAGGATAAAGGACATGCTAACATTTTTTTGTAGGACTGAGCTTGACAATTTCAAAAAACATGTATAGATCACCTTTTGTATGCTTAAAAATCAATTACAAACCTTGTTTTGGTGTTTAACAAAAAAAACCCAAATTTTAGATGTTTATGGTGAATGTTTTCAAATTTTCCACCTAAGACCAATGGGTCAAATTAACACCACCTCATTTTCCATTTGGGCTTAAAAATGAACTCACCTTTTCAAAGCTTTTTATATTTACTTAGTTGTTTAGATTAAGTTTTTGTTTGGAAAAAAGAGGGATGTTGTGTCTATGATATTCCATTTGTCCCCTTTAGGGAACCCTTGGAATCAAAAGCACCATTCCTATTGCAAGTAGCCTATTACAAGGCTTAGTAATAAATTCATTTGAAACACTCCCCAAAACCTTGTTAAACTTTGGGTGACGTTGAAAATGACCCTAAAGTCTTTCTACTTTCATGCTTTGTTTAGTACTATGCAAACTTGGCTTGCGAGCGGGACTTCATCGCCTCCCATGAGATTTTTAGGGAATTTTTGACCTAGGGTTTCACCTCCTGGCATTGAATTTATTTGTCTCCTAATTAGAGTTACACATGATACATAGTGGTGCTTTGGACATCATACTACACTAAATGAACAGTAGGATGTAGTGGTTACAAAAAGGACTAGACTTTTTTACAACAAGCCAAGTGATATGGACCCAAAATCCATGAATTTATTTTGTATTATTTTTCATGAAAGTCATTGTGCAATTGATTCCCCTAGAGCATTCAGAAACTTGTTAGATCTTAGATAAATGCCCACTTGCCATAAAAGTATTATTGGTGAAAGGTACACCTCAAGGTCCATGTCAACATACTATCATTTGAGAGAAGGGGGTGTTGTAAAAACCCTATTATATAATGCACACTTACTTTTGAATGAACACTTAAAATCCTCTCAAATTACATATATTGATGGATTCTAATAATACCAAGTAACCTTGTCAGTTTAGGATCTAAGAAGTAATTAATTAATCGGTCTTATCCTAGATTAGAGTCTTGTTTGAAGTCAAAAATTGGTGTAAGCAAATAATTCAAACCAAACATATAGTCCTAATTTTCCTTTGAACAAGGAGGAATTATGTTGCCTATGTGAGATCATCAATTTACCTTGTTTAAAGTTCATTAAAAGCTTGAGAGTCATATCATTCACTTTGGCACAATTATGCTGCCCAATTGAGTCTAGACCTTTACAAATGTTGTTTAAGTCCTTCACTTATACTCTAAATTTGAAATTGGACCTTCATGAGTTCATAGGTTTGATGTGTTAAGTGGGTTCACCATTTTTATTAAACTTGAGGGAACTTAGATTTAATTTCCAATTTGGGTTGAAGGTCGTTCAAGACTCATAAATCATTATCATCACTTGATAGACTTAAGCCATTTTATGCTAAACACTTTCACTTTGATTCTATGCACCACAACATTTTGAGTCAAGAAAAGTAGGTTTATGTTGTCAAAATTATGGGAAATTATCTTTGCCTTAGAACATTTTTGAAAAAAAAAATTGTCACACCTTTTGGGTAGTGTAGTGTTACCCAAAACATTTCAAATATTCTTTCATAGACTCTCTTGCATAGAGTTCAAATTTGTTTCTACATTTTCAAACCAATTCAAGTGTACTTTTGTGATATTTTATCTAAAATGTTTATATTGTTCACTTTTGTCTAGCTTTTTTGTTAAAAGAACCAAGTTTTATACCATTTTTTTTTTTGAGAAAATGAACTATTTTTAAAGTGCCTTTTGTTTCATATCTTATACCTAGTTGATCAAGTTCATGACCAAGAATCAAATGCCTAGTGTTTGTTATAAGTGTTTCAAATCTGTTATATTAAAAACTTTCATCTATTTTCAAATTCTAGATTTTGATGCCGTTTGGCCAAGAGTCCTAGCCCATGCCTTGTTTGAGCCCAACTTTTTATGCCACATTTGGCCAAAAGACCTAGAAACTTTTAAATTCCTAGATTAGACTGATTTGAAACACTTTGACCTTAGATTTTGCCATTTTAATTTTTGGTCCATTAACTTTCTTATATTTGTGTGAATAATGAACATTAGATACTTCATGCTAGCTTGTTTCCTCATAAATCTTTGCATAATCATTTTGATCCTTTTGATGAATCTAGACCAAGTTGGAACATCATTTGTTTTAGACATTATACTTTTTAAATTTGTATAACACCTTGACCTTTTATCACAAAGAATTGACTATATATCCCAACATGTATTCCTACACTCGTAGTGGACTCATGTACAATCCAAAGATTAGTAATGTAGTTGTGCAGGAAGAAATGGTGCAAGACCTCTATGCAGATAATATTGCTTATGAGATGGATTCTTATCCCTCTTATAATACTCAATAAGAGGCAAAAATCCAAGATTAATTGGCTAAATATCTAGTTAACACACAAACTTATTCAAAACAAGACCAAGAACAAACCACATAATACCTAGCTACAATACCCACAATGGATGGGCTAATTCTTCAATAGTCATATTATACTAATATGGCTTCCACATATGATCCATTTTTTTTTGAGTGACATTTGTTAGAGAAAAGATGAGATTTTGGTTAGAGCCATAGAAGTAGGGCCAAGTTTCTACCAAAATTTCCCCATGAAAATTTATAAAGTCTAGTAACAGTGCCCCACAATATCATTTACGATCAACAAATTTCTTCTAAAAATCCTATGGCTTTAGTCTAAATAATGTATCAAGACCCTAATATATCTAATCGAGGTAAAAACATCATGGAATATCAAACCTACCTAAATATAACACATGATTTCAATCAAATGAACATGTTGAGTAAGTCTCTTATTGACATAGTTCCATCAACAAGAGTCTTGATAGAGTTAACTAGATAAGAGAATCCAAGTTCTGACCCATTCATACAAACTAATTCAATAGATAACTTGATGCACACGACCATTATTAAATAAGTGTCTTTAGCCTCTACATAGAATAGTGAGCCAAATGTAGTGGACAATTTGTAAACAATGTCCAATCCTGATCAAAGCGGTACTAACGCATGAACAACTAGCCAAAAATAGGTGCCTATAGTCAATCCCATGGGTAGATCATCATACTAGGGAATAGGAGTTTCTAAACCCCAACCTCAATTGGCTTCTTCCTCATGTGTACAACCTATGGGATTAGGTAATCAAAAAATGGCCAATGTCACACTTCAACGATAGAATGTGATGAATCCTACTCTTTCCCAACAAGTAACGAGTAGTATTCCATAATAATAGGCACAATCTAGTGTATCAACATAGTATAAGAAAAATACATTGCCACCTCAATCAAGGGAAACAAATGTTCCACCTTGATAAGTAATGACAAACATACCTCTTCAGTTGTAGACTAATATGCCAATCCAAAACTAAGTAATGACTAGTCAACAACGTGCAAATATTGGTCAACAACAAATGCTAAATCTAAAACCTATTTTCACTTCATCATAGGGATTCATGTAATAAGTAGGTCCCCATGTTTCTCAAGTACCTACTAGACAACCATTGGTTCAAAATGTGCCATAAATTTAGAGACAGGGTCTTGGACCATAAGTTCCCACTCAACAAGAAGGTTCAATTAGTTGGTAGCACGTCCCTTTTCAACCATAACAGGAACATATAGTTATATCCCTCCATTCCAACCACAAAATCCTCTAAGTCAAACCTTTATCACCAACCCAAACTAGAATATCACACAACCAAGTGTGTAATTTCAAATATATCCTAATCCACATATGTGTATTCTTGGTTTATTCCCCAACCAAACCAATGTACCCTAATAGGTGTTTCCATTGCACCCTAGTCAAAGTATCCCACTTGTGACCTTCCAACCATCTACCCAAACCAATGTTCCTTCTTGTTTCCTATCCCAAGAATTACAATAAAGGAAGGATGTAGTTGTTGTCATTCAAGTTGAGAAATAGACTAAAAAGTTTAAATTGGATGACGTGTGTTCCTATCCATTCAATATGGAGTATTTTCAGATACCATTTCCTCTAGTATATGAACCATTCAAATTCGATAAATAGAAAGGGAAAGGTGACCCTAAGGCCCATTTAAATGAGTTGTTTTTTGCATGCCAACTAGTGGCATATAGCAACATATACCTTTTGTTGTTGTTTCCAAGGAGCTTGCTAGACAAGCCTTAGAGTGGTTTTTAAAGTTACCCAAAAATTCAGTGATGAATTTTGATGATCTTTCTAATATGTTTATGCAACACTTTTTGTATAATATCGAGCATGATATTTTATCAGTGGACTTAATGCAAGTAAAAAAAAAATCTGGTGAGAGTTTTTCAAATTATCTACAATGATGGAGAGCCCTTGCAAGCCATTTAACTCATATTTTATCAGATAAACAATTAGCCACTATGTTTACTAAAAAAATTCATAGTGAGATAGCTTATTATTTAGAACTACAATGTGCACATACTTTCAAGGAAATCATTTACAAAGGCTTATTAATTGAGTGCTCATCAATAAAGGGGTTATTAATATTAATTAAACTAATCAAAATCAAGGTACCAATCATGGAAATGACCAACATCCCATTCAAGTGCTAACATTGCAACTGGCACAGGCCAATAACCAAGAAAGATAGAAGCAATTCAACTACAATAGGAATGCTATGTGAAATGGAGTAACCGAATCCCATCATGTCCAAACAGTGTAAACATTATCTACCCCACCTTTTTAGCTTACTCCTATCTAGCAACCTCTCTAACTAATTCCACAATCATAACAACCAAGACCTACACAACAAGTACAACAACCTTTACCACTACAAACCCATCATCTTAGGAGAACTATCCCTACACATCATGTCTTTAGTTACCTAGGAGAACCTATTGAGTTTGTATTCCTCAAGCTTGCCACCACTAATCTGATTATTTGGCCTATATGAAAGTATTATCCATAAGTCATTCCTTATCTTGATTGGTACCATGAAAATGAATTCTATGACTATCATCGAGTCAATGGGCATAATCTATGAAGATGTGTCCAAATTAAGCATTTAATTGAGAATATGTTGGAGAATGGGGAGATAACATTGGATAATGGTGATTCCAATTCCAATCAAACTCTTAAGATTTATCAAAACCTCTTTCCCTAACACAATAATGAGCAACAACAAAATAATCAATAATAGCAACAACAATAGCCAGTGCACCAACAAAATAAACAATATCAAAATCAAAGGTCAAACCAATAGAATTAATAAAATAAGTAGTACAACCCACAATGATAGAAAAATAGACAAAACCAAGGCCAGAACAGTAATAACCAACAAACCTACCATGTAGTTACACATGACTATAATAGGGTTGTATGTCATATTATAGGGGGTAGCATTAATTCCATCTCCATTAATCCTAGACCAAGCACTAATTAGCCTATACCATTACTAAACAACAACATTTAGCCAAATTACATGGATAATCCTTGTTTAACCTAGGAATGCATATAGGCAAACTAGAAAACTAGGACTCCCCCTTTTGGACCTTATATCAACAACTCATCCTTGCCACATGACCACATATGAGTGTACTGACAACTGAGACTTATCCTATCTAGTCTCACAGCATTCCCAACATTGGTTAGCAATAATGGTCTAGTATTTAATCATGATTATGCAATCACAACTTAGAGGTCCAAGATTAATATCTCTATCCCACAACCATCTACCACATTGCCTATCATCCAATTAACCATTTAGCCTCAAAATAAACCATTCACTACTGACCAAGATAAGAAGTTTGATATTGTGAAACAATTACAAAAGACACCACCACAAATTTCTATTTTAGATTCAATACGGATGTAAATAATCTATAAGAACATCTTGAATGAGTTTTTGACCTAATCCACTATTTCTAGTGACATATCCACTGTTAAATTTTAAGCTTTGGTTAGACACCTAGCTCCAGCCCAACAAGTTACATTCAACCAAAGTGATATATCTTCCCTTGGCCCACTCCATAATAACCCATTATACATATAATTTTATATAAGATGGCATAAATTAAAATGTGTCCTTATAGACAATGGATTTGGCCTCAACATAGTGTCTCTAAAGCTCATCAAGATTCTTGGGTACATAATGTTAGATCTCCAACCAAAAATAATAACCATCAAAGCCCATGATAATTAGGAAAAATAATCAAAAGGCACCATTAGTTTTCTAGTTATCATTGGCCCTTTAACCCATGACACACTTTTCCATGTGATCGATCTTGAGTTAAAATACAACATGCTTCTAGGTAGGCCTTGGTTACATGAGATTCACGCAGTCCTGTCAATGTTGTACCAATATATCAAGTTTTCCCACTCAGTGATGGAAGTGAATATTCTAGGATATTTACACCCACATGAACATTACAAGCATCTTGAGGCCAAATTTCAAAGCTACAATTATCATTACACCATGAATTCATGTTCCAAGTAGGATAAAGGAAAGGCTATACTTATTGATCCTTCAAATAATTGTATAGATCCTAATACCTTGGATTCCCTTTCCCACATGCCACCTTATGAAGCTTCTAATCATTTAACCATTTCAGATAATGGACTAGGAGAGTATGTGACCCATGAAAATTTCATATTACCAATCTTCCTCAGATTCTAAAAACCTTTTGGTGACCTAAAGTCACCCCACATATGTATTGGAAACAAAATAACAAAGATAAAGGACCTATCACATTTGTACTAGTGTCTAGCCTAGAACCTGACCCTATTGAATGAGATGAATCATGGTTATACAAAAACAACCAAGATGAATGTTATAAAAGTACAAAGTATCTTATTCCCAATAGGATCATGGAGCATCACAGTTATGAAAGAAGAGGCCTCAGATCAAATCAATAAGGAATCATCGAGCTAATTTCTATAACTAAGTATAAAAGATCTTATGGACTTGGATTTAAACCACCTGGGGGTGACCTCACATATCTTATTCGAACTCCATCAATAGTGATTAGTGATGATGATGCCAACAGTGAAGCAAAGTTTGATCATAACCTCACCTTTAATGATGTAGCTAAAACCAATCTATTTGATAAAATGCTATTAGTACCCTTACCCTGGCCATTCATCATAAGCCATTGACATTATATTATTCCCAACTAATAGATTGGGATGAATAAGAATCCAATTTGTTGATTGATGAGTTCTAGAATGATGAGGCATTCTATGAATTTTTAGGACTTAGAGACAATTTTCTATTGGGAGATCACAAGTCAGGATTCTCAATCACTTTGGATACTATAGCCTATTTTGGAGAGCGAGTGAACACCCTTAGCCAAAACTAAATAAGTAAAACATTGAGGTCCCAAAGTGTAAACCTCTTTGAGGCACTTTTTAACCAGGGAAAAATTAAAGATAAAGGTCAGTTTAGTGGTAAAAACTTGTTTCAGGTACTATTAGACGAGGGTGTTCATTCTTCTTTGAATTTACACCTAGAGACCACCAATGATGAACTTGCCTATGGATATAAGTTTAGCTTTGAGCAACAACAAGTATTTGATCAAATACTTTAAAAATTTCCAACTATTTTTGTCACATGGCCAGATCTCCCATTAGGGGACTCAGATTCATCATACATAGGAGAAGTTGAATAGTAAGTCCTAACAAAGGACCCTAACATAATTCAATAGTTTCAGTCATTGCCTACTATGTTAGAAGATGGTTTGACCCTTCTAGTTGAAGATATAATAGAGATAATTATTAGGGCTCCATTATAACTAAAATGGATAAAATTAGGCATGTCCCTCACTAAGGAAGAACATGATGACTTTATATCTCTATTGAGATAATTTGTAGATATCTTTGCATGGGCCTATTCTCACATACTAAGTTTAGACCCCACCTTGGTTCTACACCACCTTATGGTTAATCCTAATGACAAACCAGTCAAAAAAAAGATACATAAGATGCATCCTCACATTATTGTATTGGTTAAGAAAGATTTGGGAAAACTCTTAGAATTAGGATGTATCTGATCTATTCACTACTTAGAATGGATCTCTAATGTTGTACCTATTAGTAAAAAGCCTGAAGGGATCAAAATTTATACTAATTTTTGAGACATCAACAAAGCTTGTCCTAAAGATGATTTTCCCTTACCTAATATTGACATGATCATTGACTCCACTACAAGTTATGAAATGATTTCACTCATGGATGGTTTTTTAAGATACAGCTAGATTAGAACAACACCAAAAGACCAACATAAAACAATGTTCACCACTCCATGGGGAATATTTTGCTATCGTGTAATGCCACTTGGCCTTAATAATGTTGGAGTTACATATCAAAGGGCCATGACTATCATATTCCATGATATGATGCATGATATTGTTGAAGACTATGTCGATGACATATTAGGAAAATTCAAAACCAAAGCCAACCATCCGACAATGTTGCATAAGATATTTGAAATATTATGGGAGTACAAAGTTAGAATCAATCCAAATAAATGTGTGTTTGTTATAACTTCAATCAAATTACTTATCTTCATTGTGTCTTGTAGAGGTATTGAAATTGATATGGCTAAATTCCATGCTATAACCAATATGCTACCACTAACTAATTTAAAAAAACTTTGTAGTTTGAAGGGTAAGATCCAGTCAATCTGACACTTCATCTCTCAATTAGTAGACAAGTGACATCCATTTATACACCATTTGAATAAGGGAGTTACATTTCACTGGGATGATCACTACCAAATAGATTTTCAACAACTCAAATACTATCTTGTTAATCTACCTATTTTATTACCTCCTATGCTAGGAAATCCATTCTTATTATACCTATCAACTATCAACCATGCTCTAGGGGCACTCTTGGCTCAACATGATAACTATGGAAAAGAGCATGCTATATATTACCTAAGTCATACCTTAGTTAGATATAAACATAACTATACACCTATTGAAAAAGCTTGTCTGACCATGGTCATCGTAGCTTAGAAACTGTGCCATTACATGTTAAATAATAAGACCATGGTCATTTCAAAAGTAGATTTACTCAAATATTTGATATCTAAAATAGATTTACAAGTTAGAATGGCTAAATGGATCATGATTCTTAGTTATTTTGACATAGATTATGTCAATATAAAGGCAATCAATGGACAAGTTCTTGTAAATCAACTTGTAGAAGCACCTCTCATAGACACAGCCACTCATATTTCAATTTCTTGATGAATCTATAATGCCCATCATTGACACACCCTTTGAGGAGCAACCCTAAAAGCCATATTTTGATGGTTAATTTACTATCCATGGATCAGGGGTAGGCCTATTATTTATTACATCACAAGGGTATATAATCCCTAAATGATTCAAAATTAGCTTTCCTTGTACAAACAACATGGATGAGTATGAAGCACTTATTACAAGACTTCAACAAGCAGTACCAAAGAATATATCTCATTTCCAAGTTTATGGTGATTCTCAATTAACCATCAATCAAGTCATAGATCATTTTTAGACCAAAGATGACAAGCTAGTTCCATATAAAGCCATGGTTGACACTCTTACACAATAAATTGCCAACATTCAGTTTGAGCACATACCAAGTGCTAGTAATAGAACTATTGATTCCATGGCTACTATTGGATCTTTGATTCAACAAATCGATAAAACTAGAGAGTATCAGTTCCTCATCAATAATTTATCAACACCAGCTCATGAACCTTCAACCTTTGTAATGATTTGTGATATTATTGGTCCTAATTCTATTTGATACTCATATATTTACAACTACCTTCATGACCAAGTTCTACCACTTAACCTATCTCAAAAACAAACAAAATCCTTCATTCATCATTCCACTCATTATACTCTACTTGGATCTACCCTTTATCATCACAATTTTGATGAAACTCTACTTCATTGTTTCAATTTGATAGAGTCTACACTAATGTTAAGATAAGTTCACTAAGGAGTTTGTGGAGCTTATTCTAATAGGGTAGTCCTATCCGAAAATATTATGTGTACTAGTTATTATTGGCCTATGATGGACGTAGATGCCACTGCATATGTAAAGAAGTGTGACAAATGTCAATGACATGCTAATATAGTTCATTCCCAAGCAAAAACTCTAAAATTAATGTTAACACCACAGCCATTTTCTACATGGGGACTTGACCTCATTGGGAAGATCAACCCCACTACATTTGATGGACATAAACATATCCTTACTACCACTGAGTATTTCACTAAGTGGGTTGAAGTTATACCCCTCTCTTATGAGATTGGAAATCAAATTTTCAAATTCATCTTCAACCATCTCATTTTTTGCTATGGTATCCCCTTTGACATTATATCTGATAATGGAGGATCATTTAAGAATAAGGATGTAGATCATCTATGTACCAAATATAACATCAAACAACATTTTTATAAAACATACTACCCTCAAGGTAATAGCCAAGATAAGGCATCCAACAAAATCATTGTCGATATTCTCAAAAATATTATCAATGATGTTGCTTGTGAATAGCACTTGTAGATATTCCCTGCCCTTTGGGCATATCATACCAATCATCGTACACCCACAGGAGCCACTCCATACTCACTTATTTATGGTACTGAAGCCATCCTTCCCATTGATGTTGAATTGCCTTGACTATGCATCTCTATAAAGCATTTCCTAGATGATCATGACTATCAAGTATCTCACCTGCAAGTGCGAGACCTATTTGATGAGAAATGCATAGCCATACTCAATAATCTTTAAGCATATTAGAACCAACTGAAAGGCCACTATAATCAGTGTGTTAAGCATAAAACATTTGAACTTGGTGATTTTATTCTTAAAGAAAACCAAAAGATACCATGGGTGAGAAGAAGCATAAAGGAAAATTCAAACCAAACTAGATAGGGCCTTTTATCATTACTGTAGATTATGGATCAGTAGCATACAAGCTTGCCACACTAGATGAAGATGAAATTCTTAAGCTAATGAATATTATTCATCTCAAGCAATGCTATGCTTGAGTGCTAGGGAATATAGTCTATAAGTACCATTTCATTTATGCCATTTTATCACTATTCTTCTTTATACAAATACCATCCTTATCTGTCCTCTTCACTATATCCACTTTCCCATTCTATTCTTTTGACCTAGTGTGTTCTAAAGCCTAGCCCTTTTGACCTTGGTTTTTTCCATTCGTTATAGCATCAAGGTACTTGATCAATTTCATCAGTTGGTTCAAGTAATTCAAATAGAGATCATATTTTGGAATAGTATGATAGAAGTTTTTGTAGTTGCATCCTTCATTTGTTATTCCTTTTTTACCACTGGTCTTGCTACTAATTATAACCACCTTTGGGAAAATTAGTACCATTGATCTATGTCATTGTGTCCTACTTATAACTATCAATGGGAAAACTAGGGGCAACATTAAACCTTGGCATACCAACTTGCCACTTCTTATGTCATACTATGCCTTTTTACCAAATATGCCTACTTTGTTTGAATTGATTGCTACACTAGTCAAATTCCTGCACTGTAAGGATAGAACTATAGTGACTTGACATCCTACTCTAGGACTATTTAGGTAGTGCTCAATACTTATTGAGGTCAGCTCAGTTACCCTTTTTTCTATGCTCTCACCATTTTATGAGCAACCTAATCCATGCTCTCACTATTTTGTGAGCAACCTACATCACACTCTCACCATTTTGAGATTAACCTAAGCCACACTCTTGACATTTTATGAGCAACCTAATCCATGCTCTCACCATTTTGTGAGTAACCTAAGTTTGAATTCTCTCACCATTTTGTCAACAACCTAAGTTTGAATTTTCTCACCATTTTGTGAGAAAACTTTGTTTAAACACTCTTGCCATTTTTTGAGCTTAAACCATTTAGTGTCTCATCATTCTTGATTGAGTTGAGATACTCCAAAAACATTTGAAAAATCATTAGAAAGGAAAAAAAAATTGACCACTTCTTTTCCTTAAGGATTCTAGGAACCCTTACTAAGTTATAAGAAAATCACTTGTCACTTAGTTTCCCCATCCTTTTTGGTCTTTTTCTCTCATGCACTTGTAGTTTTTCAAGACCATTTCTATTCTTATATCACATCCATTCTATTTATTTTCATCATTTATCACATTCTTCCCATTCCCTGGGAGAACTACAATTGGCTTGAAGTTTTTTTATTGGATATTACATCCATATAACCATGTAGGTAGCATCCACTTACTTAGTGCATATGGAAATAGCTCGGCCACCCCCTTCCTTTTCTTCTATTCCTCCATTTTGTTCATTTCTTAAGTTGTCACCTATTTTATAGGGGTAATGTTTGTATGGTTTCTATTGCATTATTTTTTTGTTTATCTACTTGTTTATTTGCTTTCAGCACTGTTTCCTTGATTCAGTTTATGTGTGTTCATTGGGTGATTCCTTGCCCACACTTATACTCAAATCCATCCATATTCATATGTTTACATTGTCATTATGTTTTTTTATCATTGGTACATTATTTTAAATTGAGTATTAGATTTTGGGAGTTAGTCCTTATGCATATTTTGTCCAAGTTATCATGATGTTATACAATGATGCCTATAAACACATGATATAACAAACCTTAGCTTCAAGAAGTATATTCAGTAATGGTAGCATCTCTTCAGCACCAACATCCTGATTCAATACCAATCATATCCCAAATAGATTAATTAACCATGAAAATTTTTTAACCTTTATTAGTTCAAGTGAGCATTTCCTTACTAGTAGGTTGTTCTAATTCATCATTATCATCTATGTTAACTTGTCATCATCCTCATCCAAGTTTATCATGTTTGCCATAATCGAGGTCCAATGATTATAACTGCCTATGAGTAAATCATTACACACTATCCCACTTGCATTTCTTAATGATTATAACTTCCTTTGGACAAATCATTATGTTGACACCACCTTATTTTTTTTGCCTATACAGGGGTATGTTATTCTCTTTTTTGTCTATCCTAATTGGGGTGGATCTATCTTCCCAATGATTATAACCATCTTTGGGTAGATCATTGTGTTATCATACCACGTTACCACTATCAGGGTACAATGCTTATAACCACCTTTGAGTAAACCATTATACACCATCCCACTTACATTCTCAATGATTTTGACTAATTTTTAAGTATCATTATGTTTTCACCCCATTATCTTTCCTTTCTTTGGTCCCCTCATTTCACTTTTTTCTTTTTGAGGGACCATTTTTTGACCTACTTATGCCAACCATTCCATCAAGGGGGCATCATACAATTATCATTGTAGTTGTAGGCATACAGAACCTTTTCATTCTTTGAAAAGATGTTACTATGCTTATAGCTTGAAACACCTTCCCAAATAGGGGCAAACTATAGACACCTGAATCTGGCCATTGATAACCTTCAATCAAGCTTTTGATCAATTTCTACCCAAAATGCACAATTTGGCATAAAAACACTAAAACATGATAAATGATGTGAAACTAATATATTACTGTACCAATTTTAGCTAGAGCATCACTAAAAGGGGCAATGTAATTTATGGGCTACCTAACTTTGATTAGATCATTTTGAGTCAAAATGCCAATTTTGCACCAAGGTGCTCTGGATTCCTCTTTCCTATCAAATGTCTTACACAAGACATGTGCCTTTGTTATTTTCTATTGGTAACATCCTAAATAGGAGAATATATCCAATGCATATGATAGTGACTTCCAATTCAAATCTAATCAAATTTTGGACTAATAACAAGACATTCTGATGAATCTGAGTAATTTGTGCACAAAGTGCTTAAACATTCTTAAGAGCTAATTAATCTAAGTTAGAGCCTAATTAAGAATTCCATGAAAAAAATTTGAATACTTTTTTTTTATAAATGAATATTGAATGTCTGCATCATTAGTGACCTCATTTCTTTAAAAGACATCCCTAGGCCATAAATGCCACAAATATCAAGATTCATGCCTCCCATGCCTCATCAAAGCCCTCCATGCCTCTTAATTTACCCTTCTTCCAATGTCATGATGAGGATAATTATGAAATTAATTCCAAAAATTGAATAAATCTTCAACCACACATCTCAATCTCAGGATGGACGGTTCAAGTTGATTCTAGAAATTCTCAAAAATCAATAAATAGAGAGGCCATAAACATCATTTCTAAGTCTTGATTATGCAAAGTTATAATGCACAAATGGTTCCAAAAGTTTAAACTAATTAGTTTTACCATGCCAAATTGATTGCAATCTAAGCCAAGCCATAAGCCAAAGGTGCCAAGGAGAGATGGAGGTAGACAAGCTTCCATTGCCAAGGACTTCATGAGCACAAGCTGAGCAAGCCACTACAACAAGCATTTTAGAGCATCCAAGGAAGGTAAAAGAGAGTTTATTTTGCATTTTAGTTGTGTGTTTTATTCATTTTTTTAACTAATCTCTCCCTATTGTTAGTCCTAGAGATGTTATGTTACTTAGTGTGTTTCTTTCATTTTATTTTCATTTTAGAATTAACACCATACTAACCATCCTCTCTTGAGTCAAATTATTAGATCACATATGGCACATCTAGTGGGATGGGATGCATCCCATACATGAAGAAGATCATTTTTTAGCTTTTAAATATTTATTTGGACCATTAAAACTCTTGAAAATTGACATTTTAACTTTATTTTGCCTTTTTTTGTTTGCCACAGGTTTACATACTAACCGACGTCAACTAGTAAGACCAACATCAATTGGATAGCTTAACTGACATTGGTTAGTAAAACTAACATCGATTGGATACCTACCATCAGTCAAATTGGTATAACTGATGTTGGTTAGATAACCATCATTAGTTATAAAATGTAACCATCATCAGTTATATAACCAAATTCAGTCACTATATTTTTCTTAAAACACAAAACTGAGAGCTCTTTTTTTAAAGTTCATTGTTTTAAAACTAAAATAGCTTCAAGGCTAAAGGACATGCTAACATTTTTTTTGTAATACCAATCTTTAAATTTTCTAAAAACATGTTTAGATTACCTTTTGTATGCTTAAAAGTTAATGACAAACCTTGTTTTCATGTTTAACAAGAAAAAGTAGATGTTTATGGTGAATGTTTTCAAAATTTGCAACTCAGACCAAGGGATCAAATGAACACCACCTCATTTTTAATTTGGGCTTAAAAATGAACTCGCCTTTTCAAATCTTTTTGTATTTACTTAGTTGTTTAAATTAAGTTTTTTTGGAAAAAATAGGGATGTTGCGTGTATGCTCTTCCATTTATCCCTTTTAGGGAATCCTTGGAATCAAAAGCATCATTACTATTGCAAATAGCCTAGTCCAAGGCTTATAAATAAAGTCATCTAAATCACTCCCCATAAACTCATCAAAGTTTGGATGACCTTTAAAATGACCCTAAAGTCTTTCTACTTTCATGCTTTATTTATTTTTATACAAACTTGGCTTGCGAGGGGGACTTCATCACCTCCCATGAGTTCTTTAGGGAAGCTTTGACCTGGGGTTTCAACTTCCAACATTGACTTTATTTGGATCCTAATTGGAATTTCAAATGGTATTTCGTGGCACTTTGGACATCATACTACACTGAGCGAACATCAAGATGTAGTGGTTACAAAAAAGACTAGACCTTTTTGTAATAAGCTAAGTGATACAGACCCAAAATCCATGATTTTATTTTGCATTGTTTGGCATGAAAGTCATTGTGCAATTTATTTCCATAGAGCATTCAAAAACTTATTATATTTTAGACAAATCCCCACCTTCCATGGAAGTATTGATGGTGCAAGGTGCATCTCAAGGTCTATGTCGCAGTACTATCATTTGAGAGAATGGGTGGGGGTGTAAAAACACTACTATATAATGCACATTTACTTTTGGATGAAAAATTAAAATATTCTCAAATGATGTATATTGATGGATTCTAACAATATAAGTAACCTTGTCAATTTAAGATCTAAGAAGTGATTAATAATTTGTTCATGTCCTAGATTAGAGTCTTATTTGAAGTCAAAACTTGGTATAAACAAACAATTCAAACCAAACACATAGTCCTAATTTTCCTTTAAATAAGGAGGCATTAGGCTACCTATGTGGAATCATCAATTTACCTTGTTTAAATTTGATCAAAAGCTTGAGATTCATATCATCCACTTTGGCATAGCTATGCTACCCAATTGAGTCTAGACCTTTACCAAAGTTGTTAAAGTCCTTCACTTATAAACTAAAATTGAAATTACACCTTCATAAGTTCATAGGGTTGATGTGTTAAGGGGGTTCACCATTTTCACTAAACTTGAGGGAACTTAGGTTAAATTTATAATTTGGGTTGAAGGTCATTCAAGACTCATAAATCATTATCATCACTTGATAGACTTAAGCCATTTTGTGCTAAACACTTGCACTTTGAGTCTATGCACCACAACATTTTGAGCCAAGAAAATTAGGTTTATGCTATCAAAATTGTGGGAAATTATCTTTGCCTTAAAACATTTTTGAAACAAATTTTTTTATCAAACCTTTTATGTAGTGTAGTACTACCCAAAACATTTCAAATATTGTTTCATATACTCTCTTGCATAGATTTCAAATTTGTTCTTATATTTTTAGACAAATATAACTATAATTTTGTGATCTTTTATCTAAAATAGTTATAATATTAACTTTTGTCTAGCTTTTTTGTCAAAAGAACCAAGTTTTATACCATTTTTTATGAGAAAATAAACTATTTCTAAATTGCCTTTTGTTTCATACCTTATACCTAGTTGATCAAGTTCATGACTAAGAATCAAATGCCTAGTGTTTGTTAAAGTGTTTCAAATCTGTTAGATTAAAATCTTTCATCTATTTTCAAAGTCTATATTTTGATGTCATTTGGCCAAGAGTCCTAGCACATGCCTTGTTTGAGCCTAGCTTTTGACACCATGTTTGGCCAAAAGACCTAGCAACTTTTAAATTCCTAGATTAGACTGATTTAAAACACTTTGACCTTAGAGTTTGGAATTTTGATTTTTAGTCTATTTACTTACTAATCTTTGTGTGAATAGTGAAATGTTAGATACTTCAGACTAGCTTATTTCCTCACAAATCTTTGCATAAACCTATTGATCCTTTTGATGAATCTAGACCAAGTTGGAACATCATCTATTTTAGACATTATCATTTTTAGAGTTTGTAGAAGTATTTGACATTTTATCACAAGGAATTGACTATGTATCCCAACATGTATTCCTCACTCATAGTGGACTCATGTATAATCCAGGGATTAGTAATGTAGTTGTGCAGGAAGAAATGGTGCAAGACTCCTATGCAGATAATATTTCTTATGAGATGGATTCTTATACCTTTTATAATACTCAATCATGGGCATAAATCCAAGATACATTGGCTAACTATCTAGTTAATACACCACCTTATTTAGAACAAGACCAAGAACAAACTGCAAAAATACCTAGTTATAATACCCACAAAAACAAGCCAATTCTTCAATAGTCATATTCTACTTATACGGCTTCCTTATATGATCCATTTTTATATGAGTGACATTTGTTACAGAACAAAGATGAGATTTTGGTTAGAGCCATAGAAGTAGGGTCCATGTTTCCAATAGAATTTCCCCATGAAAATTTACCAAGTCTAGTAAGAGTGCCCCATAATATCATTTATGATCAATAGGATTCTTTTAGCAATCCTATGGCTCTAGTCCAAACAATGTATCAAGACCCTAATATATCTAATTGAGGAAAAAACATTATGGAAGAGCACTTTAACCAAATGCAAACAACATATCAAACCTACCTAAATCTATCACATGATTTCAATTAGATAAACATGGTGAGTAAGCCTCTTATTGACCTAGTTATTTCAATAGGAGTGGTGATAGAGTTAACTAGACAAGAGAATTCGAGTTTTGATCCATTCATACAAATCACTTCAATAGATAACTTAATGCACATGCCTATTATTAAAGAAGTGTCTTCGGCCTCTACATAGAATATTGAGCTCAATGTAGTGGACTATGTCTAAATAATGTCCAATCTTGATCAAAGTGGTACTAACACATGAATAACTAGCCAACAACAGGTGCCTATAATCAATCCCATGAGTAAACCATCATACTAGGGAATAGGTGTTTCTACACCCCAACCTTAATCAGTTACTTCCTCAAGTGTACAACCTATGGGATTGGTAAGCAAATAATGACCAATGTCACACCTAAATAATAAAATGTGATGAATCCTACTTCTCCCTAGTAAGTAATGAGTAGTCTTCCACAACAATAGGGATAATATAGTGTCTCAATGCACTAGAGGAAAAATACATTTCCACCTCAATCAAGGGCAACAAATGTTCCACCATGCTAGGTAACGACAAACATAGCTCTTCAATTGTAGACTTATATACCAATCCAAAAATAATTAATGACTTGTCAATAATGTGCAAATATTGGTCAATAATAGATGTTGAATCTGTAACCTATTTTCACTTCCTCATAGGGATTCATGCAATAAGGAGGTCCCCATGTTTCTCAAGTACCTAGTACACAACTATTGGTTCAAAATGTGCCAAAAATTTAGAGACAGTGTCTTAGACCACAAGTTCTCACTCAACAACAACATTCGATTAGTTGGTAGCATGTCCCTTTTCAACCACAACAGGCATATTATAGTTATATCCCTCCATCCCAACCAAAAAATCCTCTAAGTCAAACCTTTATCACCAACCCAAACTAAAATATCACACAACCAAGTGTGTAATTTCAAGTACATCCTAATCCACATATGCATATTCCTAGTCCATTTCCTAACCAAACTAATGTACCCCAATATGTATCTTCATTTTACCCTGGTCAAAGTGTCCCACTTGTGACCTCCCAACCATCTACCCAAACCAATATTCTCTCTCAAACCAATGTTCCTTCCATTTTCTAATCCCAAGAATTGTAACAAATGAATAATGTAATTACTACTATTCATGCTAAGAAATAGACTAAAATTTTTAAATTAGATGATGTGTGTTCCTATCCATTCAACATGGAGTATTTGCAGATACCATTTTCTCTAAGATATGAACTGCTAAAATTCGGTAAATATAAAGGGAAAGGTGACCCTACGGCCCATTTAACTAAATTCTTTGTTGCATGCCAACCAATGGCATATAGTGACATATACATTTTAATATTATTTCCAAGGAGCTTGGCTAGACAAGCCTTAGAGTGGTTTTTAAAATTGCACAAAACTTTAGTGATGGATTTTGATGATCTTTCTACTAAGTTTGTGTAGCACTTTTCATGTAATCTTGAGCATAAGATTTCATTAGTGGACTTAACACAAGCAAAATAAAAATATAGTGAGAGTTTTTAAAGTTATTACAATGATAGAGAGCCCTCGCAAGCCATTTTACCCATAGTTTACTAGATAAATAATTAGTTAATGTGTTTATTAAAAATTTACATAGTGAGATAGCTTATCATTTAGAACTAAATGTGCACATAATTTCAAGGAAATCATTGACAAAATCTTGTTGATTGAGTGATTACTCATAAATAAAGGATTTATCAAGATTAATTCAACTAATCAAAATCAAGGTACCAATCAAGGAAATGACCAACATCTCATTTAAGCACCAGCATCACAATTGGCACATGCCAATAACCAAGAAAGATTGAATCAATTCAACTATAGTAAGAATGTTGTGGGAAATGGAATAATCAAATCCCATCATGTCCAAATGGTGAAAGCATCATCTACCCCACCTTTTCATCTTACTCCTACCCAACAACCTCTCCAACCAATGCCACAAGTACAAGAACCAAGACCTACACAATAAGTATAATAACCTTTACCATTACAAACCCCTCCTCTTAGGATAACCATCCCTACACATCGTGTCTTTAGTGACCTAGGAGAACCTATTGAGTTTGTATTTCTCAAGCTTCTTATCACTAATCTGATTAGTTTGCCTATACCAAAGCATTATCTGCAAGGCATTCCTTATCTTGATTAGTACCATGAAAATAAATTATGTGACTATCATTAGGTCAATGGGCATAATCTACGAAGATGTGTCAAAATCAAGAATTTAATTGAGAATATGTTGGAGAATGGGGAGATAACATTAGATAATGGTGCTTCTACTTCCAATCAAACTCTTGGCATTTATCAAAACCCCTTTCCCTAACATAATAATTAGTATTAATAAAATAATTAGCAATAATAACAATAGTGGCTAGTCTAGTAGCAAAATCAACAATATCAAAATTAAAGTTTTAACTAGTAGAATCAACAAAATTAGTATCAAACCCCATAATGACAAAACAATAGACAAAATCAAGGTTAGAATGGTAACAACCAATAAACCTATCATGAAGTTTCACATGACTACAACAGGGTTGTAGGTCATATTGTAGGGGGTAGCATTAATACCATCTCCATTAATCCTAGAATAACCACTAATCAACCTAAACCATTGCTAAACAAAAATATTTAGCCAAATTATATGGATAATCCTTCTTTGACCTAGGAATGCATATAGGCAAACCAATAAACTAGGACTCCCCATTTTGGACCTTATATCAATAACTCATCCTTACCACATGATGACATGTGAGTGCATCGACAATTGAGAATTGTCTTGTCTGGTTTCACACCATTTATAACATTGGTTAGCAATAATGGTCTATTATTTAATCCTGATTGTGAAATCACAACTCAGAGGTCAAAGATTACTATCTATTTTTTAATCCTGATTGTGAAATCACAACTTAGAGGTCAAAGATTACTATCTTAGGCCCACAACCATCTACCACTTTGCCTATCATCCAACCAACCATTCAGCCTCAGAATAAACCATTCACTACTGACCAAGATAAGAAGTTTGATATTATTAAACAATTGTAGAAGACACTAGCAAAAATTTATATTTTAGATTTATTGTGAATGTCAATAATCCAAAAGAACATCTTGAATGAGTTTTTAACCCAATCCACTATTTTTAGTGACATATCCCCTATTAAATTTTAATCTTTGATTGGGCACCTAGCTCCAGCCCAATAAGTCACATTCAACCAAAGTGATATATCTTCCCTTGGCTCTCTTCATAATAACCCATTATACATAAAAGTTTATATAAGATGGCATAAAGTGAAAGTGTCATTATATACAATGGATCTAGCCTCAACATAGTGTCTCTAAAGCTCAACAAGCTTCTTCAATACATAATGGTAGATCCCAAGCCAGAAATAATAACCACCAAAGCCTATGATAATCAAGAAAGAGAATCATTAGGCACCATTATTTTTCCAGTTATCATTGGGCATTTGACCCATGACACCCTTTGCCATGTGATTGATCTTGAGTAATCATATAATATACTTCTAGGCAGGCCTTGGTTACATGAGATTCATGTAATCTTGTCAACGTTGTACCAATGTATCAAGTTTTCCCACTTAGGGATGGAAGTGAGGATTCCAGGAGATTTACACCCATATGAACATTGCAAGCATCTTGAGGATGAATTTCAAAGATAAAATTATTAGTATGACATGAATCCAAGTTCCAAATAGGATAAAGGAAAGGCTATACTTATTGATCATTCACTAAATAATTTTATAGATCCTAATACCTTGGATTCCCTTTCCCACATGCCACCTCATGAAACTTCTAATCATTTCACCATTTTAGATAATGGATGCGGAGATTATGTGACCCATGATAAATTTCATAATGCCAATCTTCCTCAAGATATTGAAAACCTTTGGGCGACCTAAAGTCACCCCACATATGCATTGGTAATAAAAGAACAAAGATAAGGGACCTGTCACATTTGTACTAGCTTCTGGCCTAGAACTTGATGCTCTTGAAGGGGATGGATCATGGTTATACAATGACAACTAAGTTGATTGTAATAAAAGTGTAAATTATCATATTCCCAATAGGATCATGAATCATCATAGTTATGATAAAAAAGGCCTCGAATCAAATCGACAAGGAACCATTGAGCCAATTTCCATAACTAAGTATGAAAGACATTATGGAATTGGATTTAAACCACCTAGGGGTGACCCCATATATATTATTCAAAGTCCATCACTAGTGATTAGTGATGAAGATGCCAAAAATGAAGCAAATTCTGATCATAACCTCACATTTGATGACCTAGTTGAAACTAACCTATTTGATAACAATGCCATTTGTACCCTTACACTGGCCATTCATCGCAACCCATTGCCATTATATTATCCCCGACTAATAGATTAGGACCAACAAGAATCTAGTTTGTTGATTGATGAGTTCCAGAATGATGAGGCATTTTATGAATTTTTAGGCCTTAGAAACAACATTCCATTGAGAGATCACAAGTCAGGATTCTCAATCACTTTGGATTCTGTAGCCTATTTTGGAGAGTGAGTGAACACCCTTAGCCAAAAAAAAACAAGTAAAACATTGAGGTCCCAAAGTGAAAAACTCTTTAAGGTGATTTCTAACCAAGGAAAAATTAAATATAAAGGCTAGTCTAGTGGTGAAAACTTATTTTAGACACCATTAGATGGGCATGTTCATTCTTCATTGAATTTAGCCCAGGAAACCACCAAGAATGAACTTGCTTGTGGATTTGAGTTTAGCTTTGAGCAACAACAAGTATTTGATAACATCCTTGAAGAATTTTTGACTATTTTTATCACATGGCTAGATCTTCCATTAGGGGACTCAGATTCATCATGCCTAGGAGAAGTTGAATAACAAGTCCAAACAAAGGACCCTAACACAATTCAATAGTTCTAGTCATTGCCTACTATCCTAGAAGATGGTTTGACTCTTCTAGTCAAAGATACAATAGAGGTAAATATAAGGGCTCCATCAGACTTGAAATGGATAAAATTAGGCACATCACTCACTAAGGAGGAACATGAAGTCTTTACAGCTCTATTGATTGAATTTATAGATATCTTTACATGGGCCTATTCTAACATGTCAGGTTTAGACCCTACCTTGGTTCTACACCACCTTATGATTAATCCTGACATGAAACTAGTCAAAAAAAAGATACATAAGATGCATCCTCACATTGTTGTATTGGCAAAGAAATAGTTGGAAAAACTCTTAGAAGCAATATGTATCTGATCTAATGACTACTCAGAATTGATCTCTAATGTGGTACCTATTAGTAAAAAGCCTAAAGGGATCAAAATTTGTACTAATTTTTGAGACATCAACAAAGTTTGTCCTAAGGATAATTTTCCTTTGCATAATATTGATATGATCATTGAATCCATTATATGTTATGAAATGCTTTCACTCATGGATGGTTTTTATAGATATAACTAGATCAGAATAGCACCAAAAGATCAACATAAAATAGCATTCACCACTCCATGGGGAACATTTTATTATCAGGTAATTTTATTTGGCCTTAAGAATGTTGGAGCTACATATCAAAGTGCCACGACTATCATACTCCATGATATGATGTATGATATTATTGAATACTATGTCAATGACATATTAGGAAAATCAAAAACCAAGGCCAACCATCCAACAGGGTTGCATAAGATATTTGAAGGATTATGGGAGTACAAAGTCAGACTTAATCTAAAGAAATGCGTGTTTGGTGTAGCTTTATGGAAATTACTTGGCTTCATCATGTCTCATAGAGGTATTGAAGTTGATGTGGATAAAGTTTGTGCTATAACCAAGATGTTACCACCAACCAATTTAAAGCAACTCTATAGGTTGTAGGGTAAGATCTAATCAATCTGATGCTTCATCTCTCAATTAGCAAAAAAGTGCCATGCATTTACACACCTTTTAAATAAGGGAGTTATATTTCACTAGGATGATCACTTCCAAATAACTTTTTAATAACTCAAAGACTATCTTGTTAATCTACCTATTTTATTACCTCGTATCCTAGGAAAGCCCTTCTTGTTATACCTATCAACCATCGACCATGATCTGGGGGCACTCTTGGCTCAACATGATGAAAATGGAAAATAGCATGCTGTATACTACCTAAGATGTACCTTGGTTACATATTAACATAACTATTAACCTAATAAAAAAGCCTGTTTGACCATGGTCTTCACAGATCAAAAACTATGCCATTACATGTTGAATAATATGACTATGGTCATTTCAAAAGTAGATCCACTCAAATATCTGCTATCTAAAATAGCTTTGCAAGGTATAATGGATAAATGTATCATGCTTCTTAGTGATTTTGACATAGAGTATGTCAATCAGAAGGCAATCAAGGGACAAGTTCTTCTAGATCAACTTGCGGAAGCACCTCTCACAGACACACAACCTCTCATATTTTAATTTCTTGATGAATCCATAATGACCATCATTGACACACATTTTGAGGAGCAACCTTGGAAGCTATATTCTGATGGTCCATTTATTTCACATAGATTGTGGGTAGGCCTATTGTTTATTACACCATAGGGGGATCTAATCCCTAAATCATTTAGAATTAGCTTTCCTTGTACAAACAACATGGCCAAGTATGAAGCACTTATTGCAGGACTTTGATAAGTAGTGCATTGGAATATATCTCATCTCCAATTTTATGGTGATTCTCATTTAATCATCAATCAGGTCATAGATCATTTTTAGACCAAAGATGACAATTTGGTTCCATATAAAGCCATGGTCGATAGTCTTAAGCAACAAATTGCCAACATTCAGTTTGAGCACATACCAAGGGCTAGTAATAGAACTATCAATCCTATGGCTACTATTAAATCTTTGATTTGAAAAATAGATAAATCCAGAGAGTATTAGTTCCTCATCAAGAATTTATCAGCACTAACTCATCAACCTTTGACCATTGTAATGACTTGTGATATTGTTGGTCTTAATTCTATCTGGTACTCAAACCTTTACAACTACCTTCATGACCAAGTTATTCCACCTAACATATATAAAAAACAAAATAAAGCCTTCATTCATCATTCCACTCATTATACTCTACTTGGATCCACCCTTTATCATTACAGTTTTGATAGAACTATACTTCTTTGTTTAACTTCAGTAGAGTCTACACTAGCATTAAGAGAAGTTCATGAAGGAGTATGTGGATCTCATTCTATTAGGGTAGTCCTATCCAAAAATATTTTGTGTACTAGTTATTATTGGCCTATAATGGACACAAATGTTGTTACATATGTAAAAAGGTGTGACAAATGTCAATGGCATGCTAATCTGATTCATGCCCTAGCAAAAACACTAAAACTAATGTTGACACCATGGCCATTTTATACATCGGGACTTGACCTCATTGGGAAGATCAACCCCACTTCATCTGATGGCCATAAACATATCCTTACCACCACTGAATATTTCACTAAGTGGGTTGAAGCTATACCCCTCACTTACATGGTTGGAAATAAAATTTCCAAATTCATCTTTAATGATCTCATTTTCCACTATGGTATCCCCTCTAACATTATATCTAATAATGGAGGATCATTCAATAATAAGGATTTAGATCAGCTATGTAATGAATATAACATCACATAACATTTTTATATATAATATTACCTTCAAGGTAATAGCCAAGCTGAGGCATCCAATAAAACTATTTTTAATATTCTCAAAAAGATTATCAATGATGTCAGTCATGATTGGCACTTATAGATATTCCCTACCCTTTGGGCATACCGTACCAATAATCATACCCCCATAAGAGCCACTCCATACTCACTTATTTATGGTATTGAAGCCATCCTTCCCATTGAGGTCAAATTACCTTCACTGTGCATCTCTTTAAAGCATGTCCTAGATGATCATGACTATCTAGTAGCTTGCTTGTAAGAGCTAGACCTACTTGATGATAAATGCATAGCCATTCTCAATAATCTTCAGTCATATCAAAACTGACTCAAAGGCCACTATAATGGCATGTTAAGTATAAAACATTTGAACTTGGTGATCTTGTTCTTAAATAAAACTAAAAGAATACCATGACTGAGAAGAAGCATAAAGGAAAATTCAAACCAAACTGGATAGGGTCTTTTATCATTACTGTAGATTATGGATAAGGAGCATACAGTCTTACCACACTAGATGGAGATGGACTTCCTAAGTCGATGAATATTATTCATCTCAAGCAGTACTATGCTTGAGCACTAAGGTGTATTGTCTATAAGGACCATTTCATTTGTGCCATTTTAGCACTATTTTTCTTTGTACAAATACCATCTTTATCCATCCTCTTCATTGTATCCACTTTCCCATTCTATTATATTAACCCAGTGTGTTTTGAAGCCTAGCCCTTTCGACCTTGGTTTTTACCATTCATTACAACATCAAGGTACCTAATCAATTTCATTAGTTAGTTTAAATACTTTAAACAGAGATCATATTTTGGAATAATGTGATAGAAGTTTTGACAATTGCATCCTTCATTTGTTATTCCTTTCTTACCACCAGTCTTGCTACTAATTATAACCACATTTGGGAAAATTATTACCATTGATCTATGTCCTTATGTCCTAGTTATAACCATCTATGGGAAAACTAGGGCAAACATTAAGCCTTGACATACCAACTTTCCACTTCGTATGTCATACTATGCCTTTTACCAACTATGCTTGCTTTGTTTGAATTGACTACTACACTAGTTGAATTCCTGTGTTATAAGGGCAAAACTATATTGACTTGAGGTCCTACTTTGGGACTATGTAGGTAGTTCTCAATACTTATTGAGGTTAGCTTAGTCACCCTTTTATACATGCTCTCACCATTTTGTGAGCAACCTAAGCCACCCTCTCATAGCTTTGTGAGAAACCTAAGCCACGCTCTCACCATTTTACAAGAAACTTAAGCCACACTCTCACCATTTTATGAACAACCTAAGCCATGGTCTCACTATTTTATGAGAAACCTAAGATTGAATGATCTCACCATTTTATGAGTAACCTTCATTTAAAATATATCACCATTTTCTGAGCTTAAACCATTTAGTGTCTCATCATTTTTGATTGAGTTGAGATACTCCAAAACAATTCCAAAAATGTTTGTAAAATCATTAGAAAAGAACAAAAACATTAACCACTTCTTTACATTAAGGATTATGGGAACCCTTACTAAGTTACAAGAAAATTATTTGTCACTTATTTTCCCCATCCTTTTTGGTTTTTCTCTCACACACTTTTAGTTTTACAAGACCATTCTTATTCTTCTATCACATCCATTTTGTTTGTTTTCATCATTTATCACATTCTTCCCATTCCTTGGGAGAAATACATTTGGCCTAAAGTTTTTTATTGGATATTACATCCATGGAACTGTGTAGGTAGCATGCACTTGCCTAGTGCATATGGAGACAGCTCGACCACCCCCTTCCTTTTCTTTTATTCCCCCATTTTAGTTTTTGTTAAGTTGTCACCTATTTTTTAGGGGCAATGTTCATATGGTTTCTATTGCATTGTTTGTTTGTTTGCTTGCTTTTAGCATTGTTGCCTTGATTCAGTTTATGTGTATTCATTGGGTGATTCCTTGCCCACACTTATACTTCAATCCATCTATATTCATATGTTTACATAGTCATCATGGTTTGTCATTAGTACATTGTTTTCTATTGAGAATTGGATTTTGGGAGTCAGTCTTTATGCATATTTTGGCCATGTCCTCATGATGTTATACCATGATTCCTACTGACACGTGTTACAACAAATCTTATCTTTAAGAAGTCTATTCAGCAATGGCAACATCTCTTTGGCACCAACATCCTGATTCAATCCCAATCACATTTGAAATACAGTAATTAACCATGAAAGAATTTCAACCTTTATTAGTTTAGATGAGCATCTCCTTACTAGTAGATTATTCTAATTCATCATTATCCTTTTTGTTAACTTATCATCATCCTCAGCCAAGTTTATCATGTTTTCCATAATCAAGGTCTAATGATTATAACCACCTATGGGAAAATCATTGCACACTATCTTACCTACATTTCTTAATGATTATAACTTCCTTTGGGCAAATTATTGTGTTGGCACCACCTTAATTTTTATGCCTATATAGGAGCATGTTATTCTCTTGTTTGTCTATCCTAACTGGGGTATCTCCATCTTCCTAATGATTATAACCACCTTTGGGCAAATCATTGTGTTATCATACCACGTCACCACTATCAAGGTACAATGCTTATAAATGCCTTTGGATAAACCATTATACACCATCCCACTTGAATTCTTAATTATGTTGACTAATTTTTTAGTATCATTGTGTTTTCACCCCATCATCTTTCCTTTCTTTGGTCCCCTCATTTCACTTCTTTCTTTTTGAGGGACTATTTGTCGACCTACTTGTGCTAACCGTTCCCTCGAGGGGGCATCATATAATTAGTTTATCATCATTATAGTTGTAGGCATACAATACCTTTTAATTCTTTGAGAAGACATTACTATGCTTATATCTTGCAATACCTTCTCAAAATAGCTACAAACTGTAGACACCTAAATCTAGGCATTAATAACCTCCAATTAGGCCTTTGACCAATTTCCATCCAAAATGCACAATTTGGCCTTAAAATACTAAAACACACTAAATGATGTGAAACTGACATATTCAATTACCTATTTTGGCTAGGATATCACTAAATAGGGTAATTTAATTTATGGGACAACTAACTTTGATCATATAATTTCGAGTCAAAATGCTAATTTTGCACCTAGGTGCTCTAGATTGCTCTTTCCTATCAAATATCTTGTACAAGACATGTGCCTTTGTTATTTTTTTTTGGTAACATCCTAAATGGGATAATGGATCTAATGTATATGATAGTGACTTCCAATTCTAATCTATTCAAATTTTGGACCAATAACAAGACATTCTGATTAATCTTGGTAATTTGTGCACATAGTTCTTAAACATGCTTAAGAGCTAATTAATCCAAGTTAGAGCCTAATTAATAATTCCATGGAAACTTGTTGAATACTTTTTTTATAAATTAATATCAAATATCTGCATCATCAAGTGACCTCATTTCTTGGGAAGATATCCCTAGGCCATAAATGCAACACTTATCAGGATTCATGCCTCCCATGCCTCATCAAATCCCTCCATGCCTCTTAATTTCCCCTTCTTCTAATGTCATGATGAGGATAATTATAAACTTAATTCCAAAAATTGAATTAATCCTCAACCACACATCTCAATCTCAGGATGAATGGTTCAGGTTGATTCTAGATATTCTTAAAAATCTATAAATAGAGAGGCTATGAACATAATTTCTAAGTCTTGATTATGCAAATTTATAATACACAAATGGTTCCAAAAGCTTCAATAAATTAGTGTTACCATGCCAAATTGATTCCAATCCAAGCAAAGCCACAAGCCAAAGGTGTCAAGGAGAGATGGAGGTAGACAAGCTTCCATCACCAAGGACTTCATGAGCACAAGCTGAGAAAGCCACTACAACAAGCATTTTGGAGCATCCAAGGAAGGTAAAAGAGAGTTTATTTTTAATTTTAGTTGTGTATTTTATTCATGTTTGTTAACTAATCTCTCCCTAGTATCTAGGCCTAGAGATGTTATGCTAGTTAGTGTGTTTCTTTCATTTTTTTTCATTTTAGAACTAACACCATACTAACCATCCTCTCTTGAGTCAAATTCCTAGATCGCACCATAAACCCTAAACACTATACCCTAAATTATAAACCATAAACTTTCCCTATTTACCAATTTAAATTTAGTCCCAATTAAAATCCTTTGAAGTAGGAATTAGGTTTGAACATGGCAATGAGCAATTAGACATTAATATATAGGTCCTTAAACCTAAACCCTATGCCCTAATCCCTAAAACATAAATTGTAATCCATATGCCCTAATGCCCATTACATGCCACAAACATACATGCTTTACGATATTAATTATTTTATCATGAGATGTCATAAAATACACCTTTTAAACCTATGGCCGAAACTTAGCCTTTGGAGTACCAATATAGTTGTGCATCTGAAGTAAATTGGATCTATTTTGAGCCCCTTCAACCTAATTAACCAAAGAGGAAGAACCAATTTATTCTTCTAATCAAGGAGGAATTTGAGGTCAAACTAAACACATTTAATAGTATTATATGATTTGAGATGAAATAAAAATATTGATCTTCTATCATGAATTGATCCAATTAGTCAATTTGTGTAATTCCCTACATGATTTAGGAAAAATTGAACCCCTAAACCAAATTTATGGATCAATCAATTGTATAACATGTATGCAACATGTACATGGCATAATTGACCCTAATTTTATCAAAAATACAAACATGAAGGTAATCAGGTCATAAATAGGTGAATAATCAACTCAAATGTTCTTTAATTACCTTAATGATTGGACCTTATATCCAATATCTTAAACCGTAAACCATGTACCGTTTAAATTTAACCCTAAACCCTATACCATTTACATTAAACCCTAATCCATAATCCATAAACCCCAAACCCTTTATATTATATACCCTAGACCCTAAACTAATAAACTTATCCCTAATTAAGATCCTTTATATATATAGTAAGAATTAGGTTCATAGAGATAAATGTGGTTAATATTGCATCACTCATTACCATAATTGAATTTGTAGGCATAATTTGTGATGATTTTGGGGATAATTAATCAAAAATTCACATTATTTACTCACAGATATAGATTTAAAGATCTCAAATTTTTCCCAGTTGCCTACATGATTGTACTTTATATACCCTAAAACCTATACCCAAGCCCTAATGTGTAAAGTTCATAATCCCTAAACTCTAAAATATAAATATAAACTCTTTAAATGTTTAACCAATCATTTTATCCCAAATTAACATCATTTAGAATAAGTATTATCTTTCTGATTGATCCTATGTACCCTAAACCTAAGCCCTAAAAACTATACCCTAAATTTTAAACCAAAAACTTTCCCTATTTACCAATCAATTTAGTCCTAATTAACATCCTTTGTAGTAAAAATTAGGTTCACACATGGCATAGAGTGATTAGACATTATATACACCCTTTGACCCAAACCCTACATGCCCTAATACCTAATCCATAAACCTTAAAACATAAATTATTATCCCTGATACCTAAAACATAAATTGTAATCTCTAATCCCTAATCCATAAACCTTATGTACTAATGCCTTAATCCCTAATCCATAATCCCTTATCTATTTTAAATATAATATGATCATGTTACTTAATAACTTGATCACATTATTAATAATATAGGTAACACTTATTTATCATTTCCAATTACTAACACCAAATCTTATATTAATAATAATGTGATTGTGTTATTACATAACACGATTGTGTTATTGTTAATACAAGCTTCTCAATGCATTGGATGGAGAAGAACCTTATACAACACATAACATGATTTCATTATGTAATAATGTGATTAAATTATATAACTTGATTTCTTTATGATTATTTTATACTAAGATCACTCATCAATGACTACTTTTAACCCAAATCTAGAATTCTATCCCCGAAAACATTCTCTGTGTACTTCTATGAGATTTATGTACTTGTGTACTTGACCCCACCTTTGAAAAGTTATTAATTATCACTTATGATTAATTACAAATCAAATTAAAAGAGGAATATGTTTAATAATAAAAAACCAAATGAATTATAATAGTTTAGAGAGAAACATAAGCTACGAATATAAAAACTTCATGGTAGGCAAGGTACATACCCTAATCCTGATGAACCAAATGTCATAGATAATGAGATAATTAATAATAATTAATTAAAAAATGATTAAATTGAACATAATAAATTTAATAATGTTGAAATTGACCATAATAAAATTAATAGTAATGAAATTTAAAATAATGAATTTGGCGACTATGGATTTAAGATATGGCTAATTATGCTTAATTAAAGGGTGGTTTACAAAGGAAGTGTGGTCTAGGAGTGGAGTTAGGTCATGAAATTGGACACACACCTATAAAGAGATATAGGGTCGATTTAAAAGGTTTTAAATCTCTATAATAGTTGATATATTTCTCAAACCAAGAGAATTTGCATTAAAAAAGGTTACCAGCCTAATGAGACCATTGTGAGCCCTATATGTGGAATTGAATGTTGAAGTGTGTTTGAGCACTTTTAAGAGGTTAATTTAGGTGTGATTTGACCATTTAAGAACATATATGATATAATACTAACTCCTTGATAACTATATGAAGTTTTGGCACTTGAAACCTAAGAGGATTGCCTAGTGAAAAGATAGTGAAAGAGTGAGAGGACATTTGTGAATGGAATGTATGAAATGAGTTAGAGAATGAATGTGAGAGGTTTGTAAGAGGTATAATGACATAAATAAGTGTCTCCAAAATTTACATGAAGTAGGTAAAAAGAGAAGAAGGCCATTAAGCCTAAGTGATAAGAGTGTCATTAGTCATTTCCACTACACACAATGAAATAAAAACTTTAATTTAAAAAAATATGGGTGATCTGAGATTTATAGCATTGAAAAGAATAAATTTTTAATTGTCATTTGTGTAAAACATTAAATATGAGATCTGATAGACAATAGTTTGGAAGATCAAAACAACATTGTATAATAACACATAATGAAATAAAAACTAAATATAAATTAGATAGATTACCATGATAGAAATACAATATAGGCACATGTGTCCAATGCCTATAATACATAGATTACCATTATAGGAATACAAAAATTTAAATCTACCAACATAGTATCTAATGTTGGCTAAATGTCATGTGCCCATATACGATGCCAAAAATGCATAAATTGCCATATAGGCATACAAAAGTACATCTCATGTACATAAGATATCTTATTAATCAAATATCCTCCCTCTCTTTTCCTTATTCAAATAAGACTCTCCTTGGGATTCCCTAGTAGTAGATGGAGACCACTCTAATGCCTTAGATTGTTCTAAGGTCTGACTATGGCTCCTACACTCGTAGCTAGCTTACAGTTGAGCTTGTTTAAATATAAGAATTATTATGAAATTAACATAGAATACATTCAAACAATTGTTAAGAAATTAATTTTAAAATATAATAAAAATCATTTAAACATGCACTTACTTCAATCTCACAATCCTAATCAATCTATTTTTCATTCTCAAACAAGTCAATAGTAGGCTCAACTATCTAAATAGGTGTCTCAAATATGAGAGGAACATGAGAAGTTGCCCTAATAATCATCTTACTAGGACTATTAGATGTCATAGGACAAACTTACATACTCAATATATTTACATAAGTTATAGTTTCCCCAAGTATATGTACTAAAATTATTAAAACAAGTTTATTTTTACAATTTAAAATTAAAATAACTAATATATACCTCTATCCTCTATAGATGACATTGCAACAGTAATGTCTATGTCTATCTCAGCTCATAGACAGAGAGGAGTGTCTACTAAATCCATCAACTATTCATATAAACAAGGTCTTACTTAATTCTATATAAAGTATCAAATATTATATATAAAAACCATGCATATCATGAAAATACAATGTAAAACAAGAATCATGGAAGTGTAACTACCATACAACGTGCATATCATGAAAATACATTGTAAACAAATAATCATGGAAGTATATAACTACCATACAACATGCATATCATGAAAAGATAATGTAAATTAAGAATAGTATCACTTGGACAAGGCAAAGTTAGGGAGAGAAAAGGAATAAAAGACATATCAAGAACTCTATCCTTACTTATAAAGCTTGTTTGGATAGAGTAAAATAGAATTATATATTTATTGGGGAGAGGCTAAGATACACATATATGGACATCATCCTTCTATTATATGCATGATATAAATCATATGTATCTCTATATATAATACATGAATTGATATCACATTCATTTATAATAGATGGATGAAAAGTGATTTATGGAAAAACACCCAACCAATAGAAAGGAGCATGAGCCATGGTGATTCCACATCTTGACGAAGGTGTGTGTAAATATCATTATACTAATAGGTTTAGGAAGGGAGGTTCTTATCCAATATCTCAAGTTTTATCTATATAAATATATATTATCTTGTTTTGGCTCAAGAGAACAAATTTTGAAAATAGTTTGGATGTTGAATTGAAAGAAATTGAAAGGTGTGATTGTTGAGGCTAGCACATAGTTTAGTACCAACACAAATGGTGAATCTACCCCCAAAATTTTATATTACCTTAAATTATTCTCTTCTAGTATGATTCGAAGGTATATCAAATAGATGTGAAGAGCATGTACTTGAATTAGGATTTAGGCAAGGAAGTTTACATAGTACAGCTAAAAGGATACATGGTCCTAGAGAGAGACCATTAGTTTTGTGGGTTTGTCAAGTCATTATAGGAACTTAGGCATTCTCCATAAAACTATTACATCAAAATATATTAGCACCACCAAGATTATGGAACTAGAAGAAGTCTTTATGATCTAAATTTACATGTTAAAAGTGACAATGATAGAATAGTGATAAACCTCCCTCTCTTTACTTTATTCGAAGAAGACTCTCCCTGGGATGCCTTGGTAGTATATGGAGACCCCTCTAATGCCTTGGATTGATCCAAGGTTTAAATTTGGGTATTGTACTTATAGCTATCTTGTAGTTGAGCCTCTTAACATATAAGAATTATTATGAAATTAACATAAAATACATTCAAATAATTATTAAGAAATTAATTTTAAAATATAATAAAAAATCATCTAAACATGAACTTACTATAGGATCGTGATCTTGATCAATCTATTTTTCATGCTCAAACAAGTTAATGACAGGCTCATCTATCCAAATAGGTGTCTCAAATATGGGAAGAATATGAGAATTTTCCCTACTCATCATCTTACTTGGACTATTAGATGTCATAGGACAAACCTGCATACACAATACATTTACATAAGTTATATTTTCCCCAATTACATGTACTAAAATTATTAAAATAAGTTTATTTTTACAATTTAAAATTACAAGAACTAATATATACCTCTATCAATGCCTATGCAGATCACATTGTATTTGTAATGTCTATGTTTATCTCAGCTCATAGAGAGGGAGGAGTGTTTACTCAAGTCATCAACTTTTCATGTAAACAAGGTCTCATTGACTTTTATATAAAGTATCAAATCCTATATATGGAAATCATGCATATCATGAAAAGACAATGTAAACCAAGAATCATGGAAGTGTAACTACCATACAATGTGCATATCATGAAAAGACATTGTAAACCAAGAATCATGGAAGTACATAACTACCATAAATGGTGCATATCATGAAAAGACAATGTAAACCAAGAATAGTAGCACTTCGACAAGGAAAATTTAGGGAGAAAAAACAAATAAGAGACATATCAATAACTCTATCCTTAATTGTAAAGCTTATTTGGATAGAGTAAAATACCATTATATATTTACTAGGGAAAGATTGAGCTACACATATATGGCCATCATCCTTCTATTATATGTGTGATATCAATCATATTTATCTCTATATATAATAAATGGATTGATATCACATTCATTTATAATATAAGGATGACAAGTGATTTATGGGAAAACACCCAACCAATAGAAAGGAGCACAAGCCACGATGAATCCACCTCTTCATGAAGGTGTGTGTAAATAACATTATACAAATAGATCGAGAAAGGGATGTCCTTGTCCAATATATCAATTTTTATCCATCCAAATATATATTGTCTTTTTTTGGCTCAAGAGAACAAAATTGGCAAATAGTTTGGATGTTGAATTGGAAGAAAATCCAAGGTGTGGTTGTTGAGGCTAACAAATATTTTATTACCAACACACATGGTGACTCTCCCCACAAAATATTCTATTACCTTAAATTCTTATATTTTAGTAGGATTGAAAGCTTTATAAAATAGATGTGAACATCATGTCCTTGAATTGGGATTTAGGTGAGGAATTTTACATAGTATAGCTAAAAAGATACATGGTCCTAGAGAATGACCATTAGGTTTATAGGTTCGCCAAGTAGTTATAAGAACTTAGGCATGCTCTACAAACCTATTACAATAAAATAGATTCGCGCCACCAAGATTATAGAATATGAAGAAGTATTTATGATCTAAATTTTCATGTTAAAAGTGACAATGATAGCATAGTGATACTCATTGTCTATGTTGATATTTCCATCATAGGTAATGTGGCCACTGCACTTCAACAATAAGAAACTAATTTATGTTTTGATTTTGACATGAGTAATATAGGGCTCCTAAATTATTATTTTGGCATAGAGTTTTGGAAATTTTATCATACTATATGTATGAAAGATTAAAATATGCCAAAGCACTTTTGGAAAAGTACATGATGACAAAGAACAATCCATCAACTAAAGCCATGGATGTTTATTTTCTATAGTCAACAATTCAAGTGGATTGGTGTGGGATATTTATTGCACACACCTACCATTATATATATGTGTGTGTGTGTGTGTGTGTGTGTGTGTGTGTGTGTGTGTGTGTGTGTGTGTGTGTGTGTGTGTGTGTGTGTGTGTGTGTGTATGTATGTATGTATGTATGTATGTATGTATACACATATATATATATATGTATGTATGTATGTATACATACATATATACATATATATATATATACACACACATATATATATACATATATATATATATATATATATATATATACATATATATATATATACATACATATATATATATATATATACATATATATATATATATATACATACATATATATATACATACATATATATATATACATACATATATATATATATACATACATATACATACATATATATATATATACACACACATATATATATATATACACATATATATACATACATACATACATACATACATACATACATATATATATATATATATATATATGTATGTATGTATGTATGTATGTATGTATGTATATATATATATATATATGTATGTATGTATGTATGTATGTATGTATGTATGTATGTATATGTATGTATGTATATATATATATATATATGTATGTATGTATGTATGTATGTATGTATGTATGTATGTATGTATGTATGTATGTATGTATGTATGTATGTATGTAAGTATGTATGTATGTATGTATATGTATATATATATATATATATATATATATGTATATATATGTATGTATGTATATGTCTATATATATGTATATATGTATATGTGTGTGTGTGTGTGTGTGTGTGTGTGTGTGTGTGTGTGTGTGTGTGTGTGTGTGTGTGTGTGTGTGTGTGTGTGTGTGTGTGTGTGTTGGGTGCAAAAATATAGATGCAAAAGAGAGAAAAGGGATTGTTTGTGTTTACACATATAAAATATGAAGAAGTAAATGATACATGTGTAGTCATCATTTTAGATGAAATATAGTCGTAGGAATTTTAGTTTGCATTAATAAGAAAGTCTATGGGAAAGAGGTATATGAATTATACTCCAATTTAATAGGATATTGTCACTTCCAAGCTAACTTTCACAATGAAAATGGGTGTATATTCATAAGGAAGATTCAAATATTTTGTTACAAAATGCGATTCAAGTTTTATTCATAAATAATGTCCTATCCATGGAAGCATGTAATAGATTTTTTGTAAAATAGTGTATTGACCTTGGGTAAAAAAAGAGAAAATGTACCATATGGGTAATGGGTAAAATATATGAATACATCTAAATCCTTAATCAGTGACATTGTAAGAGAAGTTTAGGATGTTACTCCCAAGGAAGCATGGTCCAACATAAGACCATTCATGACTTTTATGATTTTTATTGTGTTATTTTTGCATTAATTTTTAAGAAGAGAAGTAATTTAGATTCAAAGAGAAAAATATATATGTTTGTTGTGTTATGTCTATTGTTAATGATATGCATTTATTCTATTTTACCTTAAATTTCCTTGTTATCACTCATTTTTAAAGGTAACATGTGGATTTATGTATGATGGTAATGGTGAATTAAGTCAAAATAAAAATATGACTATATTGAGCTTAGCAACTTCATTTTCAAGATAGTGTTTCTTAGAAGGACCCTTAGATAAGTGTTATTCATTTTATAAGTATCCTCATGGCATGTGAACTACCCTTATCTAATCTTGAATAAGATTATTCATGGAAACATTTTGAGATTTGAAAAAATTAGTTATATAAATAACACTAAGCCCATTCTCATAGCTTGAAACTATTATAAAGAGTAGAGCAAGGATAAAGAGAGAGAACACGAAAATAGAGTAGGAAAACATAGAAAGATAAATTTAACTTAAACTTACAAGGTAAATATACATAGACTAAATGTACATAGAGCATAAAATTAACTCAAAATTTTACCTTTGTATAGGTAAATGATATTGTCCTAATAGAGACAGATGCATTAGTGGATGGCCCAAAAATTAGATTCGAATATGTAAATAATGGCCACAAAAAATCAATTGTTGTAAATGATGACTGTGATGATGAAGGAACCATCACCTCCTACAACATAAAAAATGACATATATTATATTAAAATTCTATTTAAATTAATTGTTAGCTAGATTGAATTTTCAATGATAACTTAATTTTAACACCAATATGATAGACACCAATATCGTGTCAACCCCCCCTTGGTCCCCTTATAAACGTTAACACTCCTAACCCACACTTGAACCCCTTTCACCTTGGACACCTCACCTAGACACCTCACCCTAAGACCATTTCTTAGCCTATGAGTCACCCTGAGACTAGGTCTTCCAAATCCTAACTACCCATGACCTATTCTCACTCCCTAACCAACTCTCATGCCTCATAAGCCCGTGTTTTGACCGTTCTCCAACAAAAAAGGCACTTGGCAGGTAGAGAAATGGGCAAAGAGCTAAAAATAGCCCTTTTACCTATTCTCTCTCTACCAACATCGATCATCCCTCAGCCGACGCTAGCAAAATCACCGACGTCGGTTACATAAGCTAAGCTCTAAACATTGAGCTACCCCCACCTTCTCATAGATTTGCATGCACATTCTGATTTAAGCACTAGAACTCGACTATAATTCTCTTGGCTACCAAAGCTCTACACAAGTCATTCTAGAGACTGGATTGAAACATTGTACGAGGACCTCAACATCAGCCACAACAGGAACAAGTATTCTGACACCTCTGGTTCTTCATCTAATAGAGCTAAGTATTCTGGTCTCCATTTCAAAGTTTTAGAATATACTATTAATTAGCTTCCATTTGATATTTCTAAATACTGTTGAGAGGCCTGACTTCTTCCGTGGAGGGGCTGAAAGGCCTTCCCCTTATTCTCACCCTCTTTTCACACCTACCTTCTACCTTTACCCTTCTTTAGACCTTATTCACCTTCCTGCAACCCTACACAAACCTCCTAATTTCCAAAAACTCTTTTTTCCATCACAAAAATATTCCAAAACCTATCCAAAGCCCACTGCCCCTTTCAACATCGGCAACCCAACCGACATCAGCAGAATTCCAGACCGACCTCAGCAGATTAACCGACGTCGATGACTGTGTTAACCATAAAACCTATCCAAACAGCCCATAGACTAGACAAAACCTTTGGATAGCTTTCTGTAACATTCTAAGACACACGAACTATAGGGAATAGGTACTGAACATTCTACCTTTCCATTTTTTTAAAGTTTTCTATCATTCCTTTTTATACAAAACTCTTTTCTTTAAATAGTGGACTGTCATCCCTCAAGGAGCTTTATGCTTCTGGGACTGAGCACGTAGCTTGGTAGTCCACCATATCCTCCTCTAACATTTTTCTTGTTTGAGTTTCTTTCTTACTGTAGGTGTTTCCTCCACAGCCAAAGAGGAGCTCCCACAAAGCTTGGATATGGTGCGTACTAAATCTGGGTAACGTCAAACCCACAACCCTTAACTTTAGTTTCTTCCTTCTTTAAATGCAATTATTGAAAATATAGAGAAACATTCTGGCACACCCGGTGGGACCCTTGGAGTCTTCCTTGGGTTCATTCTTCTTCTTTTAAAAAATCAAACTTTCATATAGATGCATTAGAAAAATATACTCTTCTTTCATCCCCTCTTCTATCTTTGTTTGAAAAGGAAATCATTAGTAGAAGTTAAAAAGAACATCTCTTTATCTTTTTGTTACCTCTTGTATGCATCATAGAGTAGTGAAAAACTCATACTCTTTACCTCTTCTCCATTTGTTTGCATTTGAATAACATATTTTGATTTGGGTTAAAAACTACTGCATTTCATTCTTGCTTGGATGCATACTTAGCCCACTTAGTAATTAAAGCATTATGAATGAATCATAGTGCACAAATGTTACACAAACAAACCACAATCACTTCAAATTAAACACATAAACCTACTTGAGACAAGGCCTGTCTAGGATTTCATCACCTAGCGGATACCTTACCCCACCTGATGATCCTACTTGGATTTCACCACCAAGAGGAGGACCCACTCTATTCTCTGGTAGAGTATAAACTATATGGAAGGTATATTTTGGCTAAGCAGCCCAGCTTAGCTATGGGTTCATGAAGTGAAGGGAGCAAGGCCCAGCACTAGGTCACATACTAAACCTAACATAGATATTTTTGAGCACCATAACATAACCTGAAACCAGCCATAGACTTCCTCTCTAGGACCTGTTCTACAAGCCCAACTCCCAACACACTCTCTTAAGGCATAAGCCACCATGACTTTAAAACTCATTCCTAGGAATCTAACATTTTAGAGGTTGCTTGCCTAATCATCTATTCTCTTATTTTTATCTGAGTGTTTGAGTTGGTAAGGTCGTACCATTTTGAAGTCCAAAATAACTCAGAATATCTTTTTCTTCCAAAAACTAACAATTTTCTGTGTTTCTAGAATTACATAGAAACTGACATCAGTTTGTCCACTGACGTCAGCAACATTTTCTAACCGATATCAGTTAAACAACCAACATCGGTCACTGTCAATAAATTTTCTTTCCAAACAGCAATCTTAAAACCCAAATTTCTTGCTGATCAACACAAATTCTAGTTTTCTAAAACTAAAACACATAGTATTTGGAACCTGAACCCCTTTCACTTTGGATTGTTTTGACACGTAGTCAAGCCAAATCTCTTGTTGACCATGCAAGTCAATAACCACTCCCACCTTCGCCCTTCGTGCCAAGTCACCTTATGGAGTATACTTCAGACACTGAGCATACTCCTATCCAACCTACCCCCAATCGACCTCCTATTATTCCCAAAGGGGATCAAGAATTTGAGATATTCCTTGACCACAACGTCAAGGCTCTCCAACACTATCTCGATAGAAGCCAAACATGAGATCCTTTGGGTAACCCTATTTATGGGATGCCAACATCTTTGGTTGAAGTGGCAATGATATCAACAGCATCTGCTACCCAACCTATGGCCACTCGGGCCACTACCTCGACCAGTAACCCAACCATGGCCAATGTTCAAGATTTGGCCTCCCCTTCTATCCTTTCTGGCCCTACCTCCATCGAGGTTTCTATACCCCCTAACCGCAAACAATTCAACCAAGTTCGACACCTTTCAAGAACTTGATTGTCTCTATCCCATCCACTCTTACACCCATAAACATGAGAGTGACCACTTATCCTTTAACTAGTCTTGCCACCATTCAACCACCCTTGGTGGCATCTAGTCATGTTGTGCCCTCCAACTTCATGGCACAAGCCTCCTTGGCCTCGACATTGGCCCCTATGACAAACTATTAGTATGTTGCACCTACACAAATGCAACCAAGTATGTCATACGCCCCTCCCAACACCTTCCAGGTACCCTATAACTTAGGGGGTGCCCCTCATGCCAATCCATTTGTTGATCTAATTAAGATGCTGATGGATAAGATGTCTAACCTTGAGACATTTGTTTCAATTTTAAGGAGTGTTCTTTCATACAAACAAATCTGCAACAAACCTATCCACCCTTTAGTTCCTATTTGACCATACCCTAGCCAGTGGGAACTCCCAAAATTTACTCACTTTTAGAGTAAAGAGGATCCACAACAACATTTGTGAGCATTTAGACATGCTTGCTACCTCATAGCCCACAATGATGTGTTATTACTTCACGCATTCCCTATGTCACTTTCTGGCACCGCCCTTGATTGGTATAGCTCCATTACCAGTCATTCTCTCTTCACCTTCACTCAACTTGCTCAGCTATTCCTCGACCATTTCTCAATCAATATTACCAAGAAGGTCTCTATCACAGACCTTTATTCCATTAGACAATTTGATGATGAGTCAATAGCTGACTTCATCACCCATTGGAGAGTTTTGATCAACCAACTCTCCTTCTCACTACCTCAACCTGAGCTCATTGAGCTCTTCTCAAGAGCATGTGCCAAGCATATCTCATCCACTCTGCGGGTTCAAACTTTCTGCACATTTGATGAAGCTTTCACTATGGCCCAAAAGCTTCAACTCTACGCATTCGAAGAAGATAGGGTCAAATTGCATAGCAAAAATACCAACGCAAAAGCCAATGACCCTTCTTCTTCCAAACCTTCTTCTTCCCACTCCAAGTCCAAGGGATCAGCGAATGCTATGGTCATTAGGTCACCATCTTCTACCACAACCAACCAATCTGAGTCCTCCACTTCACAAAACATCACAAGACAATTCCAACAATGGTATGAACAATGATGATACACTCCAATAGGAGAATCATATGCTTCTGTATTAGATAAATTAGTGAAGCAGGGAGTTTTCAACCTTCCTCAAATCTAACCTATCCAATTTGACCCCTCACGAGCCATCCCTACATGGTATAGGGAAAATGACTTTTGTAATTATCATCATGTCAAGGGTCATGACACCGACAATTTCAAACCATAAAAAACATTGTTCAAGACATGTTAGACAAAGGGGACCTTGTTCTAGATAACCCTAATGCACCGCCCAACCAAAACATGGATGTCTTTAGGCAACCATTTCCTAACCATCCCCCAAGTTAGAACAATGTTCAGACCATGGCCGATGACCCTCAAGAATGCAACATACGCATGGTCAACATGGTCTTTCCTTTCATTCCTAACTAACCTCTCCCATAATCTGATGGGGTTGGTCAACCCTTTTCTCCACCACAGGTAGAAGGGCCTATTTTACCCATATCATCCCCACGACATCAAGCACCTCCTGTACCCATTCTTCTACCTCATGAGGATCCCGTATTACCTGTTCCTCTTGCCCCCACCTTCCCTCTTCTTCTACCATTGGAAGAAGTTACCATTCATACCACATGCCCTCATGTAGAAGGGGCCGTCATCCCTCTACTTCACCCTTTAGAGGATTCTTCCTCTCATATTTTTCCTCCACTGATGGAGGATAGTCCTCCATCCACCCCTCTTTCACATGTAGGAGAGTCTACTTTGATCTCTCCCATGTTGGAGGATGCTTTGATGGTACCAATGCCACCGACCCCACCCTCATCCTTCTTATTACCAATGGAGGATCATACTTTCCACACTCCTAGACCACATGTGGAAAGCATGATCATTCCTGCACTCTATCCGCTTGAAGATCCAAATTCTCCAATCCCTTCTCTGCCAAGAGAAGAAATCGCCACCTCACCCACTTCAGTCAAAGAAGATCTGGTGATGGTTCTCTCTCACCTTTGGCCCATGATCGCTATGTCCCACACGTATCCACTCTAACAACCACCCAAATCCTCCAAAAGACCGACTGTAAGACCTCACATGACATCATCTAAACCCTTCTCTTGATTGGCAAAAAACTTAAGATTTCTCCATTCTAGGAACCTAGAACATGAGGTGCTATGGGAGTGACTTAAGGCTCCTTATCTTACACATTCTACTTTGCCTTATACTACTAATCCTTCCATGACAATTTGCCCTAAAGTCTCTGATGAGAATCAGGATTCCACTTCTAAATCATCAGAAGCTCAGCCTTCCACATCTGAACCCAAACTCTCAAAGGCATCCACCATGCTAAAATAGACTAAATCTCTCAGTGTTCACTCTGTATCAAACCTCACTCACCCACAAGTGAAGATAGATTTGAACCTTACCCCACACAGTAGTGGTCCTCGCATCATACTAAAGAAGGATGTTAAACCACATCGGTCTACTCCTCCCCCACCTTCATCATTGCCCTCTATGTTGGGTCCACATCCTTCTACTTTAATAGGAGTGCTCTCTATTCCAACACCTCACAAAAACAAATTGCCTCCATTACTCCCTCTACCCATCAAAAACATACTTCCTCTAAAAAAATTGACACCTCTCACCAAGAAAGTGCCATTTACGCATGTGGCCACACCACCAACCAAAAAGGTGGTATGAAAAATTCCCCCTACAACTCCTAAATAGAAGTTGTCAACCCCTACTGCAACAATGAGTGCAGACCCATTAGTGAGTTCTTATGCTTCACTGTTACACCGATTGTTGCAGTCTTCTAGCATCATTCTCCTACCCATTAATCCATACCAACCTTTCAGATCAAAACCATCTTGGTTTGATGACACTCAAATCTACTTATATCATTGCACACCTGGGCATGATACTGAGAATTATTGTGCTCTTAAGGTTGTCATTTGCCAACACCTAGAAAAGGACACCCTTCTCATTGAGGATTCTCTTGACCACCCATTTAACAAACTATCGACACCATCCCATGCCTTCCAAACCTCCTCACTTGAATCAGGATCCTAAGACGAGACTATGGTCCCTCTATCACCTTCTCCCCCTTTATTCAAAATCAACACTACTAATGTGGCCACTAGATCTCAAACCCTAAAGGATAAAGGAAAAAATTAGGTTTCTACCCCTTGGACATATCCATTTGCCAAGCCCTCTCCACCACCAAAGCCCAAGATTTCTATCTTGGGCACATCTCAACCAACATCTTCGAGGGTAATTCCTCCTGACTTCTCTAACCAAAATGATGTTTGGTATAAACAACTTGTTGACTACTTGACTTATTATATCATTCCTCCTGACCTCTCTAGTAATGGACGACGATCTTGTATCAAGAGTACTGCTCACTACACCATGCTAGGGGGTCTTCTCTACAAATGAGGTCTCGACGGCCTCCTTCTCTGATGCCTAACCACCATTGAGACATCTCATGTCATCAAACAAGTCTATGGGGGGATTTGTGAAGGACATTTTAGTGGTAACTCAGTTACAAAGTGCATCCTCCACTTGGGCTATTATTGGCCCACTCTTAACCAAGACTACAGTGACTATGTTCGGTGTTGTATCAAATGCCAACAACATGCTAACCTACTTCATGTCCAACATTGCATCAAGCATTCCTACAACAAAAATATGAAAGAGCATGATTTCAAAATTAGATATCTTGTCCTTAAAGAAAACCAACATGTGACCAATATGGAAAGAAGCAAATGAGGCAAGTTTGCTCCTAATTGGCTCAGACATTATATAATAATGCACAAGTATGGATCAGGGATTTATCATCTATCTTCCCTCGAAGGTCAGCCAGAACCTAAGCCCTTAATGCCTTGCATCTGTGACCATTCTATTGTTAACCAAGTAATCATTCACTTGATGTTTAACTTGAGCTCGTCCCTTGAACAACCCCCATCATCCTCATTCCTATTCCTTTCAACCCTTTTCCCTTATAACAATTAGTTAACCCTTTTTTAAAAGCAGTAAATGCTTTGTCCTAATAAAAGGGAAACCCCTAAACCTTTATAGTCTAGTCCATGACTAAAAGTTTAGTCAACAAACAAAACATAAAACTGGGATGCCTAACAAAAGGTCATAAACTATAAATGTAGACTGCTCCCTCGAAGGGTAGCTACATTATTGCTATAATTAATAGATTGCTCCCTTGAAGGACAGCTATCAAAACAAACAAAGTAAACTATAAACCATTCCCTCGAAGGATGGCTATGCCCAAATTTTGCTACAAGAACAACACCCTCTCAGAAGCTTCCTACATCGATCAGCTTCACATGACCACAAAACAAAAATCCCCAAATAGACTTCCCGCATTGATCAGTCTACCAAAAAAATTAACTGATAAACTATTAAGTCATGGACTTGCCTATAGTCATTCTCAAGGTTACCTATAAAAGGGGCAAAGTTATCCCTGCTAAAAAGGGTTACGCTACCCTCACATATCACATAATCACACCTATTACCCCAAAATACCCAAGGGATTTTGAGCTCACTTAACGTCAAGTGATTAGGATACTTCTCTAACAAAAACCAATGGTCAATGATGTAATGCATGAATAGGGATTTTGTTTGTAAAAACCCTAACTATGCTATCATTATGGTCCTTGTCAATGAAAGAGCAACGTGCCTTTCACTTCCTACACACCTTCGTCACATGCCAGTTTATCTTTTAGGATGCAGTGTCTTATAATTATATGCTCGCATATCATCATCTCATAAAGTTATGAACCTAACATTCAACTCAATTTTATCATAAATAACATCACATGTTTTTGATAAAATGCAACCATAACCTTTTCTAAACCACTAACATAACATCATGATATATTTAATGCAAATACCAATTTGTGTTATATAAATTATCATAGTCCATTCACATTAGTTTCTATGGAAAACAATACACATGGAAACTATCAACCAAACACAATTTATGTCAAGCATATACCATCACCAATATGGAAACCTGTTGAAGCATAAATAAACTCATTTCATTTTTAGCATACACCATAACCAATATGGAAAATTGCTAAGGATGAAAAAACACATAACCTATGTTACAGCATACACCATCACACAATATGGAAAAGGCTATAACATCATCATACATTCATCATTTCAATCATGTACCATCAAACATATGGGAAATACTAAAAATACTAACATAACCAAAACAACTAACACACTGTCACATCCATAACATGTCAATATCTCAAAAATCTCATATATATAATTGTCAAGTGAAGGTATACATCAAAAATATCTAAAACAATATAATATGTATGTGTCTCTCTCAAAATGTATGTACATCTCACGTCAATGACACGCAGGCTGGTATATATATACAACTCAACTAACTACTAAGACCTCAAGGCTGTGGTGGTGTTCATGGTCACGAAGACGCCGAATCATCTCCACTCTCTAACCATCGTCGTCTCTGAGAACTGGAGGTAGTGGCACGCGACATAGATCTGTACTGAGCTATCATCTTAGTGTATCGCTAGATCTATAGATACTCCCTGATGGCACCCTCATAATACATGATCTCATCCAATGCATTATTGTACCTAGATACAGGTATAGTCTTAGATGGACCCATCGATCCCAATGCCATGCCCTGTAGTGAACTCTGTGGTTGTGGCTAAGGTGGCTGCTATGGTGGTGGCTAAATTGGCTGCTACACTGCTATTGTGGTGGTAGCTAAATAGAGCCCTACCCTCCAAAACCCTGCCCTACCAATACCTATGCCTGGGCTGTGGCCAACTACCCCTATAATGTAGTAACCTACCCTATCAGGGCAGCCACCTATGCTGTCAAAACTATCACCTATCCCTAAAGCACTATCACCTGTGATCATGTTGCATCTCTCTCCTTGATGGTGGCATCCCTCTCTCTGCTGACCATCTACAAATCAGGAGGTGGTCCCCTTTGAATCCCAGCATAGTGACCTACCTACCAAGCTAAGTAGGCCACTGTACATCCTAGATCTACTACACCTAGACCTATGGGTATCTCCTCAAAATTTGGCCGTTCTATCTCCTCTAGCAATGGGAGGGGTGCCTCAATATCATCCCATCTATACTGTGGGAAAGCAGGTGGCACATCTTGTAAAAGCCCATATTGGCACCACACTCTCTCAATAGGAACTCTCTTGAGCTCACTAGCTCGCCTGCCCCTCACCCATCACAGGCTCTAGACCCCCACTAGCTACTCTGCTTGATCTCTAAATTCCAAAAATACCAAGTATAGCCTCCAAATGATATCAGCTAGGATCAGGGCATCCAATACCCCCTTGTAATAATCAATATCTCTGATGATGGCATCCACATGTATCTTTGCCATGACCTCTCGCCATTGCCTAAAACCAACTCTAAAGCTAGCTTGGATCACTACTAGGAGGCCAAGAGGTCATATAACCACTATGTGCTCGTATGCCCAACAGTGCAGGATGTGGCCCACACACAAGTTGTACCATCACCACCGGCTGATCCCCCACAGCTCCCTATATAACTGGGCTAAAAACACTAGATCCCATGCAAAAATTATCTGCTCCTCTACCATGTCTACCAAAACCCCAGTCATTGAAATTGGGAATCTCCCTCCCTCTGCATCAAGAAGGGTGTATACCATGATGCCGATCATCATCAGGATGGCTAGTTAATGCTCATCCTCATTATGTAGCATAAATTGGCTCATAGGCAAAACTCACTGAATGGTAGGTCACCTCAACAGTGTGCTCCCCAAACAGTGTCACCATATGAATGTCATGTTCCTCTCTCAATCATGCATATACATCTACCCTATGTATCGGCAACCACAAAATCTGATACACATCCTCTACTATCATGGTTAACTCTTCGATCAGTAGGTGAAAGGTGTTGGTGGTATGATCCCACCGCTCGATCAATGCCACCATCAAACTAACATCCCTAGCTACCCAGTAGTATCACCGCAACCCACCAAGCCCTATAATAACCATATGTGCACACTCCTCTCCTGTGATGTCTCAACGCATCCACATTAGTAATGTCGGGAGATGATCTCACAATGTCAATGTCTACCTAGCCTACATCCAACCAATAAACATGTAACAATGTTAGCCCACATTATGCAAACAACTAACAACCTCTTTGACTCTTCTTCCCTTTTGGGAGAACTACATTGGCCTAAGGCCCTTAAAATAGGGGCTATGTAGGCAGCACTCAGTTGACATGGGGTCTTCTGAGGTTAGCTCAGCCATTCACCCATTTATTTACCTAATAGACCAACTATCTAAATCCTAGGCTCACTACCTAATCCTAAACTACCACACCTAAAAGTGCATCAGCATGAATTCAACCCTCTGGATTATCATTTTCAACCTTTCCAAGGCCTAAACAACCTTCAATAAGTAATTGACATCAGTTAGGGCACCAATGTTAGCACCTCACTTACTGACATCAGTGGCCAATACCGATTGATGTCGGTCATCCTGACCGACATCAGTCACCTTGTCGATCAACGTCGACATAACCACCATCGTCGACGACTGGTTTAGCCCTAGGGCCGACTGGGGTGAGCCCTAAAAATTAGGGCTTTCCCATTTTACCCCCATTTCACCCCAAAATATTCCTAAAACTACCTAACCTACCCACCCTTCTAATACCCCTCCCCCCCGATTTATCACTAAAAATTCAACAAATTACCAACATCACACCAAATTTAAAACCAATCAAAAAAATTAAATAAAACCCCCTACCTCATCTCGTCATCTCTGTCGAGGTGGTATAACGGGTGCCGGTGGTGGTGGTCCTCCTACAGGGCCTCCTCTAATGTCTGCCATCTCCGTCTACCCTGTCTCCTCAATCCAATCACTGGTGGCCTACAATGCTCCCAATCACTCACCAACCCTCCAACACTCACCAACACTCCTCACCACTCACACAATGACACCTAGCACTATTGCCATAGACAAATCAATGGTCTCTATCACTCAACACCTCAGATCTCTCTTTTTCAACACTTTAAAAGTCACAAATGACTTTTGGTGGGCCGCCAATCTGCTTTTGTCAGATTTGTCAGGTAGCTGACATCAGCAAAATCGTGCCCTAGGCCACTGATATCGACCGATGTGATATCGACGTCGGCAAAATATGCACTTCAAATTACCAACATCAGTTCACTAATCGATGTCAATGACATAAAAACATAGGTCTTTTTTAAAACTTGCCTAAAATCATGACCAAACTACCATCCCTAACACTATAAAAGTCACCTAGACTTCTCATGGGGCACATTGGAGATCATATACATCTCCCTAACCATAACAAACAACACTTGAGATCACTTATATCTCAGCTTGACTCGACAAATGACCTCAGAGATTGTGACTATCTCCTCAGACCACGACCACTTTCAAGACAACTTTGCCTTGGTTGTTTTGATTGCATATGCTACCTTACAAATAGTTAGCAAATTATACGTGCCCCTCACATCTATTGACAGATCATGACCAAGTTGATCCCCAATATCTGTGACATTTTCATGTTTTCCAGGAGCACTTCCTAGCCCAGATACTTAGAACATGATGACCATTGGAGGTATAGCTTTGATCAATCTAACCCAATCAGTTACCACTAATAAGCTGGGGACCGAATACTTTGATTTTAGTCCTCCTCAACCATTGGAGCTATAGCTTTGATCATTTAACCCAATCATCTACCACTAATAATCTGGGGACCAGTTACTTTGATTTTATTCCTCCTTGACCTTACCTGCGACAATTTGACCTGCCTATCAAGTGAAGTGATACATGCAATCTCAACTATTACAGCATTCACACTCCAACCTCATCCTACCCATCCACTACCTATCAAATCAGCACCTAATTTTGGATTACCTTCTCTCAACTCTCGCTTTGAGGGGGAATACCTCATCCCATACTTGGGGAAACCTACATCTATTTTTGTCTTGTAGTTCGCCAGAACAAACCACAAGATAAAAAGGGGCAAATGTAGACACCAATATTGTGTCAACCCCCCCTTGGTCCCCTTTTAAATGTTAACACTCCTAACCCACACTTGAACCCCTTTCACCTTGGACACCTCACCTAGACACTTCACCTAAACACCTCACCCTAAGACCATTTCTTAGCCTATGAGTCACCCTGAGACTAGGTCTTCCAAATCCTAACTACCCATGACCTATTCTCACTCCCTAACCAACTCTTGTGCCTCATAAGCCTATGTTTTGACTATTATCTAATAGAAAAGGCACTTGGCAGGTGGAGAAATGGGTAAAGAGCTAAAAATAGCCCTTTTACCTATTCTCTCTATACTGACGTTGGTCATCCCTCAACCGATGGCGGTGAAATCGCTGACATCGGTTACATAAGATAAGCTCTAGACATTGAGCTACCCCTGCCTTCTCATAGATTCACATGCACATTCTAATTCAAGCACTAGAACTCGACTATCATTCTCCTGGCTATCGAAGCTCTACACAAGTCATTCTAGAGACTGGATTGAAACATTATACGAGGACCTCAACATCAGCCACAATGGAAACAAGTATTCTGACACCTCTGGTTCTTCACCTAACAGAGCTAAGTATTCTAGTCTCCATTTCAAAGTTTTAGAATATACTATTAATTAGCTTCCATTTGATATTTCTAAATACTATTGAGAGGCCCGACTTCTTATGTGGAGGTGCTGAAAGGCCTTCCCCTTATTCTCACCCTCTTTTCACACCTACCCTCTACCTTTACCCTTCCTCAGACCTTATTCACCTTCCTGTAACCCTTCACAAACCTCTTAATTTCTAGAAACTCTTCTGTCCATCACAGAAATATTCCAAAACCCATCCAAAGCCCACTGCCCCTTTCAATATCGGCAACCCAACCGACGTCGATAGAATTCCAGATTGACCTTGGCAGATTAACCAACGTCGATGACTGTGTTAACCAGAAAACCTATCCAAATAGCCCATAGACCAAACAAAACCTTTGGATAGCTTTCTGTAACATTCTAAGACACATGGACTATAGGGAACAGGTACACAACATTCTACCTTTCCATTTTTTTAAAGTTTTTTATCATTCCTTTTTATACAAAACTCTTTTCTTTAAATAGTGGATTGCCATCCCTCAAGGAGCTTTACACTTCTGGGACCGAGCACGTAGCTTGGCAGTCCACCATATCCTCCTCTAACATTTTTCTTGTTTGAGTTTCTTTCTTACTACAGGTGTTTCCTCCATAGCCAAAGAGGAGCTCCCACAAAGCTTGGATATGGTGTGCACTAAATCTGGGTAACATCAAACCCACAACCCTTAACTTTAGTTTCTTCCTTCTTTAAATGCAATTAGTGAAAATATAGAGAAACAATAATGGCCACAAAAAATCAATTGTTGTAAATGATGATTGTGATGATGAAGGAACCATCACCTCCTACAACATAAAAAATGACATATATTATATTAAAATTCTATTTAAATTAATTGTTAGCTAGATTGAATTTTCAAATATAACTTAATTTTAACATGACATTTATATAAAATATATATGCATTTGTGTGGTGGCTGATGTCTATATACCAAATGTGCATGAAAAAAAATCACCACTCATAAAAATATTATCTAAGCCATATGAACCATTACTACTATCATCATTAGAAGGTCCTGTACACATAGATCCACATGAATTGCAAGGGTGGGGTCAGGGTCAAATAGGTGGCATATCTATATAATCACTCTGTGAAGGCCTACTTATATGTTGAATGAGTGTATTGGTAAGTGAACTAAGAGCATAGAGAGTGTTGATCTCCATGACCTAATAAACTATAGAAGGGATATCAGGTTCAAGAGGCTTTTGGATATCAATCCATATAGGTTGATTAAGCACATGACATGTACCTAGTCGATCCTACATAGAGCCTCTTCCTCAACTTTGAAACTCACTAAAATTAAAATAATTTTGAATCTCATAGTAGAGTTTCCTCAAAAAAATATAATTAGACTTCATGGTTATTACACAGTGGATAGTTAAAGACCATCCAACATCAATCCCAAAAATTATTTGTGATTAAGTTATGTACATAGTGATGGATAGGAAAATATTTAGCAATTATGGGAAATGGGGCATTGGTTATTGGGTCGATGAATAGGGTGAAAATAGGGAATTTTGAAATTTAATTTTTCTTGACCTGAAGGGATGATAACTTGTTACCATAATATTCCCTACATTTATCCCTATATGAGGTCCATCTATTAATTTGACTCTTTAGATAGTCAATTTAACCTAATAAGGTCTCTATAAAATTAACTAGTTGGGTGATGTGGGGATTGGTCAAAGTGGGATCCCTCATTCTATCAATTAAATCTTCAATTTCAAGGTTGTTTCCCATAATGTTGTCAATCAGAAACTCTTGACTCCTAGGGGGTTTTTTGGAATTGTAGGAGGGTTAGGTGGAGGGATATGAGGAATAAGAGGGTTTTGTGGAGGGTTAACAAGATGGGCTATTAAAAAAATAAATTACAATTAAAAACTGGGGTTAAATAATGAAAATGATTAAAAATTAGGGTTAAATAGGGAATATTTCTATCACTTACCTCTTCTATAAGGTGGCATCATCGATCAGTAGGTTCATGGGATGAATTTGGAAACTTCTTGGCACTCTCTAGTGTATTACATGTAAAAATGATCATGAAAGATAGGGGATAGCAAGGAAACTCAAATGCAAAATGAGGATTTTGCATTCGGGTTTTGCATTTTATTTTTTTTGATACACAAGTAACATGATCATGTTATTAATGTAATCACATTATTGAAAATGATAATAACATGATTGCATTAATAACTTAATCACATTAATAACTCAATTGTATTATTTTTCAATATAATGTAATCATGTTATATAAGAATATGATAGTGTTATAGCTCGATAATCACCAAATCATAATTTAAAAAATGTGATCGTGTTATTAATTAACATGATTATGTTACTTTTAATTTCTAATAAATTATCCCCAAACTCCAAGTACTTACACATATAATATAATTAATTCATTGAGACCATTTTCAAACATACATGTCCATAATAGATATCTCTCTTTCACATTGTAAAAGAAGTTCAACTACCTTCCTAGGGAAAATAGTTTACAAAAGTATGGGTTTTTAAATTTTTTCCACATTTTGTTTAAAAACTATATGCAATGGGGAAAATTTATATTCAAGGAGGGAAGATTTATCTAGGAGGATTTTAATCATCAACAAAACTCATCAATTTTTTTTTTCGTTGTTAAAAAATCATTCATCTTCAATAGAAACTTTGGCATCATTTCCATCATATATGCCAAATTTCAATTCCTAGATAATTTTATATTGTACCATTATATTGTACCACACAAATCTTGTAATGAAAATTTTTTACCATAAATATTGATTAAAAAAACACCAATGTAATGATAATTTCGTTTTAAAGTGGTTTTTACTAGCCATTACAATGGTTAACTAATGCTTCATATTCCTCTTTTGCACATTAAAGTACATTGAAATGACTATTAAATGGTCTAATTGATATGATTCATGTTCATCTTTTGTATATTTACATTATATATAGTTAGTTATAATGAGTTTAGGTGTAAATAAAAATCATAAATCTGATCTCTCAAATCCTATACAAAACATAACATTATAAAACTTCTCTATTTTTTTTTTAACATTTATTGTCTATTTTTATTCTCTCCTCTTTCCTTTGCTAATTGCACTTTGATATATATATATATATATATATATATATATATATATATATATAGTGGGGTTATCTATTGTGTCGATCATTTTTAATCTAACCACCTAGAATGCTTTAGTGTTAAAAATGGAAACATATGGGACCTAATTATAAATTAATTTAAAATGGTTTGCATAAAAATACTAAAGTTCTACACAGAAAAACACATTCAGTAATTAATCCACCATTTAAATGGGATGAGTTTCCTTCTCTATTCTTAATACTTGGAAGGTTAGTAGTGGATTTTAATAAATATAGTGATTAGTAGATAACTATAATTATGTTCACAAAGGAGCTAAAAAGATTTCATAAAATTTATTTTATTAATTTCATACACGAGGATCAAGAGGGGAAAAAAAACATGGCACATCAGTCAATTATGCAAGTGATATCCTTAGTAATAGTTATTCCCATGTTTTAAATAAGTTAAAATTTATTGTTAGATATCCTTGGTTAATCTAATTTTTTATTTAATACTATTTTTTATTTAAACTTTCTAATATTGATATACTTAATCACTCAATCTCCATATTTAGCTTCCAAGGTTTCTTCCTTTTGCACTACATCTGAGAATCCCATAGTCGTAATTATGAATTGTTTTTAATAATTCTTTCCCACTTTATTCTTATATGATTATTGGGTTTATTTTATTTTATCTACTTATATATATTATTATTCTTTCTATGTATCAATTTATAACCTAAATCTTTCTAACTTCTTTCTTTCCTCCATTAGATTAGCTACCATTTCTACAAGCTTATTTCTTATGATTTTTGCACTCTATTTTTCTCTTCATATCAAAATATTTTGCATATATTTTATATTCAAAACCCCATTTATTACAACCTATTAATTCACATTTCACCTTTTTTTCAACCTTGATGCTCATTCAACAATGTTGAAGTCATTTCCTATGGATGCCCTAACTATCTAAAATTTTCTTTACACTTTTTCCCTAGCTCTTATTTTCTTTAATCACTCAAATATCTTAGATTGAAAATGATCATATATATACTATTATACTTCATATATATCCTTAGGTTATTTAATAGTTTATCGACTTACAATCAATTTTCTTATGTTTCCTTCATTTCCATCCCCAGATTTATATTTTTAAATACCTATACCATTTCCTTTATTTTCTTGTGAATATTATTATTACTTTAGGTGTATATATCACCCAAATTTCTTCCTTGTTTCATCATTTCACTTCATTATTATGTGAAAAAACTCATTTTATTCACAAACATATTCTTATTCATCCATTTTCTTGCATAAATTGCACATTATGTCTTTATATATATATATATATATATATATATTCCCTATCAAAAAATCCTACTTAAATCTTTGCCCCAAAAAACTATTTGTCAATTTTTGTTTCACATTTTCCACCTTATCGGTTTCCTTGATTTGTTGTATATTTTTAATTTGAAATATGACTAATAACTCATTTATTTGCATAAAAAAAAATCACATAGTTATCCCTCCTAGAACTATTTAGTGTAGAAACTTTTTTTTTTTGTACAAGATCCTTTTTTGTTATGTCTTATCACTATTTTAACACACTTGGTCCACTTGTGTATATTTGGATATTTTAAGAAACATTTTAGACCACATTAGACACTATTTAGCCTTGTTTCATATTCATTGTCTTGAATTAATTATTATTTAATTTTATTTCTCAATCATCCATTTTTTAATAAGCCTCATCTCATCTTAAGCATTTATTCCACTTGAGTCAGATTCAATGACCTGATGAGTCATTCCCCTATGTTTTTAAGGATCCATCCACCTTGGCTTGATTTCATTTGCCTTTAATTTCACATATTGCATTATTCCATGGTTTTAAATTGTGTTTATTTTCCAATAAATTCTTATATATATACAAATTTAGTTATAATCATTTTCTAAATATCAAGATGAAGATAAATTATCTTAAATTATTGGGTTACACATTATTCATATCTATTGGAAACATATCCAGGATATTGAACATTCAGAAACAATTTATCCTTTATCTATTTTAAGTATTATTCCATCACCATGTAATAAAAGAGTGTTTTTAATTAATGTTCATATATCTGCAATGGATTTTACTAGGTAAAAATGTGGACCCTTTCTCTTAATTACACTAAATTCACATGTGCACACAATATAACTACATTAGACTCTAATTTTTAGTGTGTGACATATATAGAAATGCAAACTCAATAAGAGGTTTCTCAGGTTATATAACCTTTCACACAATTAACTTGATCTTATTTTCAAGGGTTCCATCAAGGAATAAAATAGATATAGTTTAGTGCATGTTTCCCATAAAAATTGCATGGCCTTATTTGACATTTAATAGTTTAATTTATTATAAAACTCTATAACTATAAATAGATCAGAGGATGGATTCATCATGCAAGTACATATTTGATAAAAGCATACAATATGTATTCTATAGGATATCAAATTTGACTCATAAAAGTATGTCAAATTCTAACCTTCTTTGTCCTTACATTTTTATTTCTTGTTTAATTTATTTTCTTGTTCTTATTTTTCACTTTTTAAAGTGCACTTTAGTAGGTCTTATTGTTATTTAACATTCATATACATTATATACATTTTGTTCCTTAGTTTTTATTATTTGTGCATACAATATTTAACTTTGAATCACAAATAATCAAAACATTTTGGTTATCCCATTCATTGTTTTAAATATTACACCTTATATGGTCTCTCCCTAGGTTTTGATTCATGATTTACATTTTTATATATGATATTCATAAATGTGTATTAATTACATGGATTAAATCTTATCCTATTCTTTCTATTCACCTTTTTTAATTTTGGATCTACATCCACTTTTCATAATTTATTCTTTGAATGTATACACCTTTTGTGGTTTACTTGTATGATTTCACTTACATTTTATATATAATTTCAATATTTTCACAATGTTTTTGTTTATTCAATTTATCAATCATTAGTCTTACCTTCCTACATTTTTTTCATGGTTATATTTGATGCCAATTAGGAATAATACATATATACATACTACTAGGTGAAGAGCTAGATTGAGTGGCACTACTTTTAATTTGAAACCTTTCATAACAAATTATAGAAAAACAAAAAACAAAATGTTAAGAGTAAGCCTTTAAATAACAAAATACAAATTATAATTGATAGTGGTGACCATATACTAGATAAATTAATCAAGATACCCACTCACATTATGAATCCATCTCCTAAAGAACAAGATATGAAGTCAAATATTAATATGAAGTCTTATTATGAAAAAAATAGATAGATGGAGATGTAGATGTAGATATGTGATCAACATGAGCATGCTCTAGATTTTTTGTGATGTCAATTTCCAATGGTATGATCCTTGAACTAAAATATATATATTTCTTTTGAAACTCTTTTATGAATGCTCTCATAATGAATAATTGATCTTTAAGGACTTAAAAAACATAAGCCTCAGGTACTTATTATTTAATGTGGATACAAATGCCATCAAAAGGATATGTGGGAGGTGTATGGTTTTGAGGAAGGACATGTTTGTTGCCTCTATAAAGTGGTGACCTACCTTTTTGATTGTTAACATTATGAACCACATAATCCCATATAAATTATGGGCAAATAATGTTAGCGAGATGGGAGCTATTATAGCTTTGACATTTATGAGGAGGAGAAATGAAAGGAGTCATAGATGCCCATTTTAATTTAGTAATAATTGGCAAAAACTCTTATTAAATTTTTAAGTAATAATGATTAATAACACTTGAGGTTGTTCATGAGTAAGGAATATAAAAATTTTAATTTTTAATTTCTCTTGTTCATATATCATGCTTAACTTTTAAAAAAATGTCCTTAATGGTAGTTATCTTAACATGTGATTTGGTTCATTTTTTAAAAATAATAAAGATAAAAATGCTCAACCAATATAGGTACATATTCTTTGAAAATAAATTAACAAAAAGTTCAAATGTAAGATCCTAAAAAAAGTAATACAATAAACAATAACATGGGAAGGTACTATAAACAATTGAAAAAAAAAATTAAAGAGGAAAACAAAAACATTTTTTGTGTATGGAGATTAGTAAATTACCTTAAAATCCAGGTTTCAAAGAAAGTGTTTTAGTTTCATATATCAGATCTGGAGTCAAAATAGAATGTTTTTAGTGTCAGATATTAAATTCAAGGTCAAAATCAAGTTATTTTAGTGTCATATTTAGATCAAAGGTTGAAAGAAAATTATTTTAGTGTCAGATGCTCATGAATTTATCTAGATCCCAGGACAATTTTCTTGAATCAATGTGCAAATCAAAATGTAGATTCACCAAAAGAAAATTATCTATATTTTAAATTAATGGGATGATTAACCGTAATTCAGATAAATTGAATGGGATATAAGATAATTTTGTAAATTAAATTGTTAAAATTAGAATCAAAGTAAGATAGTGAATTTTCCAAAGTGTAATTTATTAAAATAAGACTTTACTATGGAAAAAATGGGAGACTTAGTTGGTTGCTATCTTAAATCTAATTATATGAAGCTAACAGACAACTAGAATTGACAAACATGAACCTACCCTATAAGTATATAGAGGTTGATATTGAAAATGATGGACAAAACCATCCAACTTGGGATAAGATCAACTACCACTATAGTCTAGATTTGGTCAATCTTGTCCTCTACTAAAAATTAGGAAACTCAGGGCACAACTTTTTTTAATATGTTAAATTAGGCATGTGTAGACATTTAGGTGTGCATGAAAGAATTGTAAATGATGTATTCAAATTTAAAACCCTGATAGGGTTTACAATAAATAAAAACCTATAAATAAATAATGTACGAATTATAATGGGATAAGATAAATACAATCACATCAATGATGATTGATCATTGCCTATGTATCCAATAATTTGAAAATGGAAATCAATCCCATTTATTTATTCCACTTAGAGTTTTTTGTACAATTATGTTCTTTTGACTATATGAATGCATCTAGATATAGATTAAATTATTGATCATGCCTTGATTGGCTTGGATAAAACATGATTTATACTTGGTTGAGGACTAATTAAAATAATTAGAATTTAAATTTGTAAGAATAGGAAATATTTTCTCAATGTGAAATAGCGTAAGTGTGCCTTTGTATTGAAATTGCCAAGTGGTAGATTATGTGATTTAAGTGTGTATTTATAGCATTCAAAAAGAGGAAAAAATCATGCTACCTATCCTAAAAAATATTTACCAAACTATAAGAGAAGGTCCAAATTTGAAAAATGATCATTAGAAGAGGTAACAATAAGAACACCCCAAAGGGGACAAGAATGATTACCACCACTGCCCCATACTAAATGTTTTTGTCCTAGAGGAAAATGTGTGATTTTTTAAATCTAGGAATGTTTTCACCAATGCTCAGATTTTTTTTAACAATTATAACAGTTTTTTAGGCATCAAAAAATAATTTAGCAAATAAATAGGTCCATATAGGTGATTAGGATAGATATACATGGTGAAATACATCCAAACTAAGTGATTGAGTATGTTAAAGTGCAATAGGGTATAAAAAAGGCACTGTAAAGTATTTGTGGCCAAATTTGAGTCACTTTAGAAATATCTATGGAACTAATAAAATTAAGTAGTTTTAAACCATATAAACCTCTGTATCAAATTGGTTACCATGACCCATGATGTGGGAATGGCCAAAATTGGGATTCATAGGCTCAAGATTTCCTATGGTATCCACCTAATGATGGAAAAAGGATGGTAGGTGAGGCATCCTTCAGTTGGTCTTTTGGTTGTATATGGAGCCTTGTGAAGATAACTTGTTTGATATTTTTTATTTTTCTTGAACAGAGACTTACTAACCATTTGAGACCCATGTATATTGTAATTAATTTAGTCTTAAATATAATTCTAATGTAATGGAAAATTGTATCAAGTGTTTTTAATTATATGTTGTTCTTTATTACTTGTGTATTCCTTATAATTAGTGTATTAGTGTAAAAGGTAATGGAAATGACTATATTATGTTTGAAATTTATTTGTACATTCTGTTATGGACATTTTATAATTCTAGAATTTTATAGTTGATGAAGGTAATAGTTTATTTTTATTTCAAAATTACAAAATGTTTTAGTTAGTGTGAAACTATGGAAGGCTAGTAGCGTTCAATTAATTTTTAAGCATTGAAATTATTCCCAATTTGTTTTGAATTATGGATAAGGAAAAATATTTGAATTTATGCAATAGAGTATTATTAGGAGTTATAGATTATTTTTTATTAATTTTTGAAATTTTTGGTTAAAAACCATGTTATCTCCTTTGTAAATTGTGACCAATTTGTCTAATTAATTAGCATGTAAATAGTGCATTAGGTGGTCAAAAATAATTTATTTATAAAATTATGGAATGTATGAAACCATCCTATTTTATTTTTTAATTTTTCATTATTAGGAATAATAAAGGAAAGATTGATGTATCATTTGTATGGAGTTTTGGAACCCAAACCAATCATGCTATAGAATACATGGTTGCTTTGTGGGGTGTCATATTGGCTAAAGAATTTGGCTCCATGAATATTTTCATTGATGGTGATTCCCTTAATATTATTAACTATCTCATCAAGAAACAACCTTCTAGATGTAACATTAGAAACATTCTATAGGAAACCCATGATATCATCAACACCTTTCAGGAGACCCTGATCAAGCATGCGTTCAAGGAAGGATACAAGGTTGTAGATTAGTTTTCTAATAGAGGCATACATATTATATATTTTACCAAATTGCTAGTGATATCCCTTTGGAAGTTAAAATTGACTTTATCAAATGTCTCAACATTAGTTATATTTTTCTTGGTATGTTCTTTTCCATAGAAAGACAAAACTGGACTGACCTTGGAAATATGACCCATTGAATCTAGCCACCAATGGATTTTATGACATGTTTTCACTCATGGGGAATAATGGTAACAAGTTTTACTATTATTACCAAGATCATATTAATATTGATGGCCATCCCAAGTATATCATTCGAGTAAATGTGATGATTATCACCACTAATTATGGAAAGTATTGGGTTACTACCTCGTCTTATGAAATCAATTCTAGAAATAATGAATTCATTTTTGTCCTCAATAACACCTAGATTATTTTTGCAAAAATGGGATGAGATTTGTGTAGGTTATAACCCATAAGTTTGGGACCAATTAATAAAATAAAGGATGTATGGACCATTCTTGGAGACAATGGCTTGGCCACCTACATGGAAAAAATTCAAGGTAATGATGCTCATATTTCCATTAAATTTACTAGAGGCTAGAATGGAAGAGTGGTCACCATGAATGAGGTTATTATTCTAGTATCGAAGGAGTTAATTTATCAATTTCTAGGAATGAGATCCCATGGTAAAAAATATTACAAGAATAAATAGGACAAGAAATAATAAATGGATCTATTTCTCTAACCAAGAGAGGAGTTGATAGTCTTCCAAGGAGGCTACTTCATGGAGTCCCTTCTAAAGTTGTATCATGAAGTTGTTACACAAATCATGAAATATATAACAATTGAAGGTAGGTATGGTGTAGTTTTATCTTAGCATTTTTATCTTTTTAAGCATTTCCTACATAATATCTAGGTTAGCTTGCCTTTCTATTTTCTTATGTCTTTGGAAAAATTATTTATTGATGTTAAACATGGAAAAAAATCCATTTCCTCGACACTAAGCTCTAATGTTTCTTCTCTATAACCATGAAAAATCAATTAAGATTGGTCCCTCTTCAACAAATAAATTAGTAAAGTTGTGAGAGAATGATATAATTATCTATAAATTGAAGGGTAAATATAAAGATTCTAGAATAGTGTCCATCATAATCCTTAAAAAATCCCCTATTTTGACTCCTTCCAAAACTCCCACCTCTAAAAAATATCATTTTAATTATCTCTAACACGAAGGATGAAAACACAAATGAAAATGCTCAATAATGATATGAGGACATTAATGGGTTGGGTAGCTATCATAATTTGGGAGTCCAGTATGTAGAATTTTTGAAGGAGGATATCCAATTGGAAGGGCCAAAATAAACTATGAAGAAAGTTTATAAAGTAGAGATGAAAAGGAAAAAGAGGTAGATTCCAATGAAGATAATATTATAGATAAAATAAAGGGCATGCATAATTATATTTAATTTCACAAAAAAAAATGTAGATCATGAAGGAAAATAATAGCTTGAAGGATTCCATCGGTCTCATTAAAAACTATCCTACTAGTTGTTCAAATTTTCCTAGAAAACATGGGATTGGAGAAGATATTAATATATGTTTTAGTATGCTAAATTTATAAGATAAGTTAGATACCCTATAGATGGAGAAGGCTCACATTCAAAAAAACATCAAATAGCTCATTCAGATGAGAAAAATCACTATAAAAATTGTATCTCTAATGCCAGTGTCCTAAAGAATGTTATTAAAGTTAGAAGGGAACAACAAGATAGTGTTAGGACTAGCAAGAGGGCCAAGGGTCTAGAAAAGGGATAAATATTAGATGTGAAAGAAGCTGTTATGGGGGAAATTGAGAAGGTCCTCAATAACTTAGTGGAAGAATGGTTTTTTGTTCTAACTAATATGGATATGTAATTCTTGATTCATTTCTATTATTTTTTGTTGTGTTTTTATTGTTATATCATTGTTGATTAATAACTTGATGATTTTTTTATTTATCTTGGTTATTTTTTGCCTGATCTTTTTTGCCTTGGGTCTTCTCATTTCAATTGGGATAGGACCCATTCAAAACTAACATTTCACTAATAATTAAAAATGTATTATTTTTAAAAAAATAAACCCCTTTAGGATGTTTTTTATTTGGCACAAGCCCATCTAAGGGACATTGGTCTCATTATGTGGGGTATCTATAAATTTTAGGGTGGGGGTACCCCATGGGACACTACGTTATTTTTTGTAATCCATAATTGTCTAAGTGACTTGGCATAGTGGTTAGATAACTATGACTTCAATGGTTAGTGGCTTAAACTATGTGTGAATAGTTAGTTGTTAAGACTATTGATGATAGTATCTTTTAGCCTAGATGTCAGTGGTTAGTTAACTAAATGTTGGATACTATGGTAGGATGTGATGGTTAGTTAACTAACTTCCATAAAATTTTCTATTAAAATAATTTATTATAACATGATAACTTATACCTTTCTAAAATGTAGGCATGTGATAGAAAATTATTAGACTAAACCTTAGCAAGATAAGTATACCTTTTTTCATCTCTCATTTATAGGAGCCTGATAACCTAGAGGTGGGGTGACCCCAAAAGGGAAACCCCTTCATTTTTATCTCTATTTTTCATGTAACCAATTTCAATTCCTAATATGCATACTTTTCCCATTTTGATCTTTTTCACTCTAGTGTGCCTTAAAACTCCTTGGAAACCTAATGCACCCATTTTACAACTAAGACTATAGAGACTTAGAGGCTTAGGGGTAGTGGAATCCAAAATGGAACCCCCATAAAAAAACTTTACTCCTATATTTTAAAGTGTTTTTAGGAATTTAAACCTTATAGACTCCACTTTGGGTTGGTTTTCTCCCAGGGAGGTATATTTGGGACTTATTGGCTATCGCAAGCTCTTAGGATCCCCAAAATGAGTTGAACAAAAAGGGGACCCCTACTATTTTTGAGTCATCCTTAGCCTAAGACAAAAATATAAATATATAACTATAAATTTTCTAAATTTTACCTTATAGCAGCCATTAATGGTTATAGAGGAGCTTGAGTCTCCTAAGACATGTTAGACAGTCACAAGAGACTGAGACATCATAAGAGCATTCTATAAAATTGGGAATGTGTATAACTTATGCATGTATCTTCATATAATTTCATAAATATTAAATATAAATAAATAAATAAAATCCAAAAGCTTAGAGACTCCATTAATGGAAATCATTCAAGGATGAGGAAGGAGAGGAGGGATGACTATGTAAAAAGTAATCTTCCAACACCTCCTCCCTCCTAAGAAATCTAAGTTTTTAAATTCAAAAGATTATTTTGAGACCTTATGACCTCCATGAATAATTTGTTCATTTTTTTTACTTTGACTAGATTTGACGGTCGAGACTAGATCGATCCAATGGTAGAGATTGGATGCACCAATCTCAAAGACTTAAACATGATATTTTAGGCACCTTTTGAGGTCTTATGAGGTTTATTTTATTTATTTTTTATGACTTTTCCCAATTTTAATTTAACATTAAATTATAACTTTATTTATGACTTAAGTGAGAAATGAGCCATGTAATTGGTCAGAATCACTTAGATCCCTCCCTAAACTATGTTATGAGTTAGCTCCTCTCATTCAAGAAATTTATTACTATAACGACTATATTTAGTCATGTGTTCCTTTTTTACATTTGTCTTTGGGGCCCAATAAGATAAATTAGTGAGTTTCAGGCTTGTGAGATAATGCAGGATTATTAGAGCAAGTGGGACATGCATGGTTGTGTGGAGATTGTGTGTCCACTTTTACATTGCATCAATGTATATAGGTATCATACATTAGGGATATACCCATTTTTGTCTCGATTCACTATCACACTTGCATCATGTTATGTAGAGTGTTGACTTAATCACACATTGATATCTTTTTTGTCCTCAGGTTTATATCTATCCTTCTCATCAAGGTAGGGCCACTCTTAGTGGATGAGAGGTGTGCATGGGATCTTAAGGGCTCTATGGTTGGAGGTTAATCTATCTATGATACTTTTCCTATCTATATCTACATAGTCTACTACCAACCTTAGAGATGTTATCCTGCTTTTCTATGTTCGTGAAAATAAAATAAAATGTTTATTTTACCTACATTGTATTTATATTTGTGTGCATGATGTATTTTTGTAAAACCATGTAATTTTAAATGATGAAAACTACAATTAAGCCATTAAGCTATATTATATTTGAGTATGTTTAAGTTAAAAAAGAACCAAGTTATGAATGTTGGTTTTTTATTACACATTTGGATAATTAGAAAGATTAAATATTTTATGAATATGTAATTGATGAAATGGTGATAGATATTATTAGACATGATGAAAATGATGATTTTTTTTTTTATTTGATAAGGTAAACCTAAGTTTTATAGGGACCTATAAGGGTTCATTTTAAGAGACCATATCAGAAACCCCTTTAGTTTTATTTAGGCGAATCTGATTCTTATCCTTGGTGAATATTAAAATTTCAAAAAAAATCACCTTCTTAAGTTTTCCATACAGTCGTCCGTATACATAGTTAAAACATATAGGTTATGAGATAAATTTAAAAAATACCTTTCTAAACTTTAATTTTATTATATATTTGGATTCTTATCGAAGAGCTATGCAATTTCAAAAAACAATCATCTCAAACGGAGTCCGTATTGAAATGTTATGGCCTCTAGAGCTATCGCATGATGGAAATATATTTCACAATGGCACTATGTCATGCAATGGCATGTCAAAATTTATATTCCTATTTAAAATCTATACAATTTCAAAAAAAATCGTCTCAAATTGACTCTATATGCAAAAGTTATGGCCTCCTGAAGATAGTGCTTAGTTGTAGAGCAGTATACTATCACGCGATGGAACTATGTTACGCAATGAAAATATATCATATGATGGCACTATGTCACATGATGGCATGCCAAAATTTAGATTCCTCTTTAAAATTTATACAATTTAAAAAAAAATCATCTCAAATCGATTGTGTATATAAAATTTATGGCCTCTAGAAGTTGTCCAGTTGCATCATAGCATGCTACTGGGTGATAGCATCCTGCCGAGCGACAACACACTGTTGAGCGACAACATCATGATGATATTGGGCGATAACACCATGATGTAGTTCGGTGACACCGAATGCTAACTTTTCAAGGCTGTAACTTTTATAAATGGACTCAAATTGAGATGATTTTTTTTAAATAGTATATTTCTTCGAGATGAATTCAAATATATATGTACTATATTTAAAGTGAATCATATGGATTCTTACATAATTATTATAAATGATTGGTCATCAACCCCTAAAAAATTTATATCCCAAAAATTTAGGTAAATGGATTTTATGTACTACTCCTAAAAAAATGTTAAATACAATTTACCAAAAAATAAATATTCGTAAATTAATGAATATTCACCTCTAAAATTTACCCTAAAACTTAAAATCACAAAAATAATGAAAATATTGATTAATAAAATCAAATTATACAACTGAAATCACTTTTTATTATTCCATATTTAAGAAAAACATGAAATATACCCGAATAATATAACATTATAAAGATGTAACTAAGAGAACACTAAACAACATATAACCATTATCGAGTATTGTATCTTTTGAAATCTTATTTATGAATGTTGATATTTCTTTATCAACATAAACAAATTATTTTTACACCAAAATACATGTTGTATGAAAGTGTACTTAAAATCAAACGTATGAATTTTTTGTTTTAGAGTTTTTAAACTTCATCGTTTTTGATGTGTTTATTGTCCTACTTATTATTTTCTATAACGTAAAATGCATGTTACAATCAATATTAGCTAATAAAACCTTCAAAGGGGTGATAACATTTTTTAAAAATACCAGTTTTGAATTATACTGTGAAGGGATTCTTACACAAAAAGTGATATGAAAAACATTAGGAACAATTATTATTAATTCATAAAGCTTCCATAGATTTTTAAAGTGATTTTGGAAATTAAATGTGCATATAAGTAGATGTAACTATTCAATTCACATGATTAATTGTTGAAATTCCATGAAAATATAAATCACAACATTCATCGTCTATCATTTAATTCATAATAGTCATAGTATTAAAATTGTGTTGCACTAATGGGATAACATTATAAATTTCACAATGGTCAATATTTTTTTTTATCTTTTTACTTCATATAGGAAACAATATTACAATTTAATACACATGATCAATTTTTTGTAATAAAATAATAAAATAGTGGTATAAAAAAATCAACGAATTTGATTGCGACATTTTTCAAATTTTTCACATTAGAAATATTTGAATATTCGAAATAAATTTATCTTGGCGTTGTCTTCTAACCAATAGAAAGCTAAAAAAATAAACTTTTCAAAATTTTCCTTTTTCAAATATGCAAATTATTTTTCAAATCTAATGCTAAAACTTTAAAACTAGAAAAATTATTTGTATTACACATTTCACCGTAAAAATTAATAAGAATCAATTACAATAGATGCATGCACAACAGTAACTAATAATAATAATAAACAAGGGTCATATAATAGTTAATACCTACCTTTATTTTTTATAAAATTATAATTGAATTGTATCAAGGTAAAATATTGACAGAGTATGGCTTATTTTTTTTATTTTTAAAATGTATATGATAAGTAAAAATTCTATAAGTTATAAATAGTTACAAAGTTATTAATTAGTAAACTTTATATTAATAATATCTATTTATAATATGTAAAATATTAAATTTGTAGATGATTTAATAGTTGTTTAAGAAAAAAAAATTGTTCGTCGGTCGCACTTTTTATTATAACCAATGCTTACGTGATTGAACAAAAACATGTAATTATAGTGAAATTGATTGATTTTTTTCATTAAATCATGTTTCAAAAATTGCAATGTCTTAAACTTAGGATGACACATACACAAACATAAAATTGTGTAATTAATGAACAGATGAAAAAAAAAATTGACATTTAATTGGTTTTTATTATATTTTATGTCAGTGTTATTCAAATTAAAACTCCTTACAAAAAAATTCTAAAAAAAATAATAGGAAACAATTAAATAATATATAATTAAATAAGACCCCAAAAAAATATTCTAATAATTATATACCAAACTTTTTAATTATTAAAATATTATACCATTTCAAACTTTCTCGTGAATAAAATTCAACTAATAGGTTAATAGAAAATTGATACATATGGTCTTAATGGAATGTGTTAAGAGGGGAATCGAAACTCATTTGTCTTTACATTGCAAAATTCAATACAAAATTCATTTGTCGCCATGTTTTGCTTTTCTAAACAGATTTGTAGACCTTTAAGAGTATCTTCGTAAAAGGGGAAAAAATTAGTCATAAAAAAAAATTATCACTTAAAATATAGAACTTCATGTTTCGCATATCAATATTTAATGTTGAGAATGCCACTAATTTTTTTGTTTAACGAGGAAGAATTTTTATTCTCTAAAGTGAGATCATAAGTTTAAATTGGGTAAATGGCTTAAAGATATGATGACACATCTCAATCAAAAAATTTGTAATTAATGAAATTTTGAAAAGGATGACATTTGGTCCTTTTTTATTGCATTTTATGTTAGCGGTATTAAAATTGTTTTTTTAATAGAACATAAAAAATATATATTAAAATAATTGTTGTCAATTAAAAAAATATTAAATAATTTAGATTTTTATAGTCCATAAAATTATAATATATTTATTTATTTATTTATTTATTTATTTTTTTTAAATTGATATTTAAGATCGCAACATGCTCCATCAATGGGATATAGAATATATATAAGAATTAAAATTTTGAGATCCTTAAATAAATAATTCATTTTAATTAAATTTGTATTTTGAACTCACTTTAGAGTGAATATTAAATGCAAAATTATTATTGTTACAACAATAATATTATTTTGTAACCACCAATTAATAATATAATGTAAGCATATCCTTAAGTGGGGTATTATTTATTAATTTATTTATTATAGGTCTCCACGTATGGCTTAAACCCAAGTTGATATCCCTATTTATATTTTGGTGTTGTTTTCCATTTTCCACTGTCTCCCTCAATATTTACTTGTAAAAGTGATTTGCTATAGCCAATACTTTAGTATCTTTGATGCGAATGGCGTGTAAGGTTTTGGATGAGTGATTTGCTAATGCTGATTTTTTTTCTCAAGGCAGATATCATCAACATTTTCTTTGATTCTCATTTTAATATACCTCCCCACTTCTCCAATGTATGGTACACTACATGAACAATCAATCCTTTAAACCCTACTTCATAGGGTTAGTTGCAACAGACCTTTTGTTGATCTAAAAAACCTCCTTACTTTATTCTTTAGCAAGAAAGTAGACTTGATGTTTTGTCTCACTAGCATTTTGGAAATCTTATGTGGTATACCTTTAATATATCAAAAGAATTCCACAAGAGAATTGGACGGAGTTTCAACCCTCGTTCTATGCCCTTGAAATTATCTTGATTGTTTGAAAGGCTTCATATTTTTCTTACATTTGTACCCATTTTTTCTTAAATACCAATGTAAAATACTTACTTTCTTACTCCAAGTGATCCTCATCACAAATTATAGAACCTTTCATAATAAAGGTTTTGAAAAACCATACCTTTTGTGTAGGGTGATGATGAGAAGTTACATGCAAGTACATATCCATTTGGGTACTTATCTTGTAAACACTATGTGCAAGAGAACTACTGGACTTATGTGTAGGAAGAACATCTAATAAAGGTATATTATTGTTTGTCTCAATATCCTTTACAAATCTAATGTTACCATCCAAGTTGTTTATGTGTGAGTGTAACTCCTCAAGCTTCTCCAAACCATGTTACCAACACAGATTAGTATCATTTATATATCTCTTGCACCATTTCAGTTTTAATGGGAAGGATTTGATGGCATTTTCTTCAAAATTATCCATATAGAGGTTTTCCACTAATAGTGAAAAAGGCGAACCCATTTGCATACCCTCTATTTATTCATAGATAGTCCCTTTAAAAGAGAAGAATGTGGATCTCAAACAAAAAGTAACCAATCTTGTTGTTTCATCATTGGAGAAATATTTAACCACCTCAATAGCCTTTAAAATTAGAAATTTAATTAAAATTACACCACATTGAAGCTAACCAGAATCTCATTACTTTCCACTATTTCATCTTTAACGAAATCAATAAAATTCAACAAATCCTACTTGTTTACACCTTGTTTCTCAAATTACTAATAGGGCAAAGCTTGTCAAACACTTGAATTTAAATGTAGACACATAACAATGATGATATGTGTAGACACTCATTTTTGGTCACTTTTGTGTCTAAATCAAGATTCGGATCAATGTCTATCACAACATAATTTAAGTTTAGAAATCACCTAGATAGTCCAAATTCATTTGTGTAAGGATTTAATTGCCTAGAAACATGTCGAGGCTTACTTATTTAGGGTATTACTCTATATCAATTGATAACCTAGTTTGGCTTCAACCCTACTCAAATTGTGACTTAGCAAATTGGCATTATTAACTTATTGATCTATTAATGCAAAACATTTAAAATAATTCATAGAAGGCCATAAACCCTAAGCAAGATTAATTAAAAATAAAATCTCAATTAGTTTGCTTAAGTAAAAATTCAAAGTTAAATTAGTGAAACACATTTATCTAAAATAGGAGTTTTTCAATAAACATGAGGTCAAATTCAAGGGAGCTAATAAATTTTTTTATTAATTCTTAAAGTTCAAGAAAATGTGAGTCACAAACTCATAAATATCTTCTATGAGTTGTCAAGCCTTCACATGATTACTTTAATCTAACCCAATCTAAGTTATTTATAACTCAACCATAGTTAGAACTAAACATAACCTCCCTATGGTTAGAGTTAATTTTGAGACCTATAAATACAAGTGCCCTCACTCTACCCAAACAAGCTTTTATATGTATGGTTATTCTATAATAATGCCTTCAATAATCCCTCAAAGTAATGTTATAATGCCAAATTGATATCAAGAAGCTTCACACCAAACCAATCCAAGCAAAGAAAAACCACATGTGTCAGTAGATAAATGTTTCCAAGATGGAGAATGCATTGATCATAGTCTCCAATTCCATAAGTTGAGTAAGAGCATCTACTATGCCAATAAGTGAACACTAGTTTTGATAAAGAGGGTAACATTGTTGCATGTTTTTATCTCTCGTATTTAGTTTTGTTCATTGTGATATGCTCAACCTAGTACTTGGAAAAGAGTGGTTTAGTTTCATTTCATTGCTATAATTTAATTCTATTTGATTCACTAACAAGGAACTAATGATCATATTTGTTCCTCTTTAAATTTGTAACATTACATAATGGCATGCCTGATGGGACCACGCACCCCGTATAGACCAGATGAATGATGTGGAACCTTTAAAATTATTAAAAAGATCACTTACATCTTTAATTTTTTAGTTGTGATAAAAAATCCTATAATTTTATTTAGTCATCAATTGGTGACTTCAGCCTGCTAATTAGTGATGTCACCTATTTTGTCCTTTATTTTACGATCATTTATTTTTCATAATCAATGACTTCGTATTGGTGACTTTTCTGGAAATGATGACATCAAAAAATACAAATAGTGACTTCAACCCTATATATTGGTGGTTTTATCAAGTATATTTACTCATGGTTTCGATGACTTTACCTCATGTTAAGCCATAATTAGTGACTTCACCTGGACTAATCGATGACTTTGCTCCTATCTGATGTTGAATTTGCCAGATACCTATTTTTGTCCATTATGTTCCATATAGAAATTGGTGACTTCACTCTATTGAAGAATCATGTGACTTTGCTCTATTATAGAATCGGCGACTTCGCTCTGTGTTAACCAAAACCCAAGAATTTAAAATGAAAATTTGTTTGTTGGTTGTCTTTTTTGCATAAAAATAAGAGACCCCCATAACATTATTTAAGGAAATTAAGTCAAGAAAAATATTTTTAAACACTTACAAATCATCATCCATACTTTCATTTTATTTCTTAAAATTGACCTAACATAACTTGTCTTTTTGTATGCAAACAAGGCAAAGGGACCAAAACTTCATTCACATCTGATTTCGTACATTTTAAATGAACATTCACTTTAGAATAGAGCTCTTAAGAGTTCTTTTTTCTCTTTGTTTTTTAGTTAGCTTCAAAGTTCTTAGATTAATTTATTTATGGAAAAATTAACTTTACGTGTATGCTATCCCCCATCCCCTTTAGGGAACTCGAGTGATCAAAAGTGCCTTGTTTATTACCTTGTTTGTTTATCTTAGAATGGAAAACATGTTGTGCATACTCTCCCCAAGATTTGAGTGACTTGGGTGACCCAAAAATAACCTCTAAAGTTCTTCCAATTTTGGTTTTTTTTTTTTTTTTTTGCATTGGCTTGTGGGTGCAAGTTCATCGCCTCCTCACAAGTTCTTTAGGGGTGAGTTGATCTAGGGTTTCATCTCCTAGCATCTTACCAACCCCACTTCATGGTGGGGTATATAAATTAGGCACATGATACTAATATTAAGTAGTGGTTAAATGGTTAGCCTACTAATCTTTATGAAAACTTAGATCAATTCATGCTATACATCAAACTTCACTAAGAAGTACAGGGTTTAAGTCATTATGCAAAGGACTAGACCTTTGCATAACAAGTGAGTTTGAATTCAATTGGCATGATGCAACCTTGTGTTATCCACACTTGGGACCTTTAATATCATTTCAAAACTAATATATTTTAGTAAATCCTGATTTATCATTGAATATCTTGACAAATTCCTAGTGTTTTACATTCTAAGTTTGTGCCACGTACCAATGTCTGAGAGATAGAGGGGGGCTTAAAAATTATACCTACATGCACTCATTAATTTTTGGATTAACACTTAATTAATTTTGATCATTTTTATATCATTGGGAACTTTTATGGAATCTACGCACCTTGTCAGTTTAGGGATAGGATGTGTACTTAATGATTTTTCTATTCTCTTTTATTATCATTTTTTCTATTTTCTTTTATTAGCATGTGTGTTTGGGTCTAAAATTATTTGTGTCAATTGGAAAAAAGTCTAAACCTTCACATATTGTACACTAATTTTTAATAAAAGGTGTTACTCTACCCATTTTGTTTCAAACATTTACCTTGGATTTTATTCTAAAACCATTTGTGTACCACTGGTTTAATAGAGCATTATTATGATGTTGATTTTATTTCAAACATTTGCCTTGGATTTTATTTTAGAAGCATTGTTATAAAATATGTTTGAAGGAACGTTTCTATGCTTCCCAAATAATTTAAAAACACTTTTCTTATTCAAAACCAAGTTCTAAAACTGTTCATGCCTTTTGCTTCAAAACATGTGGTTATGCTGCCCATTTTGGTCTAGTCTATTTACCTTAGAAAATCTCAGTATTTTATATTAAATTTAAAATTTCATCTTTCAAATTTAAAATCCTAAACTAATTAGGTTTATGCTAAAGCCTCATCTATTTTGGGCTTAGGTGGTTTACCTTTTGTGTTTGTATTGTGTTATTTGGATTGATTTATTATTTGGTTTAAAAGACACTTTACCTAGACTTAGAGGTGTGTTTCTATGATGTGTTTGTTGCCATGTGCCTTGTTTAGAGTTTATTGTTCCATGTTACAAAATGTCATAGTTCCATTTTTTAAAGAGTCTTTCGTGATCCAATTATTGATTCTTTTGTGAGCCAATTATTGAGTCTTTTATGAGCCATTTATAGAGTTTATCCAATCCAATTACCTTAGATTTATATTGAGTTTTTAATTTCTTGTTTAAAGCTAACATTATTTTCCATGATAATGATTATAACTGACTTTTGTAAAATCATTATCCTTTTATACCTAGTTTAAAAGTCTAGCTTCATGACTTTTGGCCGAAGACCTAACACTATTTTCCTTGAATTTGATTATAACCACCTTTGGGCAAATCATTATCCTTTCTACCTAGATTCGAAGTCTAGCTTTGTATTGTTTGACTAAAGACATAACACCTTTCTATTTTGTTGTTTGACCTAATTTTTTATTATTCTACCTTGCCTAGATACCCTTTTCACTTATTATAACCACCTTTAGGCAAATTAATACCTTTGTTAGACCAGTTTCATATTTTTATTCTACCTGTGCCTTAGACCTACATTATTTTGTCCATCTTTAGTCCTCTTTTCATAGAGATAAATGTTAGTTTCCTTAGACCTTGGTTGTCTTCCACATTTTAGACCTTGTTTTTCAATAGACCTAGTCATAATCTAAACATGCCTCATTATACACATAATGGCACCATGTAAAATCCATACTATAAAAACTTTGTTACTAGTGACCCTTTTATTCTAGAATTGTATGTTGATGATATAGGATATGAGATGGATCCATATCCCTCTTATCATATTCCATATGTTGAATAAAGGAAATATCCACTAGCACAGTACTTGGTAAATGCACCATCCTATCCATGCCAAGAGTAGGAACAAGTAGAAAAATACCTTGCTCAAGTGACACCTATTATCAAACAAAGCCAAAAAAAAAATATCCCTACTATTTAACAATACCTACAAGTTATGACCTATACTATTTTCATCTCCATTTATTAGGAAACAGAGATGAAATTCTAGTTAGGATAGTAGAAGTAGGAGCCAAATTCTTCCTAGACATCCCACATGAAAGTTTGTCTAATTTGATTAGAATACCTAGTAATGTGTTTCTTAATAAACAATTTGAATAGTCGTCAACTAGTTACAATCAAACTTTTGTGAAAATACCTTAATAGAACCAAAGTGTGTTTGCCAAAGGGAAAGGTATAATGGATGATCAATTAGAACATGTACATCAAGTACATGAAAATTGCCTTAACCTAGCTTATAATTTCAATGCCATGGCTATTTTCAAAAATCTACTTATAGAGCTAGATCTTTTAATATTAACACAAGAAAATTCATTGGGATATGTAAATCCAAACATAGACCCCTTTAGCCAAAACACGCTGGTAGGAGACTTGTATAATGTCCTAATTATTATATAAAAATTTGTATTTCCTACGAAAGACCTCACATAAAACATAGAATATATCATGCAAGTGCATTATAATGTGAATCAAAGTGGGTCTAATATAGCGCAAACTAACACACATCATATTCCTTGAATCAATTCCTCGAGTGGATTATAATAACAAGGGGAAGGTATGCCTAGTTCCCAAACATAACAAGCAACATCCACTCCTCAACCAATTACTTCCTCAAATACAAAATAAGGGGAAACTAGCCAAAAATAATAAACCAACATACCACCTCAACAAATGTAAAACAAAACACCACCTCAATAAGTGGTAACTAATTTTATGTTACAAAAATCATAGATCAATATAAAACAAACATCACAAATGTTTCCTAATCAACAACTTGTTTTTATTGGTCAACAAAGAGTGTCAATTTGTTAAAAATAAATAACAAACCCTCAATAAGTGCCCAATCAACAAAAGGTGTTTAACTAATAAAAAGGTTCCAATATACAGTAGATACTAGGTACTAATCAATAATTACCTTTTACCCAATAGGTATCACATATACAATGGGGATCTAACTTTCACAACCTTCAATAGTAGGGTTTTAGCTAGCAATAGGTACCCTTTATATAGTATGGTTCAATGAGTAGACATCAAGTTCTCATCCAAACTAAAAAATACCAACATATTCCATTTATCCATATGTCATTACTATAATTGAATTTCATTAACCAAATCCTTGTTTCCAAACCTAGCCATAATTTTTTCCAAAAATAATGTACATTAGAATCCTAATGCAAAGATAGTATTCTTGGTCGTTTGACCAATCAAATAAACATTTTGTAATATACCATTCCTTCATACCTAGGTTAAGGTAATTCATATTTGACTACGCAACCCTAATCACAATGGACCATGTCATCTAACTTTCTAGATCAAGATTTTTAGAAAATGAAGGATGTAATACAAGCCATTCAAAATAGGAAGAAAATAAATAATTTCAAATTAGATGAGATATGCTCATATCCATTCATTATGGATTATCTACAAATACCTTTTCCATCAGGTTTGAGTCATCTAAATTAGATAAATATGAGGGAAAAGGTGACCCAAAGAAGAATTTAAATGAATTATTTGTTTCTTTCCAACCAGTGTCCTTCAATGGCATCCATTTGCTTCTCTTATTTCCAATAAGTTTATTTGGACAATCCTTGAAATGGTTTCTTAAAATACTGAAGAATTTTGTGCTATAATTTGATGATCTTTTAGAGAATTTTTTACAACATTTCTCATATAATCTTGAACATGACATTACAATTTTAGATTTGGACCAAGAAAAATAGAGACATGCTGAAAGTTTTGGTTCTTATTTACAATGGTGGAGAAAACTTTCTAGTTGGTTCACTCATAATTTTATAGACAAGTAATTGGCCATGATATTTAGTAAAAGTTTACATGAAAAGATATCTTATCATCTCAAGCTATAATATGCTCACCCATTTGAAGAGGTTATTTAGAAAGGGGTTCATATTGAAAAAGCCCTTGTCAAAAAAGGGAATATCAAGTTATCTTCTTCCAATTATAACTAGAGCCAAAACCAGTATCAAGGCCAACAACAGAATTAGAACCAAAGCCATAATCAAATCAAAAACCCTATCTAAATATTGGCTTCAATGCCAGCTCAGGCCACACTAATGAAATACCAAAGGCATATAACCATAAGAAGAATTTTATTGGTAATGGGGTCACTAAATCACATCATGTATAAATAGTGTAAACACTAGTTTTCTATTTACTTTCACCTATTCAATAACCACTGCCTCCCTCTATTTAAACTAGACCTCCATAAAAGTAGCCATAAATTCAATCCCAATTGCGAGCACCTCCTCCAAGGATAAAACCTCCCATTTATAGAGAATTTAGTGATCTCATGGATCTCATTATGTTTATATTCCATAAGTTAGATCAAGTAAATATGATTAGCTAGCCTATGCCAAAGCCATTTTATTAAGGTAATCTTTTTCTTGATAGGTAAAAATAACATGAATTTTTGGAGTACCATCATGTCAATGGGAATTATATACATAAGTGTATATAACTAAGGCATTTGATTAAGAATATGATTGAGAATGGAGAGATACAAAGGGATACCCATGCTCCTATGACTTATCATAGATTGGGTATATATCAAAATCTATTTCCTTAACATACTAACCAACAACAGTGCCAATAAAAGTAGTAGCAACAACAAAAATAACACCATCATCCATAGTAACATCAATAGAATGGTCAAACCCATGGTTAAAATAATAAAATAAACCAAGGAGTCCATTATGTCATTATGTATATTTACAACAATATTGTAGAACATATTGTGGGTGGTCATGTTGCCATCAATTTTAGTTATTTGTATCCAAATAACAATAGACCAATACCTATACCTAATCATGCCTATTATCCAAACAATACCTACAAGCTTCCTTATGTTTTTAATTATTCTTTGAACTATTTTAGTAACCAAGATCAACACCATGCAAGAATTACCATTACAAGCCCTATTACCTCTCTAGATAATTACATAGACCCAATACTAAATCAAGATTATGTAATCGTAACTCAATGAGCCAAAATTACCATCACAAGACCATAGCCAAATTTTATGGATGAACTTATTTAAACCTCCATGCCTATCAAAAAAATCCAATTTCCAAAATTGAAAGGAAAACCTATGACATTATGGAGCATCTACAGTAGACACTTGTGTAAATATCTATAATGGATTTATTGCACATATCTATCATTACAAAGAACATATTAATGAATACTTGAGCTAATCCATTATACCTAATGATATTACACCTAATAAATTTCAAGCCATATCAGGACATTTGGCCCCTAGCTAGTAAATCACCCTTGATCAAACTTACATGTCATCCTTGGGCCCATTTCATAATAATCCCTTATACATCGAGGTCAATATAACAAGGCATATGGTTAAATGTATCCTTGTAAATAATGGCTTAGGCCTAAACATTATGTCTATGAAGTTGGTAAATCATCTTGGATACAAAATAGTTGATCTTTAACTAGATACCATTTTTATCAAAGAATATGATAATAAGGAATGAGAATAATAAAGAACCATCAGCTAGCCAGTGGTTGTTGGGCCTTTGAACTATTACATTCTCTACCATGTTCTTGACCTAGAATCATATTACAATTTTCTATCAGGTCAACCTTGAATCCATGAAATTAGGGGCATACCTTCCATGTTGCATCAATTTATTAAATTTACCCATTTAGGGATGGAAGTGACTATACCAATTGATCTCTGTCCTTACTATAATTGAAAAAATCTTGAGATAGAGTACCAAATATACATATATAATTTTATCTTGAATTTTATGCCTAAATTAGATGGAGGAAAAAATGATAAAGCCAAAGTAATTGAGTCAAGACCTGAAGCCAATTACATTAACACTAACATCCTAACTTCATATACACCTCCACCAGATATAACCAACCATTTTTACATATCTAACAAAGGTATAGGAGAGTAAAAATACCTTTTTACATATCTTGCTTATCACCTTTTTCCACTTACCCTTTATTACCCATAGTTAATAAACTGGGACCAATAAGAGTTAATAATGCCACTAGATGAGTTCAAGAATAATGAGGTCATTTTTACCAAACTAGGTTTGAAGGATCATATTCTTTTTAGAGATCAAAAATAAGGTTTCTCTATCAGATTGGATCCTGTTACATATTATGAAGAGTGGTTAAACTTCCTTGGCCAAAAGCAAAGATAAAATCAAACATTGAGGTTTAAAAGTGAAAACCTCTTTAAGGCACTTTCAAATTAGGGTAAAAATAAAGAAAATGGCAAGTCTTTTCGTGAAAACCTATTTAGGAGGCATTACATGGGATGTTCACCCCTTTTCACATGAAATGTAGGAGACCACTAGTCCAAGGTTTACTTATTGACTTGAAATCAATATCAAAGAGTGATAAGCTTTTGATCAAATTATACAAAAGTGCCTAGAGGTATTTGCTACATGGAATTTACCACCATTGGGTGATTTTGATTCATCTTGTTTATGAGAATTAGAAGAACAGGTCCAACTAAAGGACTTTAGAACTACTAACCAATTTATCTCTTTGACAACAATGTTAGAGCATGGTTTTATACTCCTTGTGGAGGACACTTATGATGTAATAACGCCACTGGGTTTTACCAAAATATTATAATATTTTAAAAAAAAAAACACATTCACATATAGATTTCACCACAATAAACCTTACTAGTGATATTTAACTAACTGTATTAATTTAGTTAACCATAAAGGTTATAGACAATCCACTTAGCTAAGGATCACCATGAATAGATATAAAATCATGATCAATATTGAAAAAACAATAAATATTGCATATCATCATAAATAAAATAATATAAATCCAACCATTGTTGTTACAACATTACATCCACTACTGTATAAGTAGAATGTATAAATATTACAATTTTTAGAAATACATATAAAATATCACAAAAGGATAAAACATGATATGAATCTCCTCTGATCAAAGTCTCCATGATTCAAGAGTCTCCACCACTCAATTATGAATATGTAATATCAAGTTTAGTCTCGAGTATAGTACTCTAGCTAGGAGGGAGAACATCATCCAAGCACTTTTCCACACCAACCACATGTGACCTAGGAATTTGACTCGAGAGAGGATGGTTAGTATGTTGTTAGTTCTAAAATGAAAACAAAATGAAAGAAACACACTAATAGCATAACATATTTAGGCCTAGACACTAAGGAGAGCTTAGTTCATAAAAACAAATGATAAACACAACTAAAAAGTAAGGAATAAAACACAAGAATTTCTTCACCTTCGTTGGATGCTCCAAATGCCTTTGTAGTAGTGGCTTGCTCAGTTTTGTGCTCATGAAGTCTTTGGCAATAAAATCTTGGCTACCTCCTCTCCTTGGAACCTTTGGCTTGTGGCTTAGCTTGGAATCAATTTGGCATGGTAACACTAGTTTATTAAATATTTTGGAACCATTTGTGCATTATAAATTAGCATTATCAAGTCTTTTTAATATATTTGAGCATAATAACTTTGCACCAAAATAGCTTAGAAATGATGTTCTTAGCCTCTCTATTTATAGATTTTTGAGATTGATCAGAATCAACCTAGACCATCCATCCTAAGATTGAGATATGTGGTTGAGGATTAATTCAATTTTTAGAATTAAGTTTATAATTATCCTCATCATGAAATTGGAAAAAGGGGAAATTAAGAGGCATGGAGGGCTTTGATGAGGCATGGGAGGCATGAATCTTGATATTTGTGGCATTTATGGCCTAGGGATGTCTTCCCAAGAAATGAGATCACTTGATGATGCATATATTTAATATTCATTTACAAAAATAAGTATTCAAAAAGTTTACATGGAATTTTTGATTAGGCCTTGATTTAGGTTAATTAGCTCTTAAGCATGTTTAAGCACTTTGTGCATAAATTACTCAAATTGATCAAAATGCCTTGTTATTGGTCCAAAATTTGATTGGATTGGAAATGGAAGTCCGTGTTAGATGCATTGGAATTGTATTCCCATTTAGGATATTACCAATGACAAATAATGAAGGCACACATCTTGTGTAGAAGATTTGATAGGATAGAGCAATCCAGAGCATGTGGATGCAAAATTGGTATTTTGATTCAAACTAATCTGATCAAAGTTAGCTAGCCCATAAATTATGTTACCCCATTTAGGGATACCTTGGCCAAAATTGGAACTTGAATATGTTAGTTTCACATCATTTAACATGTTTTAGTGTTTTTAGGCCAAATTGTGCATTTTGGGTGGAAATTAACCAAAAGCTTAATTGGGGGTTATTGGTGGCTAGATTTAGGTGTCTACAATTTACCCCTATTCGGGAAGGCATTACAGGCTATAAGCATAGTAACATCTTCTCAAATAATGAAAAGGTTACGTATGCTTAAAACTGCAATGATGATAAACTAACTGTATGATGCTCCCTCAAGGGAATGATTGGCACAAGTAGGTCAGCAAACGATCCCTCAAAAAGAAAGAAGTGAAATGAGGGGACCAAAGAAAGTAAATATGATGGGGTGAATACACAATTATATTGAAAAAGTAGTCACAATCATTGAGAATGCAATTAGGATGGTGTGCAATGATTTTCCCGTAGGTGGTTATAAGCATTATACCCCAATAGAGGCAACATGGTATGATAAAACAATGATTTGCCCAAAGGTGGTTATAATCATTTAAAAGATGGAGATTCCCTAGTTAGGATAGACAAACAAGATAACAACATACCCCCATATAGGCAACAAAAGTAAAGTTGTGACAACACAATGATTTGCCCAAAGGTGGTTATAATCATTGAGAAATATAGGTGGGATTGTGTGCAATGATTTTCTCATAGGTTGTTATAATCATTAGACCCTGATTATAGAAAACATGATAAACTTAGCCAAGGATGATGATAACTTAAGACAGAGGGTAATGATGAATTAAAACAACCTACTAATAGGGAGATGCTCATTCAAACTAATAAAAGTTGAAATTCTTTCATGGTTAATTACTCTATTTGGGATATGATTAGGATTAAATTAGGATGTCAGTGCTGAAGAGATGCCACCATTGCTGAATAGACTTCTTGAAGCTAAGGTTTATTGTATCATGTGTTGGTAGGCATCATGATATAACATCATGAGGACTTAGCCAAAATATGCATGATGACTGACTCTCATAATCCAATTCGCAATAGAAAATAATGTACCAATGATAGAAACCATGATGACAATGTAAACATATGAATATGGATGGATTCAAGTATAAGTGTGGGTAAGGATTCACTCAATGAACACACATAAACTGAATCAAGGCAACAGTGCTGAAAGTAAATAAATAGGCAAACAAATAAACAAAATAAGTAGAAATAAATAAGTAAATAACCTTACAAACATTGGCCATAGAAAATAGGTGACAACTTAACAAATGAACAAAATTGGGGAATATAAGAAAGGGAATGGGGCAGTGGAGCTGTCTCCATATGCACTAGGCAAGTGGACGCTACCTACATAGTTCCATGGATGTAATATCTAATAAAAAACTTTAGGCCAAATGTAGTTCTCCCAGGGAATCGAAAGAAAATGATAATTGATAAAAACAAATAGAATGGATGTGATATAAAAATAGGAATGGTCTTGCAAAATGGCAAGTGCATGAGAGAAAAAGGCCAAAAAAAGATGGGGAAACTAAGTGACAAGTGATTTTCTTGTAACTTAGTAAGGGTTCCTAGAATCCTTAAGGCAAAGAAGTGGTCAATATTTTTATTCCTTTTTAATGCTTTTTCAAATGTTTTTAGAATTGTTTTGGAGAGTCTCAACTCAATCAAGAATGATGAGACACTAAATGGTTCAACTTCACAAAATGGTGAGAGCATTCAAACATAGGTTTCTCATAAAATGATGAGAGTGTGGTTTAGGTTTCTTTAAAAATGGTGAGAGCATGGCTTAGGTTGCTCAGAAAATAGTGAGATCATAGCTTAGGGTGACTAAGCTAACCTCAACAAGTATCAAGTGCCAACTACATAGTCCCAGAGTATGACCTCAAGTCACTGTAGTTCTACCCTTATAGTGGAAGAACTTGACTAGTGTAGTAATCAATTCAAACAAAATAGGCACAATTGATAATAAGGAACAACATGGCATAGGAAGTGGCAAGTTGGTATGCCAATGCTTAATGTTGCTCCTAGTTTACCCATAGGTGGTTATAACTAGGACACAATGGCATAATCTCAATGGTACTAATTTTTCTAAAGGTATTTATAATTAGTAACAAGACTGGTGGTAAGAAATGAATGGCAAATAAAGGATGCAACTACCAAAACTTCTTTCATACTATCCCAAAATATGCTTTCTATCTAAAGTACTTGAACTAACTGATGAATTGATCAGATATCTCAATGCTAAAACTATGTAATGAATGACAAAAACTAAGGTCAAATGGGCTAGGCTTTATAAGACACTGGGTCGATAAAATGGAAGCAAAAAGTGGATACAACAAAGAGATGGATAAGGATGGTATTTGTATAAAGAATAATAGTGATAAAATGGCATAACTAAAATGGTCTTTATAGAAAATACACCCTAGCATTCAAGCATAGTACTACTTGAGATGAATAATATTCATTGACTTTAGAAGTTCATCACTGTCTATTGTGGTGAGCCTGTATGCTCCTGATCTATAATCTACAGTAATGATGGAAGGCCCTTTCTAGTTTGGTTTGGATGTCCCTTTATGCTTCTTATCAATTGTGGTATTCTTTTGGTTTTATTTGAGAACAAGATCACCAAGTTTAAATGTTCTATACTTAACACACCGATTATAGTGGCTTTTGAGTCGATTATGATATGCTTGAAGATTGTTAAGCGTGCCTGTGCATTTTTCATCAAGTAGATCTAGCTCTTGCAGGTGAGCTGCTCAATAGTCATGATCATCTAGGACATTCTTGAAAGAGATATGTAGTGAAGGTAATTTTACCTCAATGGGAAGGATGTCTTCAGTACCATAAACAAGTGAGTATGGAGTGTCTCCTATGGGGGTACGATGATTGGTATGGTATGCCCAAAGGGTAGGGAATATCTAGAGGTACCAATCATGATCAACAACATTGATAGTCTTTTTGAGAATGTTGATAATGGTTTTGTTGGATGCCTTAGCTTGGCCATTACCTTGAGGGTAATATGTTGTATAAAAATGTTGGGTGATGTTGTATTTAGTACATAACTAGTCTACATCCTTGTTCTTGAATGATCCTCCATTATCATATATAATGTTAGAGGGGATACCATAGTGACAAATGAGGTGGTTAAAAATAAATTTGGAAATTTACTTTCCATCACATAAGTGAGGGGTATAGATTCAACCCACTTAGTGAAATACTCGATGGTGGTAAGGATATGTTTATGGCTATCAAATGAAGTGGGGTTGATCTTCCCAATGAGGTCAAGTCCCCATGTATAAAATGGCCATGGTGTGAACATTAGTTTTAGATTTTTTCTAGAGCATGAATCATATTAGCATGCCATTGAAATTTATCACGCTTATTTACATATGCAGTAGCATTTGCATCCATTATAGGCCAATAATAACTAGTACACAAGAGTATTTTGGACAGGACTACCCTGCTAGAATGAACACCACATAATCCTTCATGAACTTCTCTTAATGCTAGTGTAGACTCTATCAAATTTAAACAACGAAGCAGAGTTCCATCAAAATTGTGATGGTAAAGGGTGGATCCAAGTAGATTATAATGAGTGGAATGATGAATGAAGGATTTAGTTTGTTTGAGAGATAGGTTAGGTGGAAGAACTTGGTCATGAAGGTAGTTGTAAGGGTCTGATTATCAGATAGAATTAGGACCAATAATATCACAAATCATGGCAACGATTGAAGGTTCATGTTCTAGTGCTAAAAAATTCTTGACAAGGAACTGATACTCTCTGGCTTTATCTATTTATTGAATCAGAGATCCAATAATAGCCACAACATCTATAGTTTTGTTACTAACCCTTGGTATGTGCTCAAACCAAATATTGGCAATTTGTTGCTTAAGAGTGTGACTATGGCTTTATATGGAACCAACTTGTCATCTTTGGTCTAAAAATGATCTGTGACCCAATTGATGATTAACTAAGAATCACCATAAACTTAGAGTTAAGATATACTCCAATGCACTCCTTGTCGAATTCCTACAATAAGTGCTTCATACTCAACCATGTTTTTTATACAAGGAAAGCTGATCCTGAATGATTTAGGGATTAGATCCCCCTGTGGTGTAATAAATAATAGGCCTACCCTTGATCCATGTGTAGGGAATGAACCATCAAAATATAGTTTCTAGGGATACTCCTCAAGGGATTTATCAATGGCAGTCCTGATAGATTCATCAAGAAATTAAAACATGAGTGGTTGTGTGTCTATGTGAGGTGCTTCAGTAAGTTGATATGTAAGAACTTGTCCCTTGATTGCCTTTTGATTGAGATACTATATGTCAAACTCTCTAAAAATCATGATCCATTTAGCCATTATTCCTTAAAAATCTATTTTAGATAGTAGATACTTGAGTGGATCTACTTTTGAAATGACCATGGTCTTATTTTTCAACATGTAATGGCATAGTTTTTGAGTTGTGAAGACCATGACTAGACAAGCTTTTTCGACAGGTGCATAGTTATGTTCGTATGTAACCAAGGTATGGCTTAGGTATTATACAATGTGTTCCTTTCCTTTGTCATCATGTTGAGTCAAGAATCCCCCCCAGAGCATGTTTGGTAGCTTATAGGTATAACCAAAATGGCTTTCATGGTATAGGAGGTAATAAAACATGTGGATTAACAAGATAGTCTTTGAGTTATTTAAAAGATATTTGGCAGTGATCATCCCAGTGAAATGCAACTCCCCTCTTTAAAAGGTTTGTAAATGGGTGACACTTGTTTGCTAATTGAGAGATGAAGCATCGGATTGACTAGATCTTGCCCTAAAAACTATGGAGTTAATTTAAATTAGTTGGTGATGGCATCTTGGTTATAGCATGGAATTTAGATTGATCGAATTCAATACTTATATGAGACATGATGAAGCCAAGTAGTTTTCTTAAAGTTACACCAAAGACACATTTCTTTAGATCAAGTCTAACTTTGTACTCCTATAATCTTTTAAATATCTTACATGGTACTACTGGATGGTTGGCCCTAGTTTTTGATTTTCCTAATATGTCATCGACATAGTCTTCAATAATATCATGCATCATATAATGGAATATGAAAATAATGGGACTTTGATATATAGATCTAGCATTCTTAAGTTCAAATGGCATTACCTAATAATAAAATGTCCCCTATGGAGTGGTAAACACTATTTTATGTTGGTCTTCTAGTACTATTCTGATCTGGTTATATCCTAAAAAGCCATTGATGAGTGAAAGTATTTCATAACTAGCAATGGAGTTGATGATAATGTCAATATTAGGCAAGGGAAAATCATCATAAGGACAAGCTTTGTTGATGTCTTGAAAATCAGTACAAATTCTGATCCCTTTAGGCTTTTTACTAATAGGTACCACATTAGAGATCCATTCTAAGTAGTCAATAGATCATATACATCTTTCTTTTAATAGCTTTTAAAACTCTTTCTTTACCAATACAACAATGCATAGATGTATCTTACGTAGCTTTTATTTTACCAGTTTGGCATCAGGATTAACCACAAGATGGTGCAGAACCAAGATGGGGTCTAAACCTGACATTTCAAAATAGGCCCATGTAAATATATCTATAAATTTTCTCAATAGAGCTATAAATACGTCATGTTCCTCCTCAGTGAGGGATGCACCTAATTTTATCTATTTCAAGTTTGATGGACTTCTGATATTTACCTCTATTGTATCATCAACTAGAAGGGTCAAACCATCTTCTAGGATAGTAGTCAATGACTTGAGCTATTGGATTATGTCAGAGTCCTCTGTTAGGACTTGCTCTTCAACATCTCCTAGGCATGATGAATCTGAGTCCCCTAATGGGAGATCTGGCCATGTGAAAAAAATAGTTAGAAATTATTTAATAATTTAATCAAATAATTATTGTTACTCAAAGCTGAAATTAGATCCACAGACAAGGTCATCGTTGGTGGTCTCCTAATTTAAATTCAAATAAGAATGAACACCCATGTCTAATGGCACCTAAAATAGGTTTTTTCCACTAGACTGGCCTTTATCTTTACTTTTTCCTTGGTCAAAAAGTGCCTTAAAGAGGTTTTTACTTTGGGACCTCAATTTTTTACTTATTTTTTGGCTAAGGATGTTCACTCACTCTCCAAAATAGGCAACAGGATCCAATGTGATTGAGAATCCTAATTTGTGATCTCCCTACATAACATTATCTCTTAGGCCTAAGAAATCATAGAATGCCTCATCATTCTAGAACTCATCAATCAACAGACTGGATTGTTGTTGGTCCCAATCTATTAGTTGGGGATAATATAATGGTAAAGGGTTGTGATGAATGGCCAAGGTAAGGGTATAAATGGCATTATTATCAAACATGTTAGTTTTATCTAGGTCATCAAAGGTGAGATGATGATCAGACTCTACTTCGCTATCAAAATCATCATCACTAGTCACTGGTGAGGGAGTTTAAATAAGATATGTGGGGTCACCCCTAGGTAGTTTAAATCTAAGTCCATAAGGTCTTTCATACTTAGTCATGGAAATTGGCTCAATGGTTCCTTATTGATTTTGTCTGAGGCTTCTTCCTTCATAATTTTGATGCTCCATGATCCTATTGAGATTATGATACATGGAATTTTTATAACAATTAGCTTAGTTGTCATTGTATAACCATGATTCATCCCCATCAAGAGGGTCGAGTTCTAAGCCAGATACTGGTACAAATGTGACAGGCCCCTTATCTTTGTTCTTTTGTTTCCAATGCATATGTGGGATGACTTTAGGTCACCCAAAGATTTTTGGATTCTGAAGAAGATTGGCAATATGAAATTTATCATAGGTCACACACTCTCCCAATCCATTATCTAAAATGGTGAAATGATTATAAAATTTAGGAAGTGATATGTGGGAAAGGGAATCTAAGGTATTAGGATCTATGAAATTATCTAGTGAAGGATCAATAGGAATAGCTTTTACTTTATCCTATTTGGAACTTGGATTCATACTATACTAGTAATTATAGCTTTGAAATTTAGCCTCAAGATGCTTGCATTGTTCATATGGGTGTAAATCTCCTAAAATATTCACTTCCATCTTTGAGTGGGAAAACTTAATACATTGGTGCATCATTAATGGGACTACACGAATCTCATGTAGCCAAGGCCTTCTTAGAATCATGTTGTATTATAACTCAAGATCAAACACATGGTAGAGTGTATCATGGGTTAGAGACCCAATGACAACTGGAAAACTAATGGTTCCTTATGATTCTCTTTCCTAATTATCATAGTCTTTGATATTTATTGTTTCTAGTTGGAGATCTACTATTATGTACCCAAGAAGCTTCATGAGCTTTAGAGACACTATGTTGAGCCCTGATCCATTGTCTATAAGGACATGTTTCACTTTATGCCATCTGATACAAAATTCTATGTATAATGGGTTGTTATGGAGCGAACCAAGGGAAGACACATCACTTTGGTTCAATGTGACTTATTGGGCTGAAGCTAGGTGTCCAACCAAAGCTTGAAATTTTTTAGGAGATATGTTACTAGTAATAGTGGATTGCGTCAAAAACTCATTCAAGATGTTTTCATGGATTATTGACATTCACATCAAGTCTAAGATAAAAATTTGTGTTGGTATCTTCTACAATTATTCCATAATATCAAACTTCTTGACTTGGTTAGTAGTGAATTGTTTATTTCAAGGCTGAATGGTTTGTTGGATGATAGGCAAAGTGGTGGATGGTTGTGGGATTAGGATAGTAATCTTTGACCTCTAAGTTGTGATTTCACAATTGAGATTAAATATTAGACCATTATTTCTAACTAATTTTGGAAATAGTGTGATACCAAATAGGATAAGTCTCAGTTGTCAGTACACTTACATATGGTCACGTCCCAAGAAAGAGTTGTCACTATAAGATCCAAAAGGGGATGTCCTAGTTTACTAATTTGCCTGTATGCACTCCTAGGTCAAAGAAGGATTATCCATGTATTTTGGATGAATATTGTTGTTTATAAATGGTCTAAGCTGATTAGTACTTGGTCTAGGATTAATGGAGATGGTATTAATCCTACCCCCTATAATATGACCTACACCCCTATTGTAGTCATGTGTAATTGCATGGTAGGTTGGTTCGTTGTTACTGTTCTAACCTTGGTTTATTCCATTGTTCTATCATTGTGGGTTTTATTGCTAATTTTGTTAGTTTTAGTAGTTTGGCCTTTGATTTTGATACTGTTGATTTTGCTGCTACACTCACCATTGTTGTTGTTGATTATTTTGCTACTAATGATTGTTATGTTAGGGAAAGGGGTTTTGATAAATCCCAAGAGTTTGATTGGAAGTGGAAGCATCGTTATCCAATATTATTTTTGCATTCTCTAACATATTCTCAATCAAATTCTTAATTTGTACACATCTTCATAGATTATGCCCTTTGACCTGATGATAGTCATAAAATTTGTTTTCACGGTACCAAAGAGGATAAGAAATGCCTTGCAAATAATGCTTTGGTATGGGCCAACTAATCAGATTAATGGTATCAAGCCTATGAAATATAGACTTAATAGGTTCTCCTAGGTCATTAAACACATGATGTATAGGCACCGTCTTTTTAGGAGGATGGCTTTGTAATGGTAAAGGTTATTGTATTTATTATGTAGGTTTTGGTTATTGTGCTTGTGGTATTAGTTGGAGAGGTTGTTAGATATGAGTAATCTAAAAAGGTGGTATAGATGATGTTTGCACCATTTGGACATGATGAGACTCAGTTACTCCATTTCCCACAACATTTCTATTTTAGTTGAATTACCTTAGTCTTTTGTGGTTATTAACCTATGTCAGTTGTGATGCTAGCATTTGAATGAGATGTTGGTCATTTCCCTAATTGGTACCTTGATTTTGATTAGATGAATTAAGCTTCATGACTCCTTTATTGATGAGCACCCTCTCGATCAACAAACCTTTATCAATGATCTCCTTGAACATATGTGCATATTGTAGTTCCAAATGATAAGCTATCTCACTATGCAAATTTTTGCTAAACATAACAATTAATTGTTTTCTGGTACACTATGGGTGAAATAGCTTTCAAGGGATCTCCACTACTATAAATAACTTGTAAAACTCTCAGTAGATTTTTGCTTTACTTGTGTTAAGTCCACTAATGAATATTCATGCTTGAGATTATAGAAAAAGTGTTACACAAAATTATCAAAAAGATCATCAAAATCTGTTACTAAATTTTTGGACAACTTCAAAAACCACTCCAAGGCTTTTCTAGCCAAGCTTCTTCGAAACAACAATAAAAGGTATATGTCATTATGTGCCAGTAATTGATATGCAATAAAGAATTCGATCAAATCAGCCTTAGGGACACCTTTGTATTTATAAAATTTTGGTGGTTCATATCATGGAAGAAATGGTATCTGCAAATACTCCATATTTAATTGATAGGAATATATGTCATCCAATTTTAAATTTTTAGTTTGTTTACTAGCTTGAATGGTAATAATTGCATCCTTCATCTGTTGCAATTCTTGGGATAGGAAACTGGAAGGAATATTGGTTTGAAGGAGAATTTGGGTTTGGATAGATGGTTGGGAGGTCACAAGTTAAATACTTTAACTAGGGTATTATGGATATACCTATTGGGGTACATTGGTTTAGTTGGGGAATGGACCAGGAATACGTATACATGGATTAGGATGTACATGAAATTGCACAATTGGCTATGGGATATTCTAGTTTGGGTTAGCAAAAAAGTTTTGACTCAGAGGATTTTGTGGTTGGGATGGAGGGATGTAACTATAATATGCCTACTATAGTTGAAAAGGGATATGCTTTTGACTAATCAAATCTTATTGTTGAGTGGGAACTTGTGAACCAAGACCTTGTCTGTGAATTTGTGGCACATTTTGGACCAACGATTGTCTAGTAGGTACTTGAGAAATATGGGGACCTCCTTGTTGCATGAATCCTTGTGAGGAAGTGAAAGCAGGTTGAAAATTTGGCATTTGTTGCTAAACCATATTAGCATGTTGTTGACTAGTCATTGCTTGGTTTTGGATTGGCATATTAGTCTACAACTGAAGAGTTATGTTCATTGTTACCTAGCAAGGTGGAACATTTATTATCCCTAATTGAGGTGGTAATGTATTTTTCCTCTATTGCATTGATACACTAGATTGTGCCTATTGTTTTAGAATACTACTCGTTACCTATTAAGGAGGAGTAAGGTTGATCACATTCTATCATTGAGGTGTGACATTGGCCATTATTTGATTACCTAATCCCATAGGTTTCACACTTGAGGAAGCAATTGATTGAGGTTGGGGTGTAAAAAATCCCATTACCTAGTATGATGACCTATTCGTAGGATTAACTACATGCACATGTTATTAGCTAGTTATTTACACATTAGTACCAGTTTGATCGAGACTAGATGTTGTTTGCACATTATCTACTACATTTGGCTCACTATTTAGTGTAAAGGCTGAAGACACTTCTTTAATAATAGGCATATGCATCAATTTATATATCTAAATGGTTTGTATGAATGGGTTAGAATTTGGGTTCTCTTATCTAGTTAACTTTATCAACACTCTGATTGAAGGAACTAGATCAATGAGAGGCTTACTTACCATGTTCATCTGATTGAAATCATGTGCTAGATTTAGATATGTTTTATATGTTTTTTGCATTTGGTTAAAGTTCTCTTCAATTATTTTTTTGCCTCAATCAGATATGTTAAGATCTTAGTATGTTATTTAGACTAGAGCCATAGGATTGCTAGAATAAGCCTGTTGATCGTAAATGATATTGTAGAGCACTCTTACTAGACTTGGTAAATTTTAATGGGGGAAGTCTATTGGAAACTTGGCCCCTACTTCTATGGCCCTAACCAAAATCTCATCTTTGTTCTCTAACAAATATCACTCAAACAAAAATGGATCATATGTGGAAGCCATATTAGCAAAATATGACTATTGAAGTACTGGCTCATCTACTATAGATATTATAGCTAGTTCTTATGCAATTTACTCTTGGTCCTATTCTGAATAAGGTGGTGTTTTAACCAGATAGTTGGCTAATGGATCTTGGCTTTGTGCCCCTGATTGAGTATTATAAGAGGGATAAGAATCCATCTCATAAGCAATATTATATACATAGGCATCTTGCACCATTTATTCCTATGAAACCACATTAATAATCCCTAGATTGTACATGAGTCCACTACGAGTGTAGGAATACATGTTGGGATCCATAGTTAATGTTTTTGTGATAAAATTTCAAAGATTTATACAAACTCTAAAAAGGAAAATGTCTAAAATAGATGATGTCCCAACTTAGTCTAGATTTGTCAAAAGGATCAAAAGGTTTATTTAAAGTTTTGTGAGGAAACAAGCTAGTGTGAAGTATCAAACATTTCACTGTTCACATAAAGATAAGCAAGTAAATGGTCCTAAAAATAAGAATGCCAAACTCTAAGGTCGAAGTGTTTCAAATCAGTCTAATCTAAGAAATTAAAAAGTTGTTAGTTTTTTGGCTAAATGTGGCATAAAAATCTAGGCTCAAACAAGGCACATGCTAAGACTCTTGGCCAAATGGCATCAAAAGCTAGACTTTGAAAATAGATGAAAGTTTTAATCTAATGGATTTGAAACACTTCTAAAAAATACTAGGCATTTTATTCTTGGACATGAACTTGATCAACTAAGTATAAGGTATGATATAAAATGAACTTTATAAATAGTTTATTTTTTCACAAAAAATTGTATAAAACTTGGTTCTTTTGACAAATAAGATAGACAAAGGTGATCATTATAACTATGCTTTAGACAAAGGATCACAAAAAGTATACTCAGATTGGTCTAAAAATGTAGGAGAAAATTTGGAACTCTATGCAAGAGGATCTATGAAATAATATTCAAAATGTTTTAGGCAGCATAATGATGTTATACTACCCAAAAGGTTTGACAAAAAGGTCTATTCCAAAAACTCTCTAACACAAAGATGTTTTTCTATAATTTTGATAGCATAACACTACATTTCTTGACTCAAAATGTTGTGCTGCATAGGCTTAAAGTGGAAATGTTTAACACAAAATGGCTTAAGTCTATCAAATGTTGATAATTATTATGAGTCTTAAATGGCCTTTAACCTAAATTAGAAATTAAACCTAAGTTTCCTCAAGTTTAGTGCAAATGGTGAACCCACTTAACACATAAGCTCTATGAACTTGTAAAGTTGTAATTCTAAATTTAAGTTATAAGTGGACTTTAAACAACTTTTTTAAAGGTCTAGACTCAATTGGGCATCATAACTATGCCAAAGTGGATGATATGACTCTCAAGCTTTTGATGAACTTTTGAACAAGGCAAATTAATGATCTCAAATGGGCATCATAATTCCTCTTTGTTTAAAGGAAAATTTGAAATATGTGTTTGGTTTAGATTTTTTGTTTACCCCAAGTTTTGACTCCAAATAAGACTTTAAACTAGGACAAGACCAACTAATTAATCATTCTTAGATCCTAAACTGACAAGGTTGCTTGGTATTTTTTGAATCCATCAATATACATCATTTGAGAGGATTTTAAGTGTTCATCTAGAAGTAAATGCACATTATATAGTAGGGTTTTTACACCCCCCCCCCCTTCTCTCAAATGACAATACTATGACATAAACCTTGAGGCACACCTTGCACCAACAATAATTTTATGATAAGTGGGGATTTGTCTAAGATATAATAAGTTTTTGAATGATATAGGGAAATTAATTGCATAATGACTTTCACACTAAATAATGCAAAAAAATCATGGATTTTGAGTTCGTATGAATTGGATTGTTGCAAAAAGGTCTAGTCTTTTTTGTAACCACTAGATCCTACTATTCACTTAGTGTAGTGCAATGTCCAAAGTGCGACTACATCTCATATGTAACTCCTAAGGATCCAAATGAAATCAATACTGATAGATGAAACCCCAAGTCAAAGCTTTGGTAAATAACTTGTGGGAGGTGATGAAGTCCCCCTTGTAAGCCAAGTTTGCATAAAAATAAATAAAACATGAAATAGAAAGACTTTATGGTTATTTTCAAGGTCACACAAACTTTGTTGAGTTTATGGGGAGTGATTTAGATGACATTATTTCTAAGCCTTGGACTATCTTACTTGCAATAGGAATGGCACTTTTGATTCCAAGGGTTCCCTATAGGGGACAAATGGAAGAGCATACACACAACATTCCTCTTTTTTCCAAACAAATATTTGATTAAACAACTATTATAAATAAAAAATTACAAGGGTGTTAAATTGTAAGCCAAAAATGAAAGATTTGGTGGTGTTCATTTGACCCCTTGGTCTTAGTTGAAAACTTTGAAAACATTCACCAAAACATCTAAATTCTTTGTTAAACGCCAAAACAAGGTTCTTAATTAATTTTTAAGCATGCAAAAGTGATTTAAACATGTTTTGAACAAATATCAAGCTTGGTCCTATAGAAACATTGTTAGCATGTCCTTTAGTTTTGAATCTCTTTTTAGCTTGAAATAATGAACTTTGAAAAAGTAGGTCTTGGGTCTATGTTTTTGGAAAAACACAGTGACCAATGTTGGTTATAACCACCGACATTGGTTACTTTAGCTAACCAAGATCTAGCCGATGTCAGTTTTGTTAACCAATGTTACTTAAGCAGGTAACCAATGTTGATATTACTTATCGACATCGGTTACTGTGTAAATCTATGGAAAATAAAAACAACAAAATAAAGTTAAAAAATCAATTTTAAATAGTTTTAAGGGTCCAAATAAATATTTTAAAGTTGCAAAATGATCTTCTTCATGTGTAGGATGTATCTAGTCCCAACAGGCATGCCATAATGTGATCTAGGAATTTAACTCAAGAGAGGATGGTTAGTATGGTGTTAGTTCCAAAATGAAAATAAAATGAAAGAAACACATTAATAGCATAACATCTCTTGGCCTAGACACTAGGGAGAGCTTAGTTCACAAAAAAATGACAAACACAACTAAAAAGTAAGGAATAAAACACAATAATTCTTTCTCCTTCATTGGATGCTCTAAATGCCTTTTTAGTAGTGGTTTGCTTGGTTTTGTGCACATGAAGTCCTTGGTAATGGAAGCTTGGCTACCTCCATCTCTCCTTGGCACCTTTGGCTTGTGGCTTGGCTTGGATTGGAATCAATTTAACATGGTAACACTAGTTTATTGAAGCTTTTGAAACTATTTGTGCATTATAACTTTGCATTATTAAGTCTTTTGAAGATATTTGAGCATAATAACTTTTCATCAAAATAGCTTAGAAATGATGTTCTTGGCCTCTCTATTTATAGATTTTTGAGATTGATCAGAATCAACCTAAACCATCCATATTGAGATTGAGATGTGTGGTTCAAGATTAATTCAATTTTTAGAATTAAGTTTATAATTATCCTCATCATGACATTGAAAAAAGGGGAAATTAAGACATATGGAGGGCTTTGATGAGGCATGGGAGTCATGAATCTTCATATTTGTGGCATTTATAGCCTTGGGATGTCTTCTCAAGAAATGAGGTCACCTAATGATGCAAATATTTAATATTCATTTCCAAAAATACGTATTCAACAATTTTCCATGGAATTTTTGATTAGGCCTTGATTTGGGTTAATTAGCTCTTAAGCATGTTTAAGCACTTTATGCACAAATTACTCAAATTGATTAGAATGCCATTGGTCCAAATTTTGACTAGATTGGAATTATAAGTCCATGTCAGATGTGGTTAAACTATATAACCATTTAGGATATTACCAACAACAAATAATGAAGGCAAACATCTTGTGTAAAATATTTGATAGGAAAGAGTAATCTTGAAGCATGTGGGTGCAAAATTCACATTTTTACTCAAATTAATCTGATCAAAGTTAGCTGGCCCATAAATTGCATTGCCCCATCTAGGGATACCCTAGCCAAAATTAGCACTTGAATATGTTAGTTTCTCATCATTTAGCATGTTTTAGTGTTTTTAGGCCAAATTGTGCATTTTGGGTGAAAATTGGCCAAAATTTTGATTGGGGATTATTAGTAGCCAGATTTAGGTGTCTACACCATGGACCATAGATCCCCCACACTATCTCCCAAATAAAGGGATAGCCCTCCCTTCATAGATTAGTAGATAATGACAGTGTGAAAATTCAAAGTAAGAAACTAGAACCTATGTGTTGAAGATATCTAATACATAATGTGTATTATAAAGAAATCATTTCTAGTATGATATCACACAAATATGAAAATTATATCAGCATATCAAATGACAATGTTTATCAAACATTAATTTGACGAAAGTTTTAAATAATAAATGATCTCTAGGATCAATCAAATTCATACACACCACCTGATTAGATTACCCCTTATCTTGCATTTATGGCACTAATTAAGACAGTGAAATCCATCCACTTCTTAATTAAGGTCATGAATGTGAGATTTGGTAAAATAATTAATAATATAAAAATCAATAGATTCATTCATAATATTTCACTTTAGTTAATCAAAATTATTGTAAGTACATAAATATCACTAACATTCATTTATTCCATAAAATGAATTGAATTGAATCCATACATCCAATTTATTTCAAATAATAAATAGAATCTAAAAACATTCCTCAATATAACATCATTTGGGTAATGATTATCTAAACCACCAGTTGCTTTAAAAACTAATCAACTTATAATATTATTTCTCCATGAAATAATATTATAACCCTGGCTAAATAAATTGTTCATATTCCACATATAAAAATATCCAATCCAAAACATAACAAATGTTTTATATTAAAATCTTAAGTATAATATTCTAATTCTTTTATACTAACCAAATATAAACAATCATCATTTACTCACTATTATAATATTAACAATTATAACATAGTTGTATGGATTAATATATATTTATATATTAATTCATACATACAAATAAATTATACATAATTCATTTATACAATATATTACTAAAATGCCATCCATTGTCATACGCCTAGAGTATACTATATACGCAAAGTATACAGGTAGTTCATATTCAAAGGCCCAATAACCATTTTCATCAAACTGAGGAATTTCATTTGCCCATGATAAATTAAACACACATAATTTTATAAAATAAACTCAATTACTCTTTTATTCATCAAAACATTCTAACCACTTAAACCCAATCAATAATTTAATTTTTACCAATTAAATATAATTCATATGAGAAAAGATAAAGAAACACAGTTGCCTTTACCCAATTTGGGTACTGCTTAATAAAACAAACAACACACACAGTGAAATACCCAACTCAGGTATCGTTTATAACATCTAATATTTGGCCAAATATGATAGCTAAGACACATATTTAAATACCTTACTTAGGTATATTATATCAAATTTAAAACTTGGTAAAAAAAAATAAAGAATTCATGCAATTAAACCCATTTACCTAGTTCCCTTATGGACTATGCAAACTCATAACCAAATAACAATAATACATGGCCAAATGCAAAGTTTATAATCATAATAAATAACTAAAATTTTCCTTAAATCCTTTAACAGTTTATTGGTATAAATAATTTCATCAAGCTAAATGCAAACCCTACAATCATATTATTCATCTACCCATACCTGGGTTACACAAAAAGTCTATAAAGAAAGTTCCCAATTCTGCATATAAACCATCTTGAATAATATAGGATTTCATAATCTAGCTTAGAGTTTAAAACATAACTTATGCCCAATCCAAACCAACAACTTCATCATTTAAATGTAGTATAGACAGTTACCCATGAAAGTTTGACTATCGATTACACACACACACACACAAATATATTATTATATGGAATTATATATAATAAGATTTAATTAAGTATATACTTAGGTATATATTTGTGTGTGTGTGTGTGTTCATTATCCTTGAAAATCCACATTTTAACCCAAAAATTCCAATTTAGTTTAATAGTCAAGTGATTATATAGACTAACAATTTCAATTCTATATTTCCATAAACCCAAATACATATATAAAAATTTGGTTTAAAATAAATATCTCAAGTTGAATTGTATATATACCCATCATAATAATCCTTCATTTTTTAACAATGATATTTGAATTTCTAAGGAAGTTTTAGGACAGAGTTTATAAAACCTATATTTATCATGGCCAAAACCTACTTCTCTAACCCAAACCTTCCCACATTACCTTGGGTTGGATATAGGGTTATACGCAGGTCCTTATAGACAACCCTTTGTAAATTTCCAAATTTTATAAACAATTGAAATACTAGTAACCCAAAATCAATTTGAAAATTGATTCAATAAAAGGTATCACACACAGGTATTTGAATTACAAAACCAACCTAGTAAACATATGAATGTCAAATAAAGCCAATACAATTCTTTCTTCTTTACACATGTTTACCTCCTCTCCAACTTCTGTCTTCTCCCTCAATATGTCGTGAACCATCACATCTCCCATTATCTTCTTTTTTATTATTTTTCCATCATCCTAATCACCTTCCATATATCCCTCATTAATTGCAAATAAAACTCCCTCAAAAATATGTATGCCTAGATATCTCAACCAACTTATAGTCTGCTACCATGAAAACATAGTGAACCCCATAATTTTTTCCCAAATGTTGTTTAACTGAAGTTAACGGATGATTAGTAACCTAATCATTTTGATGCTTCTCTCCAATCCCTAATTAACCATATTGTATTATTTATATAATAAGCATTACAATGATTTAAAAAATTCATCATCGACCATCTAAATCACATAATCCCTATGTTCTATTCCATGCACAAACTATCAACTAGTTGATATCCATGCAATGACTAAATACAATAATGATTATATAACTTGAAAATTTAACTAGGTATTACAAGACTAGATTTTTACATTGAAATGTTATGCACCAACATACATAACAATTATAATGATCTCATAAAATCATTTCAATAATTAAATTTAATATATTCATTTCTATATTATAAATATCAATCATTTAATTAAATAGTTAATCAAATACAATATCTTTTTAAAACAATGTTGTTTATCTTTTGACATTATAATATAATATCATAATAATAATCTTTAATTATCATTATCTAAATATTATAGATCAAGTAACAATTATGGATTCGGTCACATCATTACAATGTTTTATTATTCATCCATGCATGATAAGGAAGTGATATAAGTAAACATAAACAAATTCACTCATTTAACCAAACAAGATGAACTATGTAAAATCACAAAATTAGTGAAATCCCTCAAATAATCAACATGATCATCATCAGCATTCAAAATTATACCATAAAGCATATTAACAATCATCTAAATGAAAAATACATGAAATATAATATACTATCTATATCAAATAATTAATTACAAAACTTGATATATTAAGTGGTGTGGACAAGGGTTTCTACGTTTATTCTCTATCATCCCCCAATGTCTCCATCTAAATCATCCTCTCTGATGATGCTCTCCATCCTATTTTCATCAAATGGAAGACTACTATGGTAATGAGGATGAATGATTACACATGATCAACTTTATATTTCAAGGGACAACTACTCGATGGTGGTTAGCTTAAAACATCATTATATCCATAAAATAATGTTATATAATAATCAAACATGATCACAATATACTGAATGTAAAAGTACTACTAACTCATAGAAAACTAATCATATAAATTAAGTAACACAAACTATCTCATAATTAGCATATGTCAACAAACTTAATCAAATATTAGTTAATCAACTAATAAATCATAATAATCCACATATCAAATAGGTTATTTAGCTTAGAGATAAATTGAGGTGTGACATCCATCCCCCCTAAATATGGTCATCATCCCAATGACATTTATTGAAACATAAGTTATTCATTTAAAACATTATTCAGCAAAAAATAATATAATATGCAATAGTACATTAAGCAAACAAACGTGGAAACAATCTATATAACTCTTCATAGTCCTCTCAAGTGGAACTATACTCATAATTTTAGTCTTACATGACCTTGAACTATGACACTTATCTATTATGCAATTAGAGTTTTAGAATTTTAATTACTCTGATTGGTTTTACCATGACCACCCGAGGTCCTAGAATTTGCAAAGCATTCCAATCCAACACATGTGAAGGATCAACAATATACCTTTTAAGATAAGACAGATGGAATCAATTATGCAAAACATATAGCATTAGTGGTAATGAAATCCTATACACTATAGGGTTGACCACTTCCAAAACCTCAAAAGGTCCCACATATCTTCGTGAAAGTTCCATTGACTTCTTTAATTTAATCAAGCTTTTTTGGGGCTTAACCCATAGAAGCACTTTATCACCAATAAAAAACTACCTAGATGTTATCTTCAGATCAACATAACTTTTATGTCTATCATTGACCTTATCCAACCTCTACCTGATTGTCCTAACTTTCTCTTCTATTTATAAAAACATCTCAGGTCCAAAGACTACCCTATATTTCAACCTGTCTCATTTGATTGGTATTCTACACCTCCTTCCATATAATGCCTCAAATGAAGTCATCTTTAATTTTGATTTTTATGATTTTTTGTAAGCAAAATCAACCAATGGAAGGCACTCCTACCACTTGTATTCATGATACATGTAATACATATAAAGGAGATCTTCTAAAATGTGATTAACTCACTTTATCTGCCCATCATTTTTTGGGTGATATGCAGTGTTGAAGTTCAACTACATACCTAAATATGAATTCATATTCAACCAAAATATAAATTTTATCCTCAAATCTTGATATGAAATGATATTCTCTAGAAAACCATGCAACCGAAACACTTCCTTTATGAATCTCTTCATAAGCGTAGGTCCATCATCAATCAAGTTTCCCAATATAATGTGAGTTACCCTAGGTTTTTTATCAACTATAACCAAGATCATTTCATGAATGTTTTATGATAATGGTAACCATTAGAAAAATTCCATATTGATCACCTATTACTTCCATTTTGGTATTCATGTGGATATAATAATCTAATTGGATGAACATATTCATCTTTCACATGCTGACACTCTAGACAATGAGACACAAAATGCACTACATCTCTCTTGATTCCTTTCCATAAATAGAGTTGTCAAAGCTCATCCATGAGCTTGGTTACTCTTGGATGTCCTAAATATGGGTCATTATGCAATTCTGTTAGCACTATGCTCCTTATTTTCTCTATATCAAGCATGTACATCCTACCATTGTATTGCAAAAGACCATCATTCTCTATTATAAATATCTTCAACTTAGGATTCTAAGCATTCACAAATAAAAATTTATTAATCTAATCATATAATTCATCTCTTATAAATGATTTAATCACTCGATCTCTAGAAGTATTCCTAATAATAGCCATAGTTGTTATGTACCTTATATGGCTTAGCGCATTAACTACTTTGTTCTCCTTACCTTTGATATAGTTAATATAAAAATAATATTTAGACAAGATCTCTAACCATCATCTTTGATGAGTATTCATATTTAGTTGGGTGAAGATGTACTTGAGTCCCAAGTTATTAGTCTTGAGCTAAATTGGTTTCCTCAAAATATAATACCTCCAATATTGCCTAACATGCATAATTGATACATATTTTAGGTAATGAGGTGCATGATTAACATCATATTTATTTATTTATTTTCCTATATTCATAAGATACTATTTAACCATCCTGCATAATAACTCCTACAAGTCCATCCTAAGATGCATCAATGATCACTGAAAATTGACCATTAGGATCAAGAACTCTTAGTACTAGTGCTAAAGTAATCTTCCATTTCAATTCTTGAAAGGCTACCTCACACTTATATAATGAGATGAAACTCTAATTCTTCCATTGAAGAGAGGTAATTGGATTAGCTATATTACAAAAAATCAAAACAAATTCCTATAATAACTCTCTAATACCATGAAACTTCTTATCTCATGCACATTATCTGGTGTCAACCACTCCATTATCATTCTTATCTTTTTTGGATCTACAAAATACCATCCTCATAGATAATGTGTCCTAAATACTACACTTTATTTTGGAAAAATTCACACTTAGACAAATTACCATACAATCTATGCTTTTGTAAATGTTGCTAACCCATTTTTAGATGTTGTAATTGATCTTCCTCATCCTTGGAATAAATTAGGATGTCATCAAGAAATACCAACAAAAAATGATGTAGGTAATCTTTGAAGATACTATTCATAAGATTTATAAATGGTTCTAGAGCATTTATCAATCCAAATGGTAATATTGTGAACTTGTAGTGCCCATATCGAGTCTTAAATATATTTTTTAGAATATCCTCTTCATGGATCCTCACCTGGTGATACCCTACTCTAATATAAATTTTAGAAAAGTATATTTATCATTTTATTTGATCAAATAGATGATCAATGCTTAAAAAATGATATCTATTATTGATCATTTATTTATTCAACATCTTGTAGTCTATGCACAAGATAAGAGTGTCATCTTTCTTCTTGACAAAAATAACTAGAGCACCCATGGTGACACACTTGGTTGATTCAAACATTTCCTCAAAAACTTCTAAAGTTTTACCTTTAACTCAACTAGTTCAGTGGTTGTCATCCTTTATAGTGCCTTAGACTATGGTCTTGATCTAGGTATGATATCAATTAAGAAATCAAACTCATGCTTAGGTGGTAATCCTGGTAACTTTTATGGAAACATGTCATGGAAGCTTATCATAAAAGGATATTCTTTGATAGATGGTTCCTTAGATTCTTCCATCTCATTTATCTTAATGATAAATTCCTATCATCCCTTATTTTGATCTTTCTTGAGTTTAAATGCATAAATTTGCCTTAGCATCATCTCCCATCTCTTACCATGAAGTTGTGTCTAATTTCTAAAATCATCTTGAGAATAAACCTTTTTTAGAAAATAGTTAACCTTGGATTTATGATTTACAATCCAATTGACTATTAGGATCACACTATATGATCTGAATGGTGTTACATAAAGATCTACTAGTGTAGTAAACTCAGGCAACCTAATCTTTACTTTGATTAAATACTTATCAACTTTAACCTTTGATTCATTCCTATATTGTACCAACTATGTATTTATCATTACTCAAACCTTTGTAAATAATTTTCTAAGCATTTTAGGAGCAATGAAATAGTTTGTAGCTCCTATATCAATTAAAATATAAATTGGATGGTCAAACAAAATATCTAATAGTTCTATGGGAGAATCTTGATACCTAGCCTGTTGATTATCAATAACTGCATGAATTTTATACTAAAACATACCTTACTGATAAGTTGAACCCTTATTATTTTATTTGTATTGAGGACATTTTTAATCAAAATGGTTGCCTCCAAAAATAAATTAACCTCCAACTAGTCCTTCCTTCTTATAATATTGGCTTTCCTTGAAACTTCCCTTAAAATCATTACCAATTTTCATGTTCCCTAAACCATTATTGAACTTGGTGTTCTAATTCTTGAACTAACCCTTTTGATCTTTACTCCTTTGCTTCCAATTTTTATTCTTGAAAGTTGGTTTATAAATTCCAAATTTCTTTTTGAACTTATCTTTGACTTGGGTAAGAGATTTTAGTTTCTATTCTGACTTAATTTCCTTCTTGAACACTTAATTTATGGTATATGGTCCATGCACATCTACTTCACAGCCTATTTGGGGTTTCAATCCCATGGTGGTTTTATTAATTCTAGACCTCTCATCTACCTGATATTGAGGTACATGCTTAAGAAGCTTGGTGAATTGATCCAAATATTCATTCACTTACAAATCCCCTTACTTAGGATTCTAAAAATCTATAGCCTTTTATTCAAAGTATAGATGTAGAATTGATCATGACCTAAACAATGTCACAAATTATTCTCAAGTGGTGGTGGTTGAGTCAAGGTTCATCTCAAGTTTTTCATTTTCCCACCAAGTTTTTGCTTCACCAACAAGTTGATAATCTCCCTAGACTACTTTCATGACTTCAAAATAATTTTTAATCTCAAAATACTTCTCCATTTCTGTTAGCCATGCTTCATCTCCATCCCCCAATACAATTCCATAAAAATTGATTGGATTCATATTTTTCATGTCCCATGTTAACTCTATAGTTACTCGAGCTATAACATATTATATCATCTCTTCATGCCTCTCTTCTTGAATATTTTCCTAGTCATTAAAATGCTCTTTAAGTTCCTCCTAAGCATTTTCCTCTTCATGTCCATGTACTTCTTATTCTAGGGTCATGATTTATTCCCTAGTCTCTTGCATGATTGTAAGGATTTGGTCCAACTTTTCATCTTGCTAAGTGGAAAATTAATTTGGATAAATAGTAGGTTTAGTATTCAAATTACCCTCACCTCATGGTCTAGTGTGCACCGTTATTCATCCTACTTATCAAGAGAATAAGTCTACATTAGTGGACACATTAAGTCATAGAATTTAAGCCTAAGATTTGATACCATAATGTAACAACCCCATTGGTTTTTACCAAAATTTTACAATAATTTTTTAAAATTAAATACACATATTCAATATATAGATTTCACCATGAGAAACCTGACTAGTGATCTTTAACTAACTATATTAATTTAGTTAAACATAAAAGTTATAGATAATGCACTTATCTAAGGATCATTATGAATAGATATAAAATTCATGATCATTACTAAAACAATAATAAATACTGGATATCATCATAAATGAAATAGTACAAATCTAGACACTATTGTTACAACTTTACATCAACTGTTGTAGAAGTAGAACGTATAAATGTTATAGTTTTTAGAAATACATATATAATATCATAAAATGATTAAAAATGATACAAATATCCTTTGAGTAGAGTCTCCATGATTCAAGTATCAATATGTAACCTCAAGTGTAGTCTCAAGTATAGTACTCTAGATGGGGGGAGCATCATCTAAGCACTTTTCCACACTAGCCATGGACCATAAGTCTCATGCACTCTCTAAAATAAGGAGATGACCCTCCATTAATAGATAGGTAGATAATGACAGTGTGGGAATCCAAAGTAACAAACTAAAACCCATGTATTAAATATATCTAATACATAGTGTGTACCATAAATAAATTTTTTATAACATGATATCACATAAATATGAAAACTATATCAACATATGAAATGACAATATTTATCAAACATTATTTTAGCAAAAAAATTCAATAATAAATGATCTCTAAGATTAGTCAATTCATACACATCACTTGATTAGATTACCCCTTATCTTATATAAATGGTACTAATTAATCCATTAGAATCCATATAGTGCTTAATAAGGGTCATGAATATGAGATTTGGTAAAAATAATTAATAATATAAAAATCAATAGATTCATTCATAATATTTCACTTTAGTTAATCAAAATTATTCTAAGTACATAAATATCACTAACATACATTTAGTTCATCAAATGAAGTGAATTGAATCCATACATTTGGTTTATTTCAAATAATAATAAAAATCTAAAAGTAGTCCTCAATATAACATACCATCCATATAATGATTATCTAGACCACCAATTTATATAACCACTAAGAAATTTATAATATTATTTCTTCAAAAAATAATATTATAACCCTGGCTAAATAAATTATTCATATTCTACATATAACAATAACTAGTCTAAAACATCATAAATGTTTTATCTTAAACTCTTAACTACAATATTCTAATGATTTTATACTAACCAAACATAAACAAGCATCATTTACTCACTATAATAATAATAATAATAATAATAATAATAATAATAATATGCATTAATATATATTTATATAATACTTCATACATACAAATACATTATACATACTTCATTTATACAATAAAATAATAAGATGTCATCCACTTTCATACACCTTAGAATATACATTATATGCAAAGTATACAATTAGCTCATATTCAAAAGCCTCATAACCTTTTTCATCAAACTGATAAATTCCATTTTCCCATGATATATAAAACACATAAAATTCTATAAAATGAACTCAATTACTACTTTATTAATCAAAACAATCTAACTATTTAAATACAATCAATCATTCAATATTTACTGATTAAATATAATTCATATGAGCAAATATAAATAACATAGTCGCATTTACCTGATTTCGATATTGATTAATAAAATAACCAACAACACACTGTCAAATACCCAACTCAGGTATCATTTATAACATCTAATATTAGGTCAAATATAATAACTATGACACATAACTAAACACCCTAATTAGGTATGTTATATCATAGCTCAGACTTTGCCAAACAAAATAAAGCAAACATGTAATTGAACCTATTTATCCAGTCCCCATATGGACTATGTAAACTTGTAACCAAATAACAAAAATAAACATTCAAATGCAAAGTTCATAATCATAATAAATAACCAACCTTTACCTTAAACACTTTAATAATTTATTTGTATAAATACTTTTATCAAGATAAATTCAAACCCTATAGTCATATTATTCATCTACCCATACCTAGGTTACATAAAAAAACTATGTAGAAAGTTCCCAATTCTGCATATTGATTTAACAATTTTGAGAATATTGGTGTATTATTCATAATTTAGTTAAAGTGTCTAAGTAGTAAAATTAATAAATTAATATGCACTAATTAATCTACTAATTTATGTAAATTAGATTTTAATTTTGACCTTTATTAAAATAGTAATAAGAGATGGAAAAGAAGACTTAGCTGGAAACTAATTGATATGACTGAGATAGGGTCTGATATGTAGTATGCAAGACTGGGACACTATTAAAAATCGAGATCTGACCTTCATTTTATGATTGGATAAGATCATTGAAAGTGGATAGGAGTGGCACTAGCACTATAGTCTACCTCTACTATTGTTGTCTTAAGGATTTAAGGTTTCTAGGCTTTGTTCGCTAGGTCTATGTGACTTTGTCTATGAAGTTTTGACAGCTGGAAGTCTATAAAGCACCCTGTAGAGAAAAATTCCTCTTCAAACCCTAAACTCCACTATGATTTCACCAATTTCAAGAAAGAAGGGGGTTAGTATGTGTAAGCTTCACTGAATGTGAATCCATGCCCCTTGCGTGGGCATGTTGCCTACATACCAATACTTTTAAGAGGGATCAAGCCATATGTAGTTCTCCCAATTAATGTGCTTTTCACAATTGTGTGTATTAATTGAAAATAACTAAACTAGATATACTTGAGGTGGCTAGATACTGGTGTAAGTATTTGAATAATCTTGTAAGTGTATTGGCTAGATGTACGTAGAGAATATGGAAGATTGATTGAGTAATTAATGATATTTTCCAACCCTTTCCAAATGATCTTTGAATGGTATTTTATAGGGATCTATTAGTCATGGGTTGAATGTACTCTCATTAGACCGACAAGGAGAAGGATGGGGAACTAGAAGAAACTGATCATTGGGGCCAAAAATACACTTGGATAAGAGCATCAAACTTTGATAGGAATGGCACTAGTACTATATTCCAAGTGTGGTGCTATTGTCCTGAGTTGATGGGACCTCAGGGGATGGATTAGTCATGGAAAAATGGGTCTGGCTTAACTAAGATCAAGTCTAAAAGGCTACAGATGACTGGGAATCAATGAAAAGATGCCTATGAGGGTCATGAGAGCAAGAAAGAGGGATCTATGGGTTAGGTGTCTTTAACCATTATCAAGTTACCAATTTTCACATTTTATATGACTACATATATAAATCATTGTGAATAATACAAGATCTTGTAACCTAGTTTAAAACATAACTTATGTCTGATTTAAACTAACAACTTCATCATTTAAATGTAATACATACACTCACCCATGAAATTATATATATATATATATATATATATATATATATATATATATATATATATATATGTATGTATGTATGTATGTATGTATGTATGTATGTATGTATGTATAAATATATATATATATATATATATATATATATATATATATATATATATATATATATATATATATATATATATATATATACATATATATTTATACATACATACATACATACATACATACATACATACATATATATATATATATTGTCACATATATAAAGCTTGCCATTTCATCATATAAATATATATCTATATTTATACATACATACATACATACATACATATATATATATATGTATATATGTATATATGTATGTATATATATATGCATGTATGTATGTATATATACATGTATGTGTGTGTGTGTGTATATGTATGTATGTATGTATAAATATAGATATATATTTATATATATTTGTATGATGAAATGACAAGCTTTAGATATGTGACTGTATATATATTTTTTTGATGAAATGACAAGATTTAGATTGTGACTCTGTGTGTGTGTGTGTGTGTGTGTGTGTGTGTGTGTGTGTGTGTGTGTGTGTGTGTGTGTGTGTGTGTGTGTGTATAGTCACATATCTAAAGCTTGTCATTTCATCACACACACACACACACACACACACACACACACACACACACACACACACACACACACACACACACACACATAATGAGTATACATAATTATATACAATTAAATTTAACTAAGTATATACTCAAGTATATATTTGTGCATATATATTCATTATCCCTAAAAATCCACATTTTAACCCAAAAAGTATGATTTGGTTTAACAGTTGAGTGATTATACACACTATTTATTGTAAAGTATATTTTTACATATACCCAAATGTATATATAACAATTTGGTTCAAAACAAATAGCTCAAGCTAAATTGTATATATAACCATCAGAATAATCCTTCATTTTTGAATAGTGATATTCAAATTGCTAAGGAAGTTTTAGGACATATTTTATAAAGCCTATATTTATCATGGATATAACATAATTCTCTACCCACAACCTTTTGAGGTTACCTTGGGTTGGATATAGGGTTCTATGGAGGCCAATCTTTCCATAGGGACCTATATATGTCCCTTTGTAATTTTTCAAATTTTAAAACAATTGAAAAATTGGTAACCCAAAAGAAATTTAGAAACACATTCAATAGAAATTATCACACATAGGTATTTGAATTATAAAACCAACCTATTAAATGTATGAAAGTCAAAGAAATTTGAGCTAATTCCTTCTTCTTTGCACTTGTTCTCTTCCTCTCCACCTTATGTCTTCTCTTCTCAATATGTCATGAGCCATCATAGCCGCTATTATCATCTTTTTTTTAATTTTTACATCATCTTAATTACCTTACATTTATCCCTCCTTAATTATAGATAAAACTCCCTAAAAAATATGCATGCCCAAATAGCTCAACCAACTTATAGTTTTCCACCATGAAAACATATTGAGCCTCATAATTTTCTCCTAAATGTTGCTTAACTAAAGTCAATGGATGATTAGTAACCTAATCATCTTGATGCTTCTCTCCAATCCCTAATTAATCATATTATATTCTTAATAAAATCTGCATGATAATGATTTAAACAATCCATCAGTGACTATCTAAATCACATAATCCCCATGTTCTATTACATGCAAAGACTATCAACTAGTCGATACCCATGCAACAACTAAATATAATAATGATTATATAACTTGGCAATTTAAGTAGGTATTACATGATTAGAGTTTTATGTTGAAATACTATCCATAAACATACATAACAATTATAATGATTTCCTAAAATCATTTCAATAATTAAATTTAATATATTTATTTATTTATTATGAATATTGATTCTTTAATCAAATAGCTAATCAAATAAAATATCTTTTTAAAATAATGCTATTTATCTTATGACATTATAATATAATATCATAATAATAATCTTTAATTATTATTATCTAGATCTTATAGATCAAGTAATGATTATGGAATTCATCACAACATCATAATGTTTTACTATTCATCCAAACATAATAAGGAAAACATAAAAAAAATCACTCATTTAGCTAAACAAGATGAGATACGTAAAATCACAAAATTAGTGAAATCACTCAAGCAATCAACATGATCATCATCGACAATCAAAATTATACCATAAAGCATATTAAAAATAATCTAAAGAAAAAATACACAAATCATACTAGGCTATCTATATCAAATAATTAATTATGAAACATGATATATTAAGTGGTGTGTGCAAGGGTTTCTAGATTCATTCTCTATCATCCCCTGACATCTCCATCTAGACCACCCTCTTTGATGATGCTCTCCCTCCATCACACTCTAAGGGAAGAATATGTTCTACATCCATCTTACAAAAATGAAGACAATTCGCCTAAGATATCATTATATCTATAAAATAATGTTGTATAATAATTAAACATGATCACACTATACTAAATGTAAAATTACTACTAGCTCATAGTAAACTAATCATGTAATAAACATATATTATCAATATTAATCAAATATTAGTTAATCAACTAATCAACCATAATAATCTACATATCAAACAAATTATTTAGATTAGAGAGAAATTAGGATGTGACATCTAAGGTTAACATTATGACTCTAAAGGACCCAAAATGGATTAAACTAGGTGTGTACCTCACTATGGAGGAATGTGAAGTTTTCAAAACCCTTCATAGGGTCTTTATTGGTATATTTTCATGGGCATATTCAGATATGCTAGGTTTGGTCCCCGCCTTGATTATACACCATCTTTTTATACACCTTGACACCAAACTAGTTAAGTATAATCTATAAAAAATGCATCCTCATATTGTTGTATTAGTTAAGAAAGAATTGGAGAAATTCTTAGACATGAGATGCATTCATCTAATTGATTATTCAGAATGTATTTATAACATAGTGTTGGTTAGAAAGAAGCTAGAGGGTATTAGACTGTGTAATGATTTCTTTGATATTAACAAATCCTACCCAAAGGATGACTTTCCTCTACCAAACATTAACATTATTTTTGACTCAATGATTAGATATGAAATACTTTCCCTTATGGATGGATTTTCAAGATATAACCAAATCATAATTACACCAAAAGACTAGCACAAAATAGTGTTCACTACTTTGTGGGGAATGTTTTGTTATAAGGTGATGCCATTTGAACTCAAGATGCATGATACACATACCAATGATCCATGATAGTGATTTTCTATTACATGATACACAATATTATCAATGATATCCTAGGTAAATTTTATACTTGTGATGACCATTTAGACAAACTTTGGAGAATGTTTGAGAGACCTCAAGAGTACAAAGTTAGGCTCAACCCTAATAATTGTGTATTTGGTCTAAATTATTACAAATCTGTATGCTTCATTATCTCTTGTAGGGATATTGAATTTGATCCAACCAAATTTCAATCCGTTACTAAAATGTTTCCACCATCTACTTTAAATTAACTTCATAGTTTACAGGGGAAGATTCAATCATTCTAATGTTTCATATCATAACCGGCTGACAAATTCCATCCTTTTACACACTTGATAAAGAAGGACACTACTTTCTCATGGGATGAATATTTATATAAATCATTTTATCATCTCAAGGAATACATGGCCAATCCACCTATTTTATTTCCACCTATGCCAAAAGAGACATTGCTACTTTACCTATCAGTAATTGAATATTCCCTAGGGGTACTTTTGTAATAACATGATAAACATGTAAAAGGGCATGCCATCTATGACTTGAGATAAACATTGGTCATGTATAATCATAATTATATGTGAATAAAAAAAAAAAGCCTTTTTAGCTTATTGTTTTCACAACCAAAATTTTACATCATTACATGTTAAATAACAAGAATATTATCATTGCTAAAGTAGATATGCTCAAGTATCTAATTTCTAAAATGGCTTTATAGGGATACATGGAAAAGTGGATCATGATTTTGAGTGAATTTGAGATAAAATATGCCAACCAAAAATCCATTAAGGGATAGGTACTCATGTATTAGCTTTTAGAAGCTCCTCTTCTTGATATTCAACTTCTTATATTCGTATTTATAGATGAATCCACCATGATTGTAGCAAAAGTAGAAACACCTCTTGAAGCAAAATAATGGAAAATTTACTTTAACAATCCTTTCACAACTCATGGATTAAGCACTAACATATTATTTATCATGCCATAAGGATATTTTATTCCTAAGTCATTTTGCATTGATTTTCCATGTACTAATATTATGGAAAATAGTAATCAGTCATCCTAGGGCTTCACCAAGTAGTACAATGGAACATCCAATATTTACTAGTTCATAGTGATTTATAACTTATATTCAATTAGGTAACATACCAATATTAGACAAAGGGCAAGAAGTTAGTTCCTTACAAAGGCATGGTCAATACTCTCAAATAACAAATTTCTAATCTTTAGTTTAAATGGATACCTAGGGATAATAAAAAAATATTTGATGTCATGGATATAATTTTCTCCATGATTTAGATCGTGGATAGAGCCATGAACTTTCAATTTCTTGTGGAACATCTCTTAATACTAGCATATAAATAAGTAGTTGTCAAGATGGTTTGTGATATTGTTCGTCCCACATCTACTTTGTATTTTGACATATATGCCTACCTCTAAGACAAAATTCTTCCCCAAGATATTTCTCCAAAGAAACAAAAAGCCTTCATCCATAAATCCTCCTAATATACCCTACTTGGATCTACCCTGTATCATAAAAGTTATGATGGAACTCTACTTCATTATTTCTCTTTGGCAAAATCTAGATACGCATTGAGGGAAGTTCATCAAGGAGTGTGTGGGGCCTAAACTAGTAGGGCCATCATTGCTAATAAATTACTATGTACTAGTTATTATTGGCTAACAATGTAAATTATCATAGCTACCTATGTGAATAAGTGTGTGAAGTGTCATAAGCATGCTAATTTAATCCATACTCTAGACAAAATGGTTAAACCATTGATAACACCCCTAGAATTTCTCAATATGGGGACTACATTTTATAGGAAAGATAAATCTTACATCCTTAAATGTACACAAACATGTCCTTGTTTCTATCAAATATTTTAATAAGTGGGTGGAAGCCATTACCCCCACTTATGTGACTAGTAATAAGACCTCCAAATTCATCTTTAACCATCTCATCTATTGCTATGGTATATCCTTTGACATTATATCTCATAATGGAAGATCATTTAAAAATAAATATGTGAAAATACTTTATGCCCAATACTATATCAAATGACATTTTTTCATTGCCTATTGCCCACAAGGTAACCACCAATCTAAGGCATCTAACAAAACTATTGTCAATATTTTGAAGAATATTGTCAATGATGTTGGTCATAATTGGGACTTGAATCTATTTAATTCCCTCTAGACCTACCTCAACACTTTTTGTACTCCAACAGGGGTTACTCCATATTCCCTTATGTACAGAACTAAGGCCATTCATTTTGTTGAGGTTGAGTTTCTTTCTCTTTGTTTTTTATTGTAGCACATCATTAATGATGAGGAATATAGAGTAGCTTGTTTATAAGAGATAGACTTAATATATGGAAAGTGCATGACCACCTTGAATAACCTTCAATCATATTAGAATGGATTATGATGCTAATATAATTGGCATGTTGAGCATCAAGAATTCAAGTTTGGTGACCTTGTATTAAAATAAAATTAGAATGATGTTAATATTAAAATAAATAAGAAAGGAAAATTTCAACATAATTGGTTAGGGCCTTATGTGGTTACTATTAACTAGGGTTCTGGATCATATAGACTTTCCACACCAAAAAGAGATGAACTTGACAAATCGATGACCGTAATACACCTCAAACATTTTCATGCTTGAGGGACTTGAATTATTGTCTATAAGGATCATTTAAGCTATGCCATAGTATACAATTTTTCATATTGTACTTATACGATTCCCACCATACCACAGTCCATTACAAGACAATTATTTTTTTCTAACCCTGTCACTTTTGGCCTTGGTTCTAATTCATTTATACTTCAGACACATTTAGTGGTTGATATCAAATGTAGTTTAAGAAGTTATTTCAAGTTTAAAATTATGAATGGTAGTATATGAAAGTAGTATGATATTGGTCTTAACAATTGCATCCTTCATTTATTATCACATTATATATCACTATGCATGTTATCAATTATAACTACCTTTGGGAAAATTAGTACCACTAACCTTTGCCATTATTTCATAAATATAACCTTATTTGGGAAAATTAGGAACAACCCTTTTACCATGCATTTTTATTTTACCTTGCTATCATTGTACCATATCTTCCCATTTGCCTATTCTTGAACTTGATTTTACTTAGTTGAATGCCTTAATATAGGTAGAACTACATTAACTTGAGGTCGCTAGGGACTATGTAAGTAGTGGTCAATCTAAATTGAAGTCAACTCAGTCACACTTTTTCCATGCTCTCACCATTTTTTGATCATTTTTAATTCACACTCTCACCATTTTGAAAGTTAGTTTGTTTTGTATCTCATAATCCTCCATTGAGTATAAATTCCCAAAAACCCTACAACATTGGAAACATTTTCCAACTCTCACCATTATAGGAAAAAATACATTCTTTGGATCGTGTTAGTAGCCAATACCAACAGCATGTAGTAATCACCATTCTAAGACATATTACCTTTCTATCCAATTATAGATACATAGTACCAAATTGGTATTATGTAATCACAACCCAATGAGCCAAAATTACCATCAAAATACCATGTCCAAATTCCATAGATGAACCTATTCAAACGTCCATGCCTATAAAAAACAAACCAATTATCAAAACTTAAGCGAAAATGTATGACATTATGGAGAAACTAAAAAAGACACTTGGATAAATATCTATCATGGATTTTTTATGCAGATATAGCATTCATAAGAACATAATGAATGGATACTTGAGCCAATACCTTATACCTAATGATATTATGCCTGATAAATTTCAATCTATGTCAGGATATTTAGCCCCTAGTTAATGACTTACCTTTGATCAAATAAACATGTCATCCTTGGGCCTGTCCCATAATAATCCCTTATACATTGAGGTTGGTATAAAAGGACATACAATTAAATGCATCTTTGTATACAATGGTCAGGCCTAAATATTGCGACTTTGAAGTTGGTAAATCATCTTAGATACATAATTATCGATCTTCAACTAGATACCATTGTTATCAAAGAATATGATAATGAGGAACAAGAATCATAATGAACCATTATCTTGTCAATGGTCATTGGGCCTTTGACCCATAACACTCTCTGCCATGTTCTTGACCTAGAATTATCTTACAATTTGGTATTAGGTGAACCTTGAATCTATGAAATCAATGGCATACCTTCCACACTAAATCAATGTATTAAATTTCCCCATTTAATAATGGAAGTGACTATACTAAATGAAATCCAACCTTACTAGTATTAAAAATGTCTTTAGGTAGATTAAAAAATATACATTATCATTTTGGCCTAAATCCTATGCCTAAAGATGATGAAGGAAATTTTGATAAAGCCAAATCTATTAAATCAAGACTTGAAGCCAATTACATTGACCATAAAAGCATGGATTAAACTTCATTTACACCTCCAATAGATATAGACAACCACTTTTACATGTATGATAAAGGTATAAGAGAGTACAATATACATGACTCCTTCCACATTGACAAGTTGTCACATAATCTAAAAGCCTATGGGAGACCCAAATCAAAGACTACTCACATGGAGTGGAATTCTAAAGGAAAATATCTTTTTTCTAAACCCTTTATTTTCAAATTATCCTCTAGCCTGAAACATGACCCTTTAGTTAAAGATGATTTATGGATTTATACTGATGATTTAGTTGATTATTACCAAAGTGAAAAGTATCATATCCCTCACTAGATTATGGGTAATTGAGCTTATGAAGGTAGATGCCTACAAATATATAATAAAGGAACAATCAAGATAATTTCAATGAAAAAGTAAAAAACAACCCATGGTATTAGATTCAAACTACATAGGGGTAACCCTACATACCTTAATCAAGTTCCTACACCATCGAATGTTGAAGACAATACTGACAATAATATAGGATTGAATTATATCATATACGATGACTTCTCCAACATGAATTTATTTAACCCTTATTTCATTTATACTATTAATATTATTTATCACCTTTTTACACTTACCATTTATCACTCACAATTGATAGACTAGGATCAATAAGAGTCGATAATGCCACAGGATGAGTTCCAAAATAATGAGGCCATTTATGACTTTTTGGGTTTGAGGGATCATATTCCTTTAGGATATCACAAATAGGGTTTCTCTATCAAATTGGATCCTACTTCTTATTTCAAATATCGAGTGAACTTCCTTGGCTAAAAGCAAAGAGAAAATCAAACATTTGGTCTAAATGTGAAAACCTCTTTGAGGCACTTTTAAACTAGGGTAAAAGTAAATAAAAAGGCAAGTCTCTTGGTGAAAACCTATTTTAGAGGCCATTATATGGGGATGTTTACCCCTCTTCACATGAAATGTAGGAGACCACCAGTCTAAGACTTACTTATAGATATGAAATTAGTATCAAAGAGTGGCAAGATTTTAAGCAGATTATATAAGAGTGCCCAAAGGTATTTCTTACATGGCCTTTACCACCATTGGGTGATTTTGATTCATCTTATTTGTGAGAATTAGAAAAACCAACCCATCTAGAGGATTTTATCATTACCAACCAATTTAACTCTTTTCAACACTATTAGAACATGGTTCTACACTCCTTGTGGAGGACACTTATGAGGTTAACATTGGCACTCAAAAGGACCCAAAATGGATTAAATTAGGCATGTCCCTTAATAAGGAGGAATGTGAAGCTTTTATATCCTTTTTGAGATATTTTGTTGATATATTTTCATGGGCATATTCAAATATGCTACCTTGGTTGTACAACATCTTATTATATATCTTGACGCCAAACCAGTTAAGTAGAAGCTAATAAAAATGCATCCTCACATTATTGTATCAATCAAAAAAGAGTTGGATAAACTCTTAGATGTGAGATGCATTTGATCATGTAAGGAAATTACTTAGATGATTTTCAATAATATAATTATATATGGTAGACTTAAGACTAGAATAAGAAGATCTAAAACAATAATTGGTGAAAGATTATAATATTTGAATATTATGACTGAGCCACTTTGAGGGGGGAAACTCCACAACAATGAAACCAAAACAAAATTCACAATATGATGATAAAAGACTAACCACTACCTCATATATATACTCTACTTAGTCATGGTTATTCCATAGGCTGACCATACTAAGAACATTGAGAAATACAACAAGCTAATATGAAAATGTGTAAACCACAAGTACACCACACATATCCATAGATGCATTATGGGTTATGGCATAACATGCCCCTCCCCTTCAAAACAACATTGTACTCAGTGTTGAATCAAACCAAGATGTTTCTATATAAATACTTCATCCTCCCATGTTGCATCTTATGAATGTAATTTATTTCATTTGATCAGATAATGTTTAATGGATCTGGTCCAAATTTTCTTAGTGCACATGTGAAGGATCTCCTTAAGCTCTAGAATGACTTTGCCTTCTTCATCTAATTTAGGTAACTCAATTTGAGTGGAAACTCTATGTCTAATTACTTTCTTCAAGAAAGATACATGAAATATCGAATGTATGCTAGTGGTTGGGGGTAATTCTATCTTGTAAGCCATACTACCATTTTTTTTGTAAGATCTGGTAAGGGACATAATACTTAGGTGACATATTTTTATCCTTTTTTTGTTGCTTCAAATACATATGCTTATATGGATGTAAACACGCAAATACCTAATCACCTATGTCAAAATTCCACTCACTATGGTGTTGATATATTTGCTACTTCATTTGATTTTGTGCCATTGCTAAATTTTCTCACAGAATGACTAAAACCTCCTATTGATGGTGAATGTGTTTCTTAACAACTCAAACCTTAGGATGTACTATCAAAATTAAAGTGATGCATGGTGGGTGATACCCATACAATACCATAAAGGGAGATATCTTGGAAGAGTGTTATACCACCATTCAGCAAGTGGAAACGAATGAACCCATTTGTCTTGTTTGTCAGAAACAAAATAATGAAGATACCCTTCAAGACATTTTTTTACTACCTCTATTTTTCCATCAGATTGAGTATGATAGGATGATCTATGAGCCAACTAGGTACCCAAATATGTAAATAATTCAATCTAAATATTATCAATAAATATGGGATCTTAGTCACTTACAATGATCTTTGGAGTGTCATGAAATTTTTGAATTATATTGAGAAAAGTAGAATATAATATACCAAGAAACAAATGGCTATGATAAGGAGAAAAAATGATCATACTTGGTGAGTCATCCACAACTACAATGCTAAATTTTTTACACGTAGACCTTGTTAAACCCATAATGAAATCCACGGTAACCTCTTCCCAAAGGGGGATAGGGATGGATAAAAGATTAAAAAGACCTAGGGTCTTAATGGTTTCACCTTTATTTTGCTGGCATACCATGCATTCAGCCACATATTTTTGAACATCCCCTTTGAGTCTTTCCCAAAAGAAATCTTGTTTGATTCTATAATATGTTTTCAAAAATCCTGAGTGTCCTCCAAGTGGAGAGGCATTAAGTTCCTTAAGGATTTTAGGTTTGAGGAGATAATGATTACAAAGGTATAATATATATTTATACCATAATGTGTTATCCTTCCACGTAAATTTTTTAGATTTGTTATAATGTTGTTGAAGATTTTGAATCAAATCTTTAGTAACACTATCATTCTCACATTTTGATCTTGCTTCCTCTAGCCATTATGCCTGCCATATGATTATGGCATATAATAATGCCTCAACAGATTCATCCCATAAAGAGACGGCATCTACCACCACATTCTCTTTTCCTTTCTTATACACTATTTCAAAATAATTACCTAATAGTTTAGTCACCCATTTTTGTTGTTCTTCAGATGACAAGCATTGTTCCAAAAAATATTTGAGGGTATCATGATTAGTATTTACCTAAAAGTGATGACCCATTAGATATAGTTTCCATTTATTCAATGCATGTAGAATATCCATCATCTCTTTCTCATATGTTGGTTTAAGCCTATTTTTTTCCTTAAGTTTTCTAATTTCACATGTTATTGGTCTACCTTCTTGCATGAGTATAACCCCCATGCCATATCTTGATGCATCACACTCAACAATAATAGTTTTTGAAAAATCAAGAGTAGCCAAAACTAGATATATATATATATATATATATATATATATATATATATATATATATATATATATATATATATATATATATATATATATAACCATTTTAAACAATTCAAATGCCTTGGTAGATTAATCAATCCACTTGAAGGAGTCTTTATTCAAGAAAGAGGTGAGTGGGGTAGTAATGCTACCATAATTTTTGACAAACATGTGATAGTAACTAGTTAGCCCCAAAAGTTTATGGAGTTTCTTGAGGGTCTTGGGAACCTACCACTCCATCATTGCTTAGATTTTTTTAGGATCAAATTTCACTCCTTCACGTGAAATATTATATATGACCCAAGTACTCCACCTCTTTGACACCAAAATCATATTTAGAAGGTTTGTCATAAAGTTGATGTTGTTCCATAATTGAAAGCACATGTTTTACATTCTTCAAATGGTCTTCCCATTTTTTGCTATAGATGAGGTTATCATCAAAAAACACTAATACAAACTTTCTAAAAAATGTCTTAAAAATAGTATTCATCAAACTCTAAAATGTAGATGGCGTATTTGTAAGGCCAAAAGGCATGACCATAAATTAATAATCGCCTTCATGAGTTTTGAAAGCTATTTTATGTATGTCCTCATTGCGGATATGAATTCAATGATATTTAAAATGAAGATATAACTTGGTAAAATAAATAACACCATGAAATTCATCTAGAAAATCATCAATTACTAGAATAGGAAACTTATCTTTGATGGTGTATTTGTTGAGTTCTCTGTAGTCTGGGCACATCCCCCAAATGTCATCCTTCTTCCACACCATGACCACCAATGTGAAATATTCACTTTGGTTGTGTCAGATGATTCCTACCTCCAACATATCTTATACCATATTTTCAATTTCACTCTTTTGTGCATAGGGATACCTATATGGTTTGATATTGAGTGGTGTAATTATTAGAATGAGTCTAATGGCATGATCATGTGCATGACTTGGAGGAAGTCCTTTTAGCATGTCACCAAAAACAACAAGATGGTAATCCAACACCTTTTGTAAATTAGGATGTGTAGACTCCTTGGTTGGTTGAACCTCCATGGAAAATAAGTGTGCCATAAAACCTTCTACACCATTTCTAAGAATCTTCATCATCTAGTGGGAACTAATTAGTTATGGAGATTTAGCCTGTAATCCATGTAGTTCAAAATTCCTTCCTTATAAATTGAACCTCATGAATAATTCTTGGAAATTCATCTCAATAGTGCCAAAAGTGGTGAAACACCATTGCACTCCCAAAACAATGGTATCTCCTCTCATGGGAATAATAAACATAGGGGAATCTAAAAAATAGTCTCTCATAAAAAGCTTAATACTATGGCATTTTTCAAAATAGTTGATCATACCACCTCTACAATCATTACTTGAAATTTTGGAGTTGGGTAAATGAAATAATTCAAATGAGCATTCAACTTACTATTGATGAAGTTATGTGTACTCCCAGAGTCAATTAACACATTCACATTTTATTTCTTCAATAACCCCACCACCTTAAAAGTTTGAGGAGTGATAATACCTGAAAGTGTATGATAGGAAATAGTAGGTTGAGAATCTTTAGAGTCATCCTCAGGTTCTTCTAACCCTTCCCCTAAAGCCTTCTCATCTTCTGCCTCACCATTGGAACTGTTAATGTAAAATAAATTCTTTTCATCACATCTATGCCCTTTGCTCCATTTTCTATTGCAAAAAAACACAAACCTTTTTCACACATTTCTTCCACTTGTTGAGGTGTCAATCTAGTAGGATAATGAAATGATGGTATTAGAAAGGTGCATTCATAAACATTGGTGAAAGGTCTTCATCTGATCAACTCTTTTTCCTCAACCATGTGTGACTTTGGTATGGACTCAGACATATTATTAGGATGAAACATCCAAACCTCCAATTGGATGATATCTTTGAGGCCACCCAAAAATAGGTTAGTTAAATTTTCCTCAATGATGTCTACCACACATAAGGAAATATTCTAAAATTGATAAATGCATTCCTTGAAAATTCTAGTTTGGCACAACTTCGCTAGTGGACTAAAGTAATTTTTAGAGAAATTGTTATGATAGTGGAGTTGTAACTCCTTAGAAAAACTAAACATAAAAATGGAACACCCTTCTTTTTCTTTTGAGCACACAATCAATGATACCAGATGAATGGCTCAGGCTCTAGATACAAAGAGGACATAACCACATTTTTTGAACATGGAATTTGTTGTAGATTAAAAAAAAAATCAATTTGAGTGAGCCAAGTGAGTGGGTCATTACCATTAAACTTACACAGGTCCACTTTTGATAACATGAGCTTAGGGACAGAATTGGTATTGGTATTGTTTAGAGTAGGAGAACCAAACTGAAGTGGTGGAGGATTATTTTGTAGTGGATGAGCTAATAAGTTAACCAATTGCCCAAATATTTTTTGTAATTGATCCTTCATACTATCCAAGTCCCCTCTCAACCCTATAATGTCCCCATGAACCATATCATAATAATATTTTTTCACCATGCCCTGTAACTCTAAGTTAAGTTGTTGAACTACCTCCAAAATAGATGGATTATAAGTCTTATATTTCATGCAATCCTTGTGAGTATTTCTTGGATTTTATTTCCCTTTCTCACATCTATGATTATTTAGACTAGCCATACACAAAGCCTAAGAAGTTTTTAGCCTAAAAACAATGTATTAGTGGAATACACCATTGTGATCATCTCACTGAGATGGATCCAACAACTACTATTTTTCACAAGGATGAAACATTTTGACACAAAAAAGTGTACCAGTAGAATATACTGTTGTGATTGTCTCACATAGATGAATCCAATGACTACTAATTTGCACAAGGTAAAAAAATTATAGACCTTTTTTAATTATTATTTTACCTGGAAAAAATATTTTTTCTTTTTTTGTAAAAAAAATCATGAACAAAATTGTGGTGATGAAAAAAATCAATTCCTCTCATATCATAAGTTATGTTTTTTGGCCTTCTAGTGCTCAAAATACTAGATCCAAAAAAAATGTGCCATAAAAACTTGCTCAAATCTATGCTATGATACCATTTATAAGGAAATTATTTCGATGATTCATAATATTAGAATTATATATGGCATAATTAAGATCAAAATAAGAAGATCCACAATAATAATTGGCAAAAGAGTAGAATAATTGAATATTATTACTAAGCCACTTCGAGGGGGCAACATTCACAATAATGCAATAAGAACAAAATTCATAATATGATGTTAAAAGAGTAACCACTACCTCTTATACATACTCTACTTATCCATGGTTATTCCATAGGCCAACTATACTAAGAACATCAAGAAATGCAACAAGCTAATATGAAGATGTGTAAGCCATAAATTAGCCACACATATTCCTAGACGTATTATAGGTTAAGGGCATAATAGGTTAATTAAATATTCAAAATGGATTTATATCATAGTGCTAGTTAGCAAGAAGCTAGAGGGTATTAGACTGTGTACTAATTTCATAGATATTAATAAATCTTGCCTAAAGGATAACTTTCCTCTACCAAACATTGACATGATTTTTGACTCAATGGCTGGATATGAAATTCTTTCCCTTATGAATGGATTTTTAAGATATAACCAAATCATAATTAAACTAAAATATCAGCCCAAAATATTGTTCACCAATTTTTGGGGAATGTTTTTTTATTAGGTGATGCCATTTGGAATCAATAATGTAGGATCCACATACCAACAAGCCATAATAGTGGTTTTCCATGATATGATACATATATTATCAAGGACTATGTCAATGACATCCTAGGTAAATTTTAGACTCATGCCAACCATCCAACCATACTTTAGAGTATCTTTAAGAGACTTCAAGAGTATAAAGTTAGGATCAAACCTAAAAAGTGTGTATTTCATGCAACTTTTATAAAAAATTAGGCTTCATTATCTATCATAAGGGCATTGAGTTGATCCAACCAAATTTCAATCCATTACCAAAATGTCACCAACATCTATTTTGAATCAACTTCATACTTTGTAGGGCAATATATAGCTAGTCTAATGCTTCATATCATATCTAGCTAACAAATTCCATATTTTTACACACTTACTAAAGAAAGGAATTAATTTTTCATGGAATAAAGATTTCCAAAAATCATTTGATCATCTCAAGGAATACTAGGCTAATATTTCTATTTTATTTCCACATATGCCAAAAGAGCCATTGTTACTTTACTTATCAGTGACTAAAAATGCCCTAGGGGCACTTTTGGCATAACATGATGAATATGTCAAAGGGCATGCTGTACATTACCTAAGATAAACATTGGTCATGTATAATCATAATTATATAATGACCAAAAAAGCCTTTTTAGCTTATAATTTTCACATCTAAAAAGTTGCATCACTACATGCTGAATAACAAGAATATTATCATTGACAAAGTAGATCTGCTCAAGTACATACTTTCTAAAATAGTTTTATAGGGATGCATGGAAAATTGGATCATGATTTTGAGAAAATTTGAGATGAAATATGCCAACCAAAAATCCATTAAGGGATAAGTACTTGTGGATCAGCTTGGATAAGATCCTCTTCCTAATACTCAACCTCTTATATTAAGATTTTGAGATGAAGCCATCATGAATAAAATAGAAGTAGAAGAATCTCCTAAAGTAGAACAATGGAAAATTTGATTTGATATTTCTTTCATGTCTCATGGATCGGCTAGTTTCATATTGTTTATCATATTGCAAGGGGATTTTATTCCTAGGTCTTTTGGCATTGATTTTCCATGTACTAATAATATGACCAATATGAATCACTCATCACAAGTCTTTGATAAGAAGTACAGTGAAACATCCAACATTTATTAGTTCACATTGATTCACATTTTATAATAAATTAGGTATAACATGGTGAACATGGCAAAGGGCATGTTATCTTCTACTTGAGTTGAACATTGGTCATGTATGAGCACAATTATACATAGATCAAAAAATCCTTTTTATCTTATGGTGTTCACAACCCAAAATTTTATTGACTACATGATGAATAATAAGAACACTGTCATTTATAAAGTATATTCACTCAAGTATCTGCTTTATAAAATAACTTTACATGGCCACATGGAAAAGTGGATAATGATTTTGAGCAAATTCGAGATCAAATATGCCAAACAAAAATCCATTAAGGGATATGTACTCATGGATTAGCTTGCATAATCTCCTCTTCCTGATACTCAACCTCTTATATTTTTATTTCAATATAAATCCATCATGACTATTGTAGAAGTAAAATCACCTCCTAAAGTAGACCACTGGAAAATGTACATTGATATTTTTTCATAGTTCGTGGATTAGGCACCAACATATTGTTTATCATGTCTTAAGGGGATTTTATTCCTAAGTATTTTTGCATTGGTTTTTAATGTACTAATAATATGGCCAATATTATTCACTTATCCTATGTCCTCACCAAGTATTATATTGGAACATCCAACATTTACTAGTTCACATTGATTCACAACTTATAATCAATTAGGTAACAAACCAATACTAGACAAAAGATGATAAGTTGATTCCTTATAAAGGCATGGTTAACACTCTCAAATAAAAAATTACTAATATTTAATTTTAATGAATAAATAGGGATAATAACTATAAACAACTGATGTCATGGCTATAATTGGCTCCATGATTAGATGAAGGATAAAACTAGGTAATTTTAATTATTTGTGGAACATCTCCTAGCACCAACACATGAATACGCAGCTATCAATATGGTTAGAGATATTTTTTGTCCCACATCTATTGGTATTATAACATATATTCCTACATCTGAGAAAAAATTATTGTCCCAAATATTTTATATAAGAAACAAAAAGCCTTCATCAATAAAGCCTCTTTCTATACCCTACTTGGACCTATCCTATATCATAGAAGTTATAATGGAACTTTGCTTCATTTTTTATCTTCTATAAAATATGGATTAGCATTGCGGGAAGTTCATGGAGTATGTGGGGCCCACACTAGAAGGCCCATCATTGCCAGTAAATTACTATGTACTAGTTATTATTAGCTAACAATGTAAATTTACATAGCTACCTATGTGAACAAGTGTGTGAAGTGTCAAAAGCATCATAATTTGATTTATACTCCAGCCAAAATTCTCAAACCACTGACAACATACTAGCCTTTATCAAGGTGGGGACTCAAACTCATATGAAAGATAAATCCTAAATCCTCATATTGCCACAAATATGTCCTTACTACTATCGAATATTTCACTAAGTCGGTGGAATCCATTCCCCTAACTTATGTGACTAGTAAGCATATCTCCAAATTTATATTTAACCATCTCATTTACCTCCATGGTATACCGTCTAACATTATATCTAATAATTTAAAATCATTTAAAAATAAATATGTGAAAACACTTTGTGCCTAATATCACATCAATAACATTTTTCCAATGCCTATTACCCACAAGGTGATGGCCAAGATGAGGCATCTAACAAAACCATTGCCAATATTCTAAACAAGATTGTAAATGATGTTAGTTTTAATTTTTAGTTACATTTGTTTAACACCCTTTAGGCCTAATGTACAAATTTCTATAATCCAAGAGGAGATATCCCATTTTCCCTTGTTTATGGCACTGAGGCCATTTTTCTTATTGAGGTCAAGTTTCCTTCTTTTTAGATGTTACCGCAACACATCATTGATGATGAGAACTACATATTAGCTCATTTTCAAGAGCTAGACTTATTATATGGAAATTGCATGTCCACATTAAATAACTTTCAAGCATATTAGAATATATCATGATGCCAATATAATTGGCACTTTAAGCATCAAGAATTCAAGTTTAGTGACCTTGTATTAAAATAAAATAAGAAGAATGTCAATTCCAAGATAAAGAAGAAAGGAAAGTTTCAACTTAACTGGTTAGTGCCTTATGTGGTTATTTTTAACTACAATTTGAGAGCATACAAACTCACAACACCACAAGGAGATGAATCTAACAAACCAATGAACATAATGCACCTCAAATGTTTTTATGCTTGAGAGACTTGAATTATTATCTAAAAGGATAATTTAATTTATGTCATAATATGCCATTCTTCATATTGTACCTATACCTTTCCCACCATACCCTAGCCTATTATGAGACAGTTAATTTTACCTAACCCCATCACTTTTTCCCTTGATTTCAATTTATAACTACTTCAAGCACATTCAATGGTTAATTTCAAATGCAGTTTCAATAATTGATTCAGTTTTAAACTTTTGAATGGTAGTATATGAAAGTAGTATGATAGTGGTCCTAGCAATTACATCCTTTATTTATTGTTACATTCTACATCATTACTTGTGCTACTAATTATAACTTCCTTTGGCAAAATTAGTCCCACTGAGCCTTGTATTGTTTCATAATTATAGCCACCTTTGTAAAAATTAGGAACAACCCCTTTACCATGCATTACCATTTTACCCTTCAATCATTGTGCCATACCTTGCCATTTGCCTATTCTTTAACTTGTTATTACTTAGTCAAATGCCTAACTATAGGCATAACTAAATTTACTTGAGGTCCCTAGGGACTATGTAGGTAATTCTCAATTTACACTAAAGTCATCTCATTTACCTCTTTTCCATTCTCTCTCCATTTTATGATCATTTTTAATCTATTATGTCACAATTTTTCAAGTTAGGTAGTTTTGTATCTCATAATCATCCATTGAGTTTATATTCCTAAAAACCCCAAAACATTGGAAACATTTCCTAAGTTTTACTATTGTAAGTGAAACTACATTGACTTGAGGTCCTTATGGACTATGTAGGTAGTGCTCAATTGATATTTAGGTCAAATTAGTCATCCCTTTGCCATGTTCTCTCTATTTTACAATCATTTTTAAGCCAAGCTCTTGCCATTTTTCAAGTTAAGAAATTTTTTATCATAAAATTCTCCATTGAGTAGAGATTCTTAAAAAACCCAAAACATTTGAAACATTTCCAAACTTTCACCACCATAGGTGGAGCTACATTGACTTGAGGTCTATAAGGACTATGTAGGCAACACTCAATTTACATTGAGGTCAACTTAGTCACCCCTTTACCATGATACCACCATTTTGTGATCACTTTTAAACCACACTATCACCATTTTATGAGTTAATCCATTTTGTATTGCATAATCATTCATTGAGTTGAGATACCAAAAAACCCCAAAACATTTGAAAAGACTTAGAAAAATCTTTAAAATTACAAAATCATGAAAATTAGCTTAGAATTTTTTTATGAGATATAAACCCTTAAAAACATTTAGGTTGGATTCTCTTATCTATACAACTTCATTTATAAACCACCATTATCATTTTCCTCCCATTTCTGGGAGAGTAACATCATCTTCAGGTCCACACAGACTATATAGCTAGCACTTGGATACATGGGATATCTTAGGTTAGATTCATGACCACTTATTCATCATTTAGTTTTCATTTTTTAATTACTTTCATCTAATTTTCCCTAAGGATTGTGGGTGTTATATCTATTTCACAAGTACTCATTTGTCCTTTAGTTTCCCCATTCTTATTGATTTGATATGATCTCATTATTTTGTGAAGAGTTTTTGTTTGAATCATCTGACTATTTTGAAAGCATTTTTATACAATTCTCTCATCATTTTATGATCTCATTCTCATTCCAATTCATATAATTCGTAAAAAATATGATTTATTAATTCAATTCATTAGTGGATGTTTGTCTCTTATCTTTTAGTGTCATTTTAGACTAAACCATGCTCTCATTCTTACTCAAATTTTATGTGTTTGACATTTTCATGATTGTGAGCATCATCCCCCTCTTTTCCTATACACTCATCATTTTGAGAGATCATTATTATATTCATCTATGATCATCATATTTTTATCATCAATTTTATTCTATCCCATATCCTAAGATAACTACATTTAGCCATAAGTTCACATTAGAACTCATGTCGATGGGACTATGTAGACAATATCCACTTGCCTGGTGCATTTGAAGTCAACTCGGCTACCCATTCCTAATTATTCTATTCCTCCCATTTATTTTTTTGTGCTATTATCTCTTATAGCCTAGGGACAAATTTTTTCATATTTTTCCATGTTATTACTACATATAGACTAAAGGCAACCTTCTTCCATTGTACCCTTTGTCATTATTTACATTTAGCTGATGGGTAACCTTGTACCAATTTTTTATGTTGTTTTAAATGTGTCATTATTACCTATCCTAGGGAAACACTATTTCCAAGTGTAATACCTCTATAACACATGCATGAACAATTCATCATTTTCTTGTATTTTGTTTATTACTAACATTGTGACTAACATTGTTTTTTTATTGCCATTTTTCTTAGTTTAGTTTATTTATTTGCCTTTGTATATTTTAGAATAGTTTTTAAAATAATATCTTCTTTACCTTAGTCTTGTGTTTTTTTTCGTTTGTATATTTTGTTTTTTGTTTATTTTATTTGTTTTATTTTTTACATTTGTTTTGTTTCTTTTACTTTTTTTGTTTGTTTGTTTTGTTTAATTCATTCATTTTTTTTGTTTCCCTTTTGTGCCTTTTTGGGTTGTCATAGGTTTATTACATTTTATTTACAATTAAGTCTTGATTATCCATATCTTTTTCTTAGGTTGTGAATATGTGTATCTAGTCCTACACTTGGTTTATTTATTTTATATTTACACTTTGGATTTGATTGTTCATATCTTATTCCTAGGTTGTTTAAATTTACATTTAAACTAGGTTGTCCATGTTTAGGGTATATATTTTTATTATAGTTTCACATAACTACGATGCATAAAATCACAATACAAAAAACATAAAGCTAATAGAGACTATAAATCAATGTAGTAGGCAATACCTATCTGAGATAATCAAACCAACCAAATACTAAACACATAATAAATCAATGAGAAATATGTCAATATGATTTATTATATGATAATACAAATGTGAATATTTTAATAAGCATAAATATAAGTCATAAAACATAAGCAAATAAAAATAGAGAAACATTTCATATACATGGTAATACATAAGGAAATGACATGCATTTTTAAAATGAAAATAAACATCCATAATGCTAAAACATGAGCTAAGCATGAAACCAACATGATAATAAATAGAGAATCATACATACCAAAAAATATTTATCCATTTACAAAGGCCTCAAATCACCCAATATGAATGTAAATGCATCTCACAATTCTGTAATACACATTGAAAATATGTGCATATCATCATGGTGTCAAAATATAACAATGTGCCAAAATTCCAAAAGAGCTATCACAACTCAAATCTGACTCTGAGTATCCATAGGCCCTATAGCAAGAGGTGGCCCTAGTGGGCCTAGTGGTCTTCATGGTGTAGGTGGATTTGACTACTAAATAAACTACTCTAAGGTTATTGTACCATGGGTCCTAGTTTTGGACTCGTTATACCCTATTGTAAGTTGGGATTTAATCTAAACTACCCTAATCATTATTGACTAATTTTGACCCCCAAGGTCAAAATGTCAACCTCTATAGGTAGAAACTTGAGTTTTCATGTCTTAATATCTTTTCTCTAGTCCTTTCATGCCTTCATAGTCTTATAAAGGTATTCCTAAGGTCTTATTATCATTGTTTAAGGTAAATTTGGAGAGATTAAGGTAACACTTTGTCTTTGTCTTAAACTGGTCTAGTCATGTCATGGTGCAATGAGACTTAGTCAAGTGGTGTCATAGGTCCTTAGGTGTCCCTCAAAGTCATATTTTACCCTTCATCACCTTTTTTAAATATTTCATAATGTTTTTAAAATTTAATGTTCATTTATGGACTTTAAGGTAATGTTTTATGAGGAAAAAAGTGAATTTTGATAACTCTAACATGTGTCAAATCTCACTAATGCCAAAATTCCATATAACACACTTTCCAATGTTATTGAAAGAGTTTTATAACATTTTTATATGTCATAAAATCATAAAATTGTTATAATATTTCATTTAAACATTTAAGAGGTAGTTTTCACTCACTTATATGAACTTGTGAGCTCATCTTTAGGTGAAAATGTTGTATAAGTGTCCCTTCAACTTATATAGGTAAAATCCATGTTTGGATTGTAGGGACAAGTCTCAAGAGTCTAAAATGCACTTTATTTTCTCCATCACTCCATTTTAAATATCTATAATCTATTTTTCACATGGATGGTATAGCCAGGATAGAGATTGAGGGGATAAGATCTTTTATGTAGGAGGGGGTCCTAAGTAATTTCAGGGGATAAGATCTTTTATATAGGATAGAGATTTAGGGGATAAGATATTTTGAGGTGATGAATGAAGGTTTCATATCATGTTTTCACTCATCCCATTATTTTATAACTCCATCATGTCTCCATTTCTTCACTTAAATCATATCTTCTCCAAGTAGTATGCAATACTTTGGTTTGAGACTGTGAGAAGGTTGTTTGCATGAAATTGGTTTGAAAGATCTTGTTTTACATTGTTTAAAGATGTTTGAGGGTTTGAAATCTTAAAAAATACATGAAAAATCAATGAAGGATGATCTTAGAGTCTAAAAATGTCAAGACAAACCTTATAAAGAGTTTCTTGCATTAAGATGTAGACCTTCAGGTATACATAGACCTATAGGTCTCTGTTGCATGTAAAATGAAACTCTTGCATTGAATTTGATGTTTCAAGGGGATAGATACAATATAGGTGAACATGAGAAGCATTGAATATTAAATATGGTCTTGAAGACATAATTTCAATATCATTCAAGTTAACTCAAGGTACAATTTACTTCAACTCTATAGACACCTACAACCAAGAGATTCTTGACACATAGTTAGGCCTGTCCATATACATGGGTAGTTTTGGGATTGTATAACCTTTAGCTGAGATCTAAAATACTATTAATGGGATGACAATAATTGGACATGAGTTGATACAAGATTAAAAGTGTCAATTACTTAATAATATGCTCTTAATAGTCACCTAAGTAAAGGGCATACCTATAGGTTATAGACCTATAGGTCCCCATTTTGAAAAAAAATGCTAAAGGTCATGTAAGAGGATAAGTATGAAAATATGACTCAGTATAAATATGGGATAATACTCAGACCAATGCACACCTAATCTAGTTGAGGGTCATAAAAGGGTTGACATAACCAATTCCATAACTTATAAAAGAATGTACAAGCTCTTTTCAATAGTCACTTATACATAGGTGTACATATGGAGGCAAGAATGCATAGGTTTTTAAATGTTGTAAATGGTCAAATGGACTTTTTAAGATAGTGAGAGGGAAATTTTAATGAAATTTGGATACTTCCAAGGTTTTAAGGATCTAGTTTATAGAATAATAAGTTCAAAACTCAAAACACACCAAGTAGCCACTTACAATTGGGCCTAGAGAGGTTTAAGATGGAGATTGTATGTTTGTGTAAGAATGATATCTTAAGAGAGATAATAAGGTTTAAAATAAGTTAACTAGGTTCCTAATATAGTAAATAAAATCATTATTTTTCTCATTGATTGTATCAAGACCTTGAAACTCAAAATTTAATTCAACTAAAAGCATAACCTATAGGACTAACTAAATAATGTAAGCTATAACTGGCCCTAAAACTAAAAAATATATGTATCGCACACATCAGGGTTGGAGCTCAAAAAATTGAATGACATCACTTGAAGATCAAATGGAAACATGAGAAAATTACAAAAGATAATGGTCAAAATAGGATTCACCCTAACCCTACATACACAGTCATCTTGGCAACATAAGCCTCCCTTATCAAGTGGAGGTACATGCTTGGTAAGTTTGAGAAGAGGTCTAAGAAAATGAAAGTGATTATATAGTGATGATAAGACTATCAAAATAAGTGATAAAGTAATGATAATGTTAATATTGTCACTCAATCTTGCACCCTTGGAGAGGTAGTTCAAGCCTATACCAAATTTAGTGAAACATTGGATTACCTCTAGGCTTGTGGGTTGCCTATAGCATAGGTAAACCTATAGGTTAAAGGGCTAGATCTCTACATTTTTATTTGATAACTTATCACCTATACTACTTGATTTATTAGATGAAAAGAGATAGAGAGAACATGAAATGAATCTATGATAATGAGGTGATACACCATATTGATCTCCAATAGACTATCATATACTTTCACTATGAAACATGACTCACAATACTAATCCAAGTATCCTATATTGCTCTAACATAAGTGTTTCAAACATGGAGGTGATATGCATTACACTTCTCAAGGTGAGTGAACAAGAGGTCATATTTTATAAACTAATGCTACTCCTTACACTTATATATACAAAAATACACTAACTACACTTCATATGACCTATTAGAGGGAGAACTACTTTCACCAAACATAAAAGTGTAAAGATAATATAAGAGTATCTAGTTATCACTTATCATTCCAATATTCATTAATTCACACACTTAGACAAGAAGCTATAAACTCAAAACTAGATTGGAAATCTTCATTTCATATACAAAAACAATATTCAAATCAATAGGGCTTTGCCAAACTAGGTGTGGATCCATTATGAAGCCAAAAAGGATTGCATGTATAGACAACAGGAGAGGAGAGAGAAGAAAAGAAGTGGAAGGGTTACAAGGCCAAGTGTCAAGACTTGGAAAATAGTTAAAATTAAAGAGAATGAGTTATAAAAGAGTTTAGGAAGTTGTTATGAACATATGTCAATTTGAAACATTGCATATTATTTAATTTGGAGTAGAACTCTTCATTATCTCTCTTGAAATTGCCTGATTGATGAGCAGTCCACTTGACTATCTAAACCTACCATAAGAGTCATTACCACATATGTCCTAACATTGGAATTTGAAAATAAGATTGTGACATTCATTTATGCCTCCCTAATTGATATCCTCTCCTACACCACTTTTCTCTCACTATTTGGAGTTACTCAATAGGTATCTAGGTCCTAATTCCCACACTTGTCACTTAAGTGGCTTACAATTTCTCATGGATATTCATTACAGGGGTGTTAGACATATGTTAAAGCCTTAGTTTTCCTCTAGTCTATTAAATATTCCCCAAGAAACTCAACATCATTCTTCTCACTATCACACTTAGGCAATCACTTTGCCTTCTCACTATATTATTCAAACTACCTATAATGAATGGTATAACAGACACACTTTCATGCATAACCATGGTGATATTTGAGTATGAAGAGTTATATTAAGTCTCTACACACTTCCATAGTGACTTTCATTTATCCATTCATATCTTCACCTATGAAACACATCAAATCTTAAAAGAAACATATTATTTAGGTATGTATGTATAAGTGATGGTATGGAAAATGTGGATGGTAAGGAGTGTAAGAGAGTGATAATAATTTCCAAGTCATGTTTTAGGCCATTTGACCACTTTTGGGTAAACATCCATTCATTTCTTCTCCATCAGTTTCAAATGAGCATTTTAGGAGGGTTTTAGGTCTCTTCATTTCTTAACATTGATTCATAAAAATTAGATTCTCAACCACTAGACCAATTCCAAATATTTCAATTTAAATACCCTCTTCAGATACCCTTAAGTTATTGAGGCACCATGCAACTCATCCATATAGATATGATCAAAATAAAATGCCTCTTGAGTTCTTATAATGCATTCTAAGTACCTCTAAGAGAGAATTGGGTCAACATGACCAATTTTTTGATGCTTGCTGCAAACATATGTATCAAATCCACCTTATACTCTCTCTTTAAATCTCTTAATTTTTTTAAGGATTTCATGGTCATATGAATCACCTTAAGGTTTACGCCTAGTTATATGTCTAATAGGCCTATACTATGTATTTGTGATATCTAACCATCTATGGGTATCAAAGTGAGTTTTAGGCCTCTTATTACTTTTTTCACCTTCATTCTAATTGTATACATCATCCTATGATCCTTCCAAAACTTCTCAATCATTCCTTAAAAATTCATACACCATGTCTGTAGGTCCTACTTATGGAGTACCCTCTATCTAAGACAAAATAGAGGGAAATTACCCTATTCATATAATCAAACTAAGAACAAGGAGGGATTAATTAGTAAATTATAACCATTTTTACAAATTTTCAAATCTTGGTCACCTCTATAGATATCTCAACACTACAAATTCTCAAAACTGGCTTCTAGGTCTATAGATTGTGCATAGGGTTTTAGATGACTGAGTATGAAGTTAAAAACCTATTCTTGATATGTCTCCTTGTATTTGAGGACCTCATCATTTTTTTTTATAAAAGTGTGAAAATTCATTAAACATTGTTACCCATATTATCCATTTCAAACTTTCATCCTACACTAGTCTATATTGGTCAGTTGTATGTACTGACTGTGTCACTTATAGGTATGCATATTTGGGAAATTAAGACTCCTATAGGTGTCTATATATCTAAGAATTGTGTTTCATATCCTTATATTCCTTTTTGAGTCACTGGGTTCACCTCATACCTAGGATACCATTTATCTTATGGAACTATGATCTCATTCTCTCTATTAACAATGCACTAGGAGTTGTTTGTAATTGTACTATTTAGGGTCATTTTGGTTTAATGTCAATAAAATTGTCTAAGTGTTTTCATAAATAAATTAAATAAGCTAAAAAACATTCAATCATCAACCTCTCACCCTTATCTTAAATCAACATTTTTATTCTGGTCCTAGGCTATAAAAATGAATCCGTTAGGCTTGATCAGACTTCATGAACTTTCATTAACAGGTGACAATATATGGAGAAAAAAACTCTTTTCCAAGAAGTTAAAGAAAAACTTATCATTAACTTTCCAACTCTGCACATCTATAGGCATTACTTGAGTCATCTCACAACCAGTCTTCAATCTCTTTTATTAACTCGATCTCACTATGGTCATCTATTAATATTTTATCACAACCTTGAAACTCTTTACTCCATCAGTATGACTATTCAAAGCTTAGTTACACTTGATTGTAGGTGAAAGTCACAAAGATATATGTATGTGTATGTGTTATGACTATGTTATAGGCCCTCACTTGCCAACATTGGTTCTCTCAATGGTTATACCATGCTGTTGATGATACATTAGATTTTATGAATGTTTAGAGGTTCCAAACTCAATAATACCCCTATCTAAGCACTCTCACATAGTCTTATAGGTGACTATTACAAGGATTATTGATTATGCTCATGTCTTAGGCCTAGTAATCCATTAATGACACTCTTGAGATAAAAAATTCAATGAAGAAATAATCACCATTCACTTTTATATTGAAAACAAATGCATTACCTTGGTTTGAAAACACTCTCAAAAGATCAAAACATTGCAACTTCCAAACATTGCTCTAAAGATGATTATGTTTATACTTCTAGCACAAGGAGAATGATCCTTATTTCATCTTCATATCTGCACATGATAAATGAATTTTAAAACCACATGGAATGAAGTAAAATTCTTTGAAATACTATGCAAACCACTAGATTCACCAATACAATTACCATCAAATAAGAAAACTAAAGGTATTGGGAATGTGTAAGCAACTTGAAGGCACTAACAGTCTTAGTGTTTTTTCATAAAGTACATACAACTAATATGAAAACCATGACCATGGAATGAGAGATAATTAGGATTACTAACATCCCCAAAGTGAATTCACCTTCACTCTGCTTCTCCTATCTGTACTAACTATAAACTAGTTGACTTCTTTAACCTGCCCAAGAGAGTAATGAGAGAGAGGGATTGATTTTCACCATTTTTTGAGTTTTCAAAGCTTCCCAATCATAGATATGACTTGTGGGGATTTAAAGTGACCCTAATAAATCCTTGCCATGTGTCATATAAGTTATGCAGTTTATACAACTAACAAAAACTACCCTCTTTTTAGTTAATCTTCTTGGATGGATGTTGAACCTACAATTTGTCAGTTTCAAAATAGTTTAGGATGTTAGAGTACACTTTGACACATATTTAATCTTTTGAAATTCATACAACTCTTTAAAATTTCCAAAAGGTGGCATAATATAACATGAGAAAACTATAAAAATGTGATAAGAGATTATAACACATTACATGACCTCATTTAATACCATGGTGAAACTTTTCCAACCTAGGAGACCATATGAAAGTTTGAAATATATAGTGGGTTGACCTAATTTGACTTGGGGTAAAATTAGTCAACATTTTATCAATTTCCTAGGGGTAAAAATCTTGCTATACTAAGGACCAATATCCCTCTCCTATCCATTGGAATATGGAGTCACCTATACACTATAATTGACATTGATAAGCATCTAAAATGACACCAAACCATACCAAATAATAGGAAAAAAACACACAAGATAAGACACCAAAGTAAACACACTTGTGTTATCATGATCACTTAGGAAAAAGACACACAAAAACTCAATCAAATCACACCGATCCTAATATGTACAAGACCTTAAACACTTGAGGTGAAGAATAAATTCATCATTGCTTCAACTAGGGTCAAAGACAATGCTTCTTTCATCATTGTTGCTCGATGAAATTAATCCATCATATGATTCATATTTATAAATGAACACTTGATTATGGATATAATAAAATGACTTACTATTTTTTAAGATTTTTTTAGCAGTAACTTTATCTTTGAAATCTCTCATGAGCACTCCATATTAATTTCTAAGAGGCTTGTTTGAGCTTGCAGTCTGCTTGACCTCTATCATGTCCACTTAGGACTCCTCAATCTGACCATTGGGAGTCATGAAAGTTATCTGAATTTATTCATATTTTATAACATGTACTTAGTGTATAAAAATATCAATCTTGTCTTCTTGCTGTTCCAACATGTCTGAAAGTGGTTCAACTTCAGGCTAAGGTTTAGACTATTCTTCAACTATACACATTTCTACCTTGTCTTTATTGGACTCCTTCATGACTGCAAATTTCTTAATAGTAGTTTAACACTCATTATCATTCTTAATATGAAATTGTAATTCATTTTTATAAGATCCATAGATAACCTTACTATAATGTTAATGCTTCTTAGGAAGGGGAGCTATCTTACTTAGCTATTAAAACTCTTAAACTATGACATGGAACTATTGCCATAGATCATTTTCTTCTTCATTATTATCACATTCATCAACTCCTCTATCTTGATCAAACATAATGAAATTATCTTCCTCATTATCCTAATCTAGCATAATTTGAAAACCATCATTGACATTCATATGAATAAGGTAATTACCCTCAATAGCTTGTTAAAAATAATTATCAAGGTTTACCTCAGGATTTTCATCACCTTCATCATGGATGATGTATGTGTCAATGTCTATCTCTTCCATGAAAGTATATGGATCATGTATATAAATTTTAGCACCATAATCATCTAGGAAGAGATTAGAGATACCTTCAATTTTGGAATATTCTCTGTCATCCATAACATGCTCTTCTTGATCATTTATGGTATAATTCAAATTAGAACTTGCTTCTACATATGGCTTAATGTGAAACTTGGCCAATGTATGTGTCTTAATAGTCACCTTTGTTCCATACATTATTTATAAGGTTAATAAGGACTAATCATATGATATATATCATCCTATCTTGGTGGAGAATTCCTTTGATAGGCAAATAGTAAGTGAGCATGTAGATCAACCATTACTATGTCTTGAAGGATTGGGAAACTTGGGCAGTCATGCAAGAAAAATCTCAACCCTTTGATGATTCTCAGTAACTTAGGTTGTGTTCCATCAAGTTTCAAAACTCCCTTGCTATATGGATCATATTTAAATCCCAACTTATATGCCATAAGCTTGGGCATAGCTAAGGTACCTGCCCCACTATCCATAATGCAATTGTGGACTAGTTTGTCTCCCACAATGAGAGTTACATAGGAAGGTGGGGGAATTTAATTTTTGGTGGAGGGTTAAACAATGTGAATATGATAATTCATGAGGGATACACCATCATGTATTTATGTTTTAGGATTTATATATATTTTATAAATTTGCTCTTAAAGTAGTTCTTTTTGACCTTGCATGTGGAGCACCTCCCAAAGAGAGAGACTAGTCTTAGCATACTTCAAGGAATTAATAATATTAAAATAATGAAAAATAACATGTTATTGTATCCTTAAAGGAAAATAATTACTTTGAGTTTGAGTAAATGGATCGTTTTGAGTCACCCTTCCCACATTCTAATTTTGATTAGGTGTAGAACTTGTAGGGGTTTCCATACTTGCATTCACACCTTGTTGCCTTGTAGAAAAGTTAGTTGAATGTATGTAATCACCATGAAAATATCCAAATGCTTTCTTCTTTCACCTTGTATTATATTAAACTAAGGTACCTTGGTTTAGGACAAATATGTCTTCCACTTGAAATTTTTTTAAGCTCACTCCTTGGGGCTGACATCTGTCATTTATTTTTACTTAAAAGAACTTCTCATCTTCTATTTTCAATTTAGGAGTAGGTCCTCCTTGATCTACCAAGGATTTACATTTACCTTCATTATAATCAATATAATATCATTAAATCTATCATTCTTCTTCTTGAACCAAGTTACTATGGACTAGAACCATGGCTCTTATGTTGGAAGTAGAGGTTGGATTGTATGCATTGGGTGGCCTATTGAAATTAGGTTGTTCTTATCCCCTCATTTGACCATAATAATGAGGTGGAAACCTATTTTATTGTGGAAGATATGGGTATGGGTTTTATTAAACTATATGTTTTATATTTATTTTCCTAACTTGAGCTTTTAAGGCTTTAGATCTTGCCTCCCAATCAATGGCATCTTCTGACTTCTTTGGGGTAGATCTAGACTTGTTGCTTTACACTTGAAATGAAGCAAGACTTGGATAATTATAAGATATGTTATGAATATGTTGGAAATTTTATTGTCATTTATGTTTAAAGGGACACTCTGGATGGCATTGATGTTAAAAGGATCAAGCAAGATTGATGGAGAAAAGAACATGTTTCACAGTTGCACTGTGAAAAGTTGTCATGCTTTTACAAAGACAATTTATCGATGTTTAAATTCAAACAAATAGAAGATCATTTATGGGCTTTTCATGTACATTCTATAAATATGGTCCATAGGTTTAGAGGAGAATGAATGATCTCATAATTGATTTATTTAGCTCTCAAACTAGATAAGGTTTCTCAATAAAACCCTAAGGGTTAAGCCATGGTGTCAACAAAAAAAGTTATATTTTAATGTTGAATTGGTAGACTTGAAAACCAGTAACTTAAGTCCATATCATCATTAATAAACTAGCCCCTCAATTTAACAATTATTAGCTCTAAGCAATGATCAAAGGACTTAATATTTCCTAAGTCTTAGACTTTATATTATGTCCTAGCTTGATCAATGGCTTACACTTCATCGTATGTAGATGATCCAGCAAATCAAAGAAAAATAAATTTTTCAAAAGGTGCTCTAAATAAATTCACAAGTGAGAAGTGTTACATTCATTGAGTTTGTCAAATAGAGACCTAATGAGTACAATCTTGTTAGAGTTAATGATCGATCTAGTTGGAAGATCAAATGGCTCATGCTTAAGAGGACATTAAAGATCAAATGGAGCATGATGAATTCAAAGTGTCAAAGGTCCCTCTAAGTGAATGTGTTAATTATAAGTTTCATAAGCATATGATTCTATTAGATAGAGGACCAATGAGAGGATGCCAAATGTTTCAATAATAGGAACTAACCAATGTACAAAAGGCATACACTTACACCAAGTGTCATATCTTTGAGGGTTGAATAGATATAAAGATTGAGCTTGTCATGAGATATGATGGTGTACGATTGATCATGCAAATGAAATTTAATAGAGAGAATGGATTAAAATCTTATAAAGTGCTTGATGTTTATCAAAATAGCAGTTAGTTAAAGATTGATTAGGTTCAAGAAGATTGATGGAGCAGAAGCAATCCAAATATATAGGAAGTTACGAGATGAGGTCAAAGTATCAAAGTTTAATGACCAAGTCAAGCTAAAATTCATGCATATTTAGAGATTAAATGACATGTGGAATCTTAGATGAGAGATATCTAATAGAGTGAAAGGATTTAGATGGAAAAAAGTGATAGATGTTTAATATCTTAATAGAGATAAAAACATGCATCTTTAGAGATCAAATGGATAGCATGAGCTTGTCTAAGAATGATTGAATGGATGAATTTTAAAATTGATATAATTGAATAGAGACTATTCAATCATGGTGCTAAAGGAAATATCAATTACCAACATTTAAAGTCATGTCCAAATAAATTTTTAGTTATAGTAACATGCTGGAAATTGCATATAAGCTGCATATCTCAACACAAATAATGAGATCGATCGATCTAACTAATCAAATCTTCATTAAAGAGTATGTGCATCAAAACTTCCATTTGATAGATTCTATAGGTAGTAAAGAGACCTATAATTATGTCATGATGCATGAAATATATTGCAAGGTGTAATGGTTAGCTATGACCATTGTATAAGGCACTAAAAAGTTAATCCTTTAGTTAAATGGTAATCTATGGGCCAACAAAATCGAGTCATAAGAACTTAAAGTTAAATTCATAATGAAATAAAGTCAAAAATTGGCATGGTGTGTTATAGTTTTAGTGTGAACATAAAGATAAGAAGCAAACCCTAGATCATTTGTTTATATATATGATATCTAGGATAAAGAAAATGATACTGAATAATTGCATTTGATATTGAGCCAAATTTAATATAGAGTAGAGTCGTTGGTGAATGTAATGAAGTGTGTCAAATAAATAAATATCTAGACATAGGACCAAAGTGGAAAAGAGAGAAGCAAAGAGGAAGAAAGGTAAAAAGAGAATGTGTAGAGATTGATCAATTGCATATTAGACCTATAACAAAGAACAAATATCTAGATTCATGTATGAATCTAATTTTTAAATTGGAGTTATAACTCTATTGAAAATTCTAGTGGATTGGTACCATTAAATAAGCTTAGTGGGTGCTTAGATTAGGTAGGGGTGATTCCTTAGAGTTTGTGATCTTAAATTAAGGGATTGGTGTCTCCTTAGGATTGGTGTCATTAAACATTATAACTAATGAGGTTTGCTAGTGAGGCTTTGATTTTGAGGTTGGATTAAAATAGTATATTCTATCATCTATTCTCACTATGTTTTTTTCATTTGGGTTTTCCATGTATAAATCTAGTATCGTGTGCATTTTTGTGTGTATGTGATCTCTAAATTTATCTTTTAATTAGCATATGTTTTTGAGTTAGCCTTAAAAGGATTAAAGGATTGGTTATAGATGATATAATAATTCACCCTCTCTTAGTATCTAGTTTTGTTTCAATAATTAGTATCAAATCCTAGGGTTCCTTGAAATAATCTTAAACAACTTAGGTAGATCTTAGAATATTGAACATAATGGCTAGTCAAGAAGGATCTTCATCAAATAAGGCACCTTTATTTGATGGATCTAACTATCCATTTTGGAGCATAAGAATGGAAGCATACTTATCCTCATTAGGGTTTGATGTATGTATGTCTATGGTAAATAGATAAATAGCCCTTGATATAAATCCTACTAATTAGGCCACCAAAAAGGCATATAAGAGTAATACTAAGGTAAAGAATGCTATTCTTTATGGATTTCCAAACTCAAATTTTTTCAAAGTGATGTAGTTTCAAAATTCACAAGACATCTAGAACAAGTTGAAGGGCATCTATCAAGGAGATGATAAGGTAAAGCAAGCCAAGCTACAAACTTATAGAGGAAAGTTTGAGATCCTTAAGATGAATGAAGAGGAAAATATTGTAGACTACCTCCTTAGGGTAGATGAAATAGTAAATTCAATCAGAGGCCTTGAATAAGAAATGAAAGAGTCGATCATTGTCAAGAAGGTTTTAAGATCTTTTCCATCAAGATATGATTCTAAAATCTCTACAATAGAAGAAGAAAGAGATCTAGATAAACTCAATGTTGATGAGTTACATGAGACTATCACAACCTATGATATGAGAATAGGAGAGACAAACACATTCAAGAGAGAAACTGCATTCAAAGTAGTCAAGTAAGCAAAGGAATAAACATCTACATTTGAATCTGAAGAGACTGATGAAGAAGAAGCTAACTTTGTTACAAGACTAAAGAGAGGATCTAAAAAGTATAGAGGTAAGTTACCCTTTTAATGTTTTAACTATGGTAAAGTAGGATATTTTTCTACTAAATACCCTCATAATAAAAAATATAACTCTAAGAAAGTAGGGAGTAGAAAAAAGGTGAAATCGTACTATCCTATGAAGAAGATCTTCTTCAAGAAGAAGAAAGGTCTATACACAAAAGAAGATAGTGAGTCAATGGAAGATAGTAATAGTTCAAATGATGATCATGACTATGATTTTGTTGTTAAGGGAAATAAATCCTTGTTCATAAATATTATGATCAACTTCTATAAATCTAGATCAAGATGAAGTTCAAGACTCAGATGAAGAAGAAGGAGAAGTGGATCTAGAATGTGAGCTCATATGTGCTCTAGATGAGATTGACAAGATAAGAAAAGAGAACTCAAAATAAAAGAAGCTTGGAAAAAATGAAATTGAGACAATGTCTAAAAGTCTTGAGAAATCTGATTAGATGGTATTTAGCCTAAAGACACAAGTTAAAGAGGCTAAATAATAGAAGATGTAGTCAAAATGGAACTAGAATCTAAATCTAATGCATGTGTGAAACTTGAGGTAGAAATAGTGGCTTTGAGAAAAGAACTTGAAAAATCCAAAGGTCAACTAAATAAAAGTCTAAAGCTGATAGGAGGATCAAACATTATTTATTAAATAATCAACTCTCAAAAGCCCTCGAATGAGAGATTAGGTCTGGGTTATGAGAAAGGAAAAAGTTCCTCAACTAGTACATCTACTAACCTCTATGAAAATTGCAAAGTAGAAGGAGAATCAAAAGCAAAGAAAGATAAAACTTTCAAGGATAGAAAGATACACTCAAACATAACTATTGTGAAGAAATCAGAACATGAAATGAAGCTTAAAGAAAATAAAAAGACAAAGGTAGTCGATGTTGATAGATACACCAAGGTGAGAAACTTGAAGAAGTTACAACTTAGAATAATTTCTCATGCTTCACCAAGAAATGCTATGACCAGGTATTCCTCATATTTTTATGGTTATTATTATAGCTATAATCATTTTGATCATAAAGCTAGTAATTGTAGAGTTGTAACTACAAGGATAATTAATTTTGTAATAAAAACTTCATTTACACCCTTAGTAGATTCAAATATAATGTGTTATAATTATAATAACTTTGTTCACATAGCTAAACATTGTATAACTAGATTTATAAGATCAAAATTACACAATTTAAAGAAATACATGCCTCCCAAAGTGGGTAAAGGTTCATATGTCTTTGAAAATAAGCTAAATAAGAAACCCAAGGATGTGTGGAGAGTGAAAAATCAATCCATGATTGCTCATCCTACACTCCATACCAAGGAGCAAAATTTATGGGTGATAGATAGTGGATTCTTAAAGCATATGACTAGTGACAAGAAAAAGTTCACCAAATTGAGAAAATATAAGGAAGGATCTGTCATCTTGGGAGACAATACAGTAATAAAGATCAAAGGTAAAAGAACTTTGAACATATATGGTAAACTACCTACATATTATGACCTTTATGTTGAAGGACTAAAGCATAATCTGTTAAGTATCAACCAAATGTGTGATAATGGATATAAGATCACATTTTATTTAGAAGTTTGCATGCTAAATAGATTTGTAAAAATAGTTGTAGAAGGTAAATAGACTGAGAGCAATATCTACAATCTTGTTGAAGTGAATGGTAATATTTGCTTGATGGGAAAGATTGGTGACAATTGGTTGTGGCATATGAGAATGGGTCATGTCAACTTTGATAATCTAGTCAAAGTGAGCTCAAATAAGTGTGTAAGACACATTCTCAAGATAACCAAACCTATAGATACTACTTTCAAGGAATGTCAACTAGGCAAGTAGATAAGGGTCAGATTTCAAACAAAGGAGTATAAAACTACAAAGCCTCTATAATTAGTTCATACTAATATTTATGGTCCTACCAAGATAATATGATATAAAAGAGAGTATTATTTCATGTTATTTATAGATGAATACTCAAGAATGACATGGGTAACCTTTTTCAAGGATAAATCACAAACCTTTAAGAGATTCAAGATCTTTAGAGCCATGGTTGAAAATGAGATTAGATGAAAAATCAAATGCTTAAGATCTGATAAAGGTGGAAGATTCATCTCAAATAAATTCATAGAGTATTATGAGAAGTATGGGATTAAAAGGCACTACTCTGTAGTGAGGACTACACAGCAAAATGGAGTTATTGAGAGAAAGAACAGAACAGTCAAGGAAATGGCTAGACCAATGTTGAAATAGGCCAAGTTACTTGATATAAATTGGAGAGAAGCAATCCAAAAAGTTATATACATCTTTAATAGAGTTAAATTGAGGGTAAATAGTGAAAAAACTCCCTATGAGATATGGTATGGAAAACTTGCCTCTATTAAGTACTTCAAAATGTTTGGAAGTAAATGATACATCATAAAAAAGGAGAACAAACTAGGAAGCTTTGAATCAAGATGTGATGAAGTAATATTTCTTGTTTATTCCACTCAAATTAAAGCCTATGTATGCTACAATAAGAGGCTACACAAGATGGTGGAGAGCATAAATTTCAAGGTTGAAGAAGGCATAAAACATGTTGAACCTGACAAGGAAACTGGTAATAAAGAAGATCTTGAAGAAGTAGATAGTGAAAATGTTAAGGAAAAGAATGAAAAAATGCATCCAAGATTTGTTCAAAAGGATCATCCTAAAGAGCAGATAATTGGAAATAATAATGAATTAGTTTAGACAAGAATAAGAGCTGTAATAAAAAAGGAGCAAGTAAGTTTTACTCTAATGTCCAAAATTGAGCCTAAGAGATATGTTGAAGCCAACAAGGATGATAATTGGCTAAAATCCATGGAAGAAAAACTAAACCAAATAAAAAAGAACAAAACTTGGAAATTAGTTTTAAGACCCTAAAACAAGAATGTGATAGGAACAAAATGGGTCTATAGAAATAAGCTCAATAAGGATGGAGTTGTTATAATAAATAAAGAGAGATTGGTGTGCAATGGATATGCACAAGTACAAGGTATAGACTTTGAGGAAACATTTGATCCAATTACTAGATTGGAAGCTATAAGAACATTTCTATCATTCTCTATCTATAATAAGTTCAAAGTCTATCAAATACATGTAAAGTCAGCTTTCTTGAATGGAAACCTAGAAGAGGAAGTCTATATTGAACAACCAAAAGGTTTTCAGTTGTTAGATGAATAAAATTATGTGTGTAGACTAAAGAAAGCACTATATGGTCTAAAATAGGCACTTAGAGCCTGGTATTCAAGATTGGACCAATACCTACAACAACAAGGTTTCAACAAAGGATGTGTAGATATTAATCTATACTTAAAATTAGAAGGTGATCATATATTGATTGTTGTTGTTTATGTAAATGACATCATCTTTGGTGGTACCAATAACAAAATGTGTAAATAATTTGCTACATAAATGCAAAGTGAATTTGAGATGTCTATGCTAGGATAACTTTATTTCTTCCTTCATTTATACATAGAATAATATGATGAAGGGATATTCATATCCCAAACCAAGTATGCAAAGGAGATGATCAAGAAATTTGAAATGGAAGATAGAAAAATAGTTAGTACTCCCATGATAATTGGATGCAAGTTGAGCAAAGAGGATGAGTCACTTGATGTAAGTCAGATTATGTATAGATTAATGATAGGTATCTTACTATACCTAATTGCATCAAGGCTAGATATCATGCAGGTAGTGTGCATGGTTACTAGATTTTAGGTTGTTCCTAAAGAGTCACATGTTAATTCAGTGAAAAGAATCTTTAGATACATAAAGATCATAATTTACTATGGCTTATGGTACCCTAAAAGTGAAGATTTCACTTTGATAGCATATATAGATGTTAATTGGGTAGGAAGTGTGGATGATAGAATAAGGACTATTGGTGGTGCATTTTTCCTTGGAAACAAACTTGTTTCATAGTTGAGGAAAAATCAAGAGTTAGTTACTCTTTTTGTAGTAGAAGCAGAGTATGTAGCAAAAGTGTCATGTTGTACTCAAGTCATCTGGATGAAGAAAACACTCAAGGATAATAAGGTTGAGTAAAATGCACCTATTTCTTTTTTTTTTGATAATTTAAGTGAAATAAATATATCAAATAATCTAGTGATACATTCTAGAACCAAGCACATATCAATCAAGTATCACTTCTTAAGAGAGAGGTTTTTAGGTCAAGAGATCACAATGGAATATTTGTCAACAAAGGACCAGATTGCAGACATATTCACCAAACCTATTCTTAAGGAATAATTTTAATACCTAAGATAGAATTTGGGAGTGGTGGCTCCTACACCACATCACGAATTCAGTAGTGATAGGGAATGAGTCCAGGGGGAAACTCATGGAAGCTTTATTAATCCTTGAAAGAAGAGATAAAATTTAAATTAGGTATGTATACTTATAAAAATTACTAATGATTTTAAAGTTTTAGATTCTTGGATAAACTCCTTTATCTGATAAAGGGTGATAGATAGATAGACAAACAATCAACTAGAGTCCTTTTTCCATTGATGTCAAAGGGGGAGAAAAAAGGAAAATGTTATTTGTAAAACATTAGAGAAATAGTGCAAATGTTATCTATAAAAGTTGGAAGAGTAGAGAAAGAGTCCAAGATGAGTTTAGGAAAATATGCCATTGCCAAAGGGGGAGCAAGTTTGGTATGGAAAACTTTAGTTCATACTTATTTGAAGCCAATACAAGCAGTGCCAAAGAAGGATCAAATTATTAGAAGATCATAATGTTGTTCCCAAAATATATTACTCATTTTTGGAACAACACATGAACTATTTTTAGTCCTACAGGATAAAAATATTCCCTTCCTTTCTCAAAAATTGTTGTGGGCATTCAAATTCTCCATTTTTCAAGCTTTTTCAAAATCTATGGACTCTATAGGCTTGAATCTATAGACTTATTTCTATGGACTCTACAAGCTTAAATCTATAGACTCATTTCTATGGACTCTATAGGAAAGAAACAAGATCTCAACACTTAGGCAATTTCAAGGTTGGTTCAACGTCAAAAGTTAAACAGGTTTAACACCTTGGTTCAACCAAAACTATTCTTCACCAAGATTCAAACAAAGGATTGAACCATTGAACCATTAAACCCTGCTTCTTAAAGGTTCAAAGGTTCAATGGGTTCAAAGGTTCAATGACGTCAAAAAATTTAAAGAGTTAAGTGCTTCAGTAAAATTTTAAAGTTCAAAGGTTCAAAGGTTTAATGGTTCAAAGGAAGCGTCAGACAAAGGAAGGAAGCAGATGATTCTAGAGACTAGTTTAAAGGGATAGTTCAACCAAAGAGCAAACAAAGGATGAACCATTGAACCAATTGAACCTTGAACCAAAAGAGTTCAAAGTTAAATGGTTCAAAGGTTCAATGAGATTAGTTCAAAGTGATTTGTTCAAGCAGCCAATTGAATGAGAAAAATGCAAGATTGAACTGTTGAACCATTGAACCAAAGTTGGTTCAATCAGTCAATTTAAGCGATCAGTTCAAAGGAGTGCCCCAGTGAACCAAGGCCAAAGTACCCTTGTAGAGGATAGTGAACTAAGGGTAGGTTCCCTTACAAAGGATAGGGAACATTGATTCAAAGATCAAATAAAAAGCCCAAAAGAAAGTGATTTAACCAAAAAAGTGATCGAAGCAAGAAAGTGATTGAACCAAGGAGCCGAGAAGGCCGCTCAAACTATTGAAACAGTCAACCAATGATGTCCTTATAGACATCAAATTTAAGATAATGAAATATCCATCAAATTTCAAATATGGCACTTGACACTCAAAAAAGGACTATTTGAAAAGTCTAAAGGTACACCTTCCCTTTGGGGTGTTCTAAAGGCTTGATAAAGATGCAAAAATAAGCTTCTCTCAGACTTTTGTGGAGGGCACCAAGTGGCAACTACAAAAGGTTTTAATGTGTTTTTTTGAATGCAATAGAAGTCACCATGTGTCCCTTGTAAAACTCACTGGAAAGTGCCAAGTGTCAACATCTACCCTTTCCTCCTTTTTCATTATTGAGTAAGGACTGTGGTGGGCTCCAAGTGAGTTGTTAAGGTAAGCGGAGCATGCCAAGTGTCATCATTTATTTGAATCCAAATGAGTCCCACATGTTTATATAGTGTTTCTAAAAGCTCAATGGAAGTCACCATGTGTCATCTTCCACAAGACTCTCAAAAGATATCTTAAAATTTTATAAGTTAAATGGATGTTGCCAAGTGTCATCACCTATTTCACAATGGAAAGTGCCACCTAACCCCGTTCCTCTTTTAAAGATGCTCAGGCAAGAAGTGTTGTGGGTCCCATTTTCTATAAGTTGGTAAAGTTTCAACGTAGTGTACTGTGATAGATGTCAAAGATGTAACACTCCCAATACAAAGACACATAAGAAAAGATAGCCTGAGAGCTCAAAATATAGCAAGGAAAAGGGAAATGATGGAGAAAGATTAGAAATATCTGTGCATGGGATATGTTTCTAGAAGGTGAAGTAGCCCACCAAGTGGACATAAGAGAAGCATGAACATTTAATGGTGTAGCCTATTTTTTTCATTGAGTAAAGTGAATGAACAGCTATGCACACATCAAGAAACACATCAGACGGCCTATATTTAAGACCGATGCCTGATTCCAACATAGCCCATAGACAAAATTTAAAATGCATTGAATGCATCGTAGGCCATTTTTATGAAACAAAATGTGCAAGTCTTCCTTGGAGCACTATATATTGGACTCTCTCTTATTATTTTAAAGATACCTCTCTGTTATAAAAAAAACTCTGCCCAAATTGAAAGGCATTACTGAGACTTTGAGCTTAGATTGTTGATCATATTTCATTATTTGAATAAGAAAACAAGTGACTTTTCAGACTTTATGCTAAAATAGCTTGGTTGTTGGGGAAATTGTTCTTATGTCTATTTCCTTAATATGTTTATTGTCCATTTAATTAAATAAGTAGAATTAGTGAAAGTAATCAGGAAGGTGTCTTGAAGCTAGGTGTGGAGAGACTTTGTGTTGCCACAATTGTCTTTAGTTTGTCTATTTTTTGTTTTTGTGTAAAGGATATGTGGATGACTTTTTGCCCTCATTATCCTTCATATTTCACTCTTTGGTAGTTGAGGTGGAGACTTTGTGCTACATTTCATCCTATTGTGTTACTGTGCCCTATTACAGTTACTTGTCACTACCTGAAAGGTTCTTGTTGTCTGTTGAACAACACTTTTGAAAGAAGAGGAGTGACTTTTGTCATTTCATTAGGATTTATCCTTTGATTGGTGAACATCATCTCTGAAAAAAGAGAGATGGATGGTGTTATCCTACCCCTGAGTGTTATTTTCAGCTTATTTATAGTAGACTAGCATATATATAGCCCCTTCATACTTATGGGGAACCTCCCCTTGTTGAGAGGAGATATTTGTCCCCTTTTGATGTGGTAAACCTACACATTTGGCTGACCAATCTTCCTTTCTATGTTTGATCAGACCTATTTTGCTCATCAGTATGTTGGTGACAAAATATTCACCCAACACATAACATTAATTTTACATCAAAACATTTAGTTTCCCATTAATGCCAAAGGGGGAGATTCTTTGAAATATGATTCTCATTGATGTTAAAAGGGACACTATGGATTCCATTGATGTTATAAGGATCAATCAAGATTTATGGAGAGAAGGTCATGTTTCACAGTTGCATTGTGAAAAGTTTTCACTATTTTACAAAGAACATTTATGGATGTTTAAAATCAAACAAATAGAAGATCCATTATGGGTTTTTCATGTACATTCTATAAATATGGTTTTTATGTTTAGAGGAGAAGGAATCAACTCATAATTGATTTATTTAGCTCTCAGACTAGATAGGGTTTCTCAGTACAACCCTACGTGTTAAGTCATGGCATCAACAAGTAAATTTCTATTTTAATGTTGACTTGGTATAGCCAAGAACCAGTAACTTAAATTATAACTTAAGTCCATATCATTGTTAAGAAACTAGACCCTCAACAATTACTGACTCTGAGTAATGATCAAAGGACTTAATATTTCCTAAGTCTTAGACTTTATATTATGTCCTAGTTTGATCAACGGATCACACTTCATCATGCACAGATGATCTAATGGAGTGAAGAAAATTCAAACTATCAAAAGGTGCTATGGTTGAATGTGTAAGTGATAAGTGTCACATTCATAGATTTTATCAGATAGAGACCTAATAAGTGTAAGCTTATCATAGTTAATGATCAAACTAGTTGGAAGATCAAATAGATCATGTTTTATCAGACATTGAAGATCCAATGGAGAATAATGAAGTCAAAGTGTCAAAGGTCCCTTTGAGTGAATGATTTAATTCTAAGTGTCATAATAACATGAGTTTGTTAGATAGAGGACCAATATGAGGATGCCAAATGTCTCAATAACAAGAACTGATAACAATATATAGAAGGCATGCGCTTATGACAAGTGTCATATCTTTAAAGTTTGAATAAATATAAATATTTATCTTATCATAATATTTGATGGTATATAAGTGATCATGCAAAAGAAATCCAATGGATCAAATTGACTCAAATGCTATAAAGTTCTTGATGTTTATCTACACAGAGACAAGTTAAATATCAAGTAGGTTCAAGAATATCGATGGATTGGAAGTGATTCATAGATAAAGGAAGCTATAAGATGAGGTCAAAGTGTCAAAGTTTAATGACCAAGTCAAGGTAAAGGTCATCCATCTTTGGAGATTGAATAGAACATGAAATCTTAGATGAGAGAGATCTAATAGAGTGAGTGGACTCAGATGGAATAAAGTGATAAATGTTTAGCATCTTCATATAGATAAAAATGTGCATCTTTGGAGATCGAATGAAGAACATGAGCCTATTAGAGAATGATCAAATGGATGCATTTTAAAGTTGAGATAATTGAATAGATACCATTGGATTCTGGTTCCAAAGGCAAGATCAATGACTGACATTTAAATTCATGTCAAGACAAATGGTTAGTTATAGGAACATGTAGGAACTTGTATATAAGCTTCATATCTTGACACAGACAATGAGATTGATTGATCTAACCAATCAAATATGAATTAAAGACCTTGTGCATCAATACTTGAGTCTAAAAAATGCTATAGGTAGTAAAGAGACCTAAAATTATGGTGTGATGCATGGAATCTATTACAAGATGTTATGGTTATCTATATCCATTATATAAGGCACTAACAAGTTGATATTTTGGTGAAATGACAATTGATAGGCCAATATAATCAAGATGTGGGAGCTTAAAAATTAAGTCATAATGCATTAAAGTCAAAAATTGGCATGGTGTGTTATAGTTTGAGTGTGAACATAGAGAGAATAAGAAAACCCTAGATAATTTGTTTATATATATGATATCTAAGACAAAGAAAATGTTGCCAAATAATCAAATTTTCTATTAAGCCAAATTACATATAGATTAGAGTGGTTGGTGAAGGGAATGAAATGTGTCAAAAAAATAAATATCTAGACACAGGACCAAAGAGGAATAGAGAGGAGCAGAGAGGAAGAAAGGCACAAAGATAATGTATAGATAATGATCAGTTGTAGATTAAACTTATAATAAAGAACAATGATCTAAATTCATGTATGAAACTAATTTGTAAATTGGAGTTGTAGCTCCATAAAAAGTTCAATAGGTTGGTACCATCAAATAAGCTGAGTGGGTGCTCAAATTAGGGAGTGGGTGCTTCCTTAGAGTTGGTGATCTTAAATTAGGGGATTGGTGTCCTTAAACATTGTAACTAGTGAGGTTTTTTAGTGAGGTTTTGACTCTAAGACTGGATTAGAATAGTAGATTCTAGCAACTATTCTCACCATGCTTTTTCCCTTTGGGTTTTCCATGTATAAATCTAGTGTCATGTGTATTTATGTGTGTATGTGATCTCTACATTTATCTTTTAATCTGTATATGATTTTGAGTTAGTTTTTAAGGATTAGAGGATTGGTTATAGTTGATATAATGATTCATCCCCCTAGTATCTAGCTGTGTTCCAACAAAATAATGGGAATAGATAATTTTGTAGGGAATCTACCAAATTTTATTAAACCATTCTCATCTCTAATGTATATGTCATAGGATTCAATAAAAGTGTATCCACCCATGGACTACAACATGATAGCTATATCAGTCATAATAGCTCTTAGGTATGTAGGGAAAATAAAAATTATAGGGGGTCTCATGCGAGGTGGTAGCCTATACCATGTTATTTTAAAACTCTCATTGAATTCATGCATATTTTCCTTAGGACCTATTTGAATCACATTTATTTGATGAATGAATGATGTGTGATCACTTTTCTATTCAAATATTTGGTTTAACAACTCTCTAAACTCATCCCAAGTAGTGATACGTCCTCCTAATAATGTTTTATACCAATCAAGGTTTTTTTCCCTAAGAGACATGGCAAGTAACCTAAATACAATCCTAAATTCTATGACTTTATGAAATTTTTAGAAGTTGATATGTCCTTAATATGATCACTTGGGGTGATGTGACCTTCCCCATTGAGAATGGGAACACTCTTGGTGGCATTTGAAGGGATATCATCATATGCATTGAGGTGTATGGTATTTTTAGTGATAAAGTCTAGGAAAGGATGTTGCCTAGCCATATTTTCCTCAAGGTACACTTCACTCTCTTGATCTTATTAGCTTACAAAATATTCTTGTTCTTCAGATGTCAATATAGGTTGAGTATGTTGAACTTTAAGGGGAAGTTCAGGTTGAAGGAGTGGGTTTATAGGATTGTTACCTCTAATAGTAATTGAACTATTAAGGACCATGAAGTATGAACAAAATAAATGATAAAAATTGGTCTAAAAATATATATTACCTTTAATGGAGTTACTAAATGTTGAGTAGAACACATTATGTAGTTGTGATATTATCAAGACCAGTATTCACCTTGATAAGATTTTCTTGAGACAATAGTCCCATCGAGAACTCCATAACTATTATCACTCAATATTTCACCCTTATAGAGGTAATTCAATATTATACTAAATTTATTAAAACATTGGATTACCTCTAGGCCTGTGGGTTGCCTATAGGAGAGGTAAACCTCTAGATTGAAGGGCTAGCTCCCTAGATTTATTTTTGATAGCTTATCACCTATAATACTTTCTTGTTTGGATGAAAATAGATAGAGAGAACATGAAATTAATATATCATAATGAGTTGATACACCATATTGATCTACACTATACTACCATACACTTGAACTATGAAAAATGACTCATAATACTAGTCTCAACATCCTAGATTTATCTAACATAAGTGTTTCAAACATGAAGGTGATATACATTGCACTTATCAAGGTGAGTGAATAAGAGGTTAGATTTTAGACACTAATTCCACTCCTTACACTTTTATATATACAAATTCACTAACTACTCTTCATGTGACTTGTTATAGGGAGAACTACTTACACCAAACATGAAAGAGTAAAGATAATACAAAAATAGATAGTTATCACTTGCCTTTCCACTATGCACTACTTCACACACTTTGAAAAGAATATATGAACTAAAAATTAGATTAGAAATATTTATTTTTAAGACAAATATTGTATTCAAACCATTAGGGATTCACCATTCCAAGTGTGGATCCACTACAAAGTCTAAAAGGCTTGCATATATAGAGCATAGGAGAGGAGAGAGAAGAAGAGAAGTGGAAGGGTCTCAAGGCCAAGTATAAAGACTTGGAAAATAGTAAAAATTCAAGATAATGAGTTAAAAAAGAGGTAAATAAGTTGTAATTAACATATTTCAATCTAAAACATAGCATCTTCCTCAAGTTGGTGTAGAACTCTTCATTGTCTCTCTAAAAACTGCTTGATTGATGAGCAATCCACTTGAATATCTAAAACTACCATAGGATTCATCGTCGCATATGTCCTAACATTGGAATTTTAAAACAAGATAGTGATAGTCATTTATTCCTCCTCAAATGATATCCTTTCTTGAACCACTTATCACTCACTATTTTTAACTACTCACTAGCTCTCTAGGTCTAAATTACCACACATGTCACTTAAGTGGCTTGAATTTACTCATGGATATTCATTATAGGGGTGTTATAAAAAAATTTAATACCTATTTGTCTTTTGGTCTATCAAATATACCCCAAGATACTTAGTATCACTCTTCTCACTATCATACTTAGGTAGTCACTTTACCTTCTCACTATCTTATTCAGACTGCCTACAATGAATGGTATAACATATGCACTTTCATGCATAACCATGGTGATATTTGAGTATGAGGAGTTATATTAAGTCTATACAGACCTTCCATAATGAATTTCATCTATCAATTCATTTATACACCTATGAAACACATCAAATCCTATAAGAAACATAGTATTTGGGCCTGTCCATACAAGTGATGGTATGGAAAAAGTGTATGGTAAGGAGTGTGAGATAGTTATAATAATTTCCAAGTCACTTTCTAGTCCATTTTCCCACTTTGTGTGCATATCCATTAATTTATTCTCCAGTGGGTTCAAATGAGGGTTTTAAATCTCTTAGCTTATTAACATTGATTCATAAAAATTAGACACTCAACCACCAAAATAATTCCACAAGTTTTGAGTGAATTACCCTCGTCAGATACCCCTAAGTGATTGAATCACCATTAAACTCATCTATATAGATACGATCAAAATAAAATGCCTTTTGAGTTCCTATAATGCATTCTAAGTACCTTTGAGAGAGAACTGGGTCAAAATAACCAATTTTGTGATGTTATCTATAAAATGATGTATCCAATCCACCTTATTCTCTCTATTAAAATATATTAAAGTGTTTTTAAAGTTTTCATGGTCATATGAATCAAGATAGGTACCTGAGGCTTTAGGCCTAGTTCTAGGTCTAATAGGCCTAGACTATGTATTTGTGATATCTAACCATAAATGAGTATCATAGTGAATGTTAGGCCTCTTATAAATTTATTCACCTTAATTAAAACTATATAAATCATCCTATGATCTTTTTAACACTTCTAAATAATCCCTTCAACATTCATACACGAATTTTGCAAGTTATCTTACTCATGGAGTGCCCTCTATATGAGATAAAATAGAGGGAACTTCCCCTATTAATCTAATAAAAATAATACCAAGGAGATATTAGTTAGGAAATTATGAAAATTTATAAAAAAAATTAAAATATTGGTCACCTCTATATATCTCTCAACACTACAAATACTCAAAACTGGGTTTTAGGTCTGCAGACTGTGCATAGGGTTTTAGATGACTGAGTATGAAGTTCAAAACCTAGTATCTATCTATCTCCTTTTGTTTGAGGACCTAAAAAAATGTTAAAAAAGTGTGAGAATTTATTAAACATGGTTATCCATATTATCCATTTCAGACTTTCATCCTACATTAGTCTAAACTAGTCTATTATATGTATTGACTATGTCACTTATAGGTATGCATATTTAGGAAATTAAGACTCCTATATGTGTCTATATGTCTAAGAATTATGTTTCATATCCTTAGATTCATTTTTAATTCATTGGGGTAACCTCATACCTAGTAGACCATTTATGTTGTGGAACCATGCTCTCATTCTCTCTACTAACAATGCACTAGGAGTTGTTTGCAATTGTACTATTTAGGTTCATTTTGGTTTAACATCACTAAAATTTTCTAAGTTTTTTCATCAATAAATTGACTAAGTTTACATCCATTCAATAATCATCCTCTCACCCCTATCTTGAATTTCCATTTTTCTTTTAGGACTAGGCTACAATAATGAATCCATTAGGATTGCTCAAACTTCATGAACTTTCATTAACAGGTGACATTATACGGAGAAAAAACTCCTTTAGAAGAAGTTAAGGTAAAACTTCTCATTAAGTAACTTTTCAACTCTCCACCTATATAGGAATTGTTTTATTCATCTCACAACTAGTCTTCAATCTCTTTTAGTAACTCAGACTCACTATTGTCATCTTGAGGATATTATTACAACTTTGAAACTATTTAATCCATAAATATGACTATTCAAATCTTAGTTCCACTTGATTGTAGGTGACATTCACAAGGAGATCTGAATATGTATGTATTTTGATTGTATTCTAGGCCCTCCCTTGCCAACATTGGGTATCTCAATGGTTCTACTATGTTTATGATGATACATTAGATCTTCTGAATGTTTAAAAGTTATAAGCTCATCAATACTCTTATCTTATCACTCTCACATAGTCCTATAGTTGATTGTTATATGGGTTCTTGACTATGCTTATGTTCTAGGCCTAGCACTCCATTAATGACACTCTTGAGACCAAAAACTAAATGAAGAAACCAATCACCATGATTTATGAGATTGAAAATAAAATTTGATAATATTCATTGATGTTTTATTGTCATTGATGTCAAAAAGAGCATGTTGTACTAGTGCATTAATGATAAAGTGATCATATTAATGGTTTAGAGAGATATGACACATTTGTATGTCTATAAGGATAAAGATGAAGTTGTGAGGCATCCTTATATGTCTTTATGAATCTCTAGTGTGTCACTTGATCATTTGTAATGATAAATATGCATATTATAGGTTAAGATAAGTTGAACCATCACTACACATCATGCAGATATGAATGAAACAAAAAGTTTGTACATTTATTTCTAGTACTTATAAAATCAACCTAGCTCAAAGGATTCATAGAGATGTTGTCTATAGTGCCAAGAAAGTCCCATAAAAATTTGGACTCTTGAAGTGTTGTCTAACTCAAGTTACAAACCTTAAAATTTTCTCTTGTATACTATATTGAACTAGAGACCATCAAGTTTAGATTCATTAAACTTTAAGGTCAGCTAGTTAATAAATCTAATATTGCATGTTAAATCATAGATATTGATCCATCAATGCACGTAAAATTCAATATGCTAAAGAATGAATGAACTAGTGACATGTGTCACATTCACATATATTAGACAAAATATCAATAGTGAGTGTATGATCATGTAGTCAAAAGATCAATAGTGCAGGCATGTAGAGCTACTAAGTGGCATAATTATAGGAGCTCAGACCTGAGATCAATGGTGAGATTTACAAGATAAAGACCAAGCTAATCCAAGGAGATCAATGATGCATATTTGGTCAAATTTACTAGGGATCATAATATGAGGTCAAAGTTTCCAATGTTTAACATTTGCTCAGTGACTGTTGGAATTTGAATATTCAGATTTGTGAGGGAAAACCACTCTATAGTTTTTGAGATAAAACTTTTGATATATGAATAATTTGATCATGAAATAAAAGGAAAAGTTGTAGAGGAATTCAAGGTACATCCAAAGAATTTAGTTAAATTTTTTGAATGATTTTACAATAAAATTTATAGCGATTCAGATTTGATTGTTTATTCATTCATGGTGTTATTGTATACATAATAATGTTTGATCAATATATGATTTAATCAGATGGGTGTTTTGGTGGGAAAAATCACATGAAGATGTCATAAGGGGTATATGTAGTGGACCCATATAGTTTAATTTGATCATATGTTCTTGATTTTCTTGATGGAGTGATAAATGGGTGAATAGGACTCCATGAGATATGTAGTGAACCCATATAGTTTAATTTGATCATATGTTCTTAATTTTCTTGGAGTGATAAATGGGTGAATAGGACTCCATGAGACCTATAAGGGCTACTAAGGCCTAATTGAAAGGTGTAGTTGCTTAAGTGTGACCCATATATGCCATGGCCTTCCTATGACAATGTATTTGAGCTATGTATTACCATATTATATGTCTTATTTGTTAAGGCAAGTCTAATGGCTGACCAAGAAGTTGATATGAATGATGATTATATAAATAGTGGATACTAAGGAAATGGTTTATATACTTTTATGTGTATGAATTGAAATAGCATTTGATAGAGATAAATTATATAGGTTATAAATAATGTTCTTAGTGGATAAATTAAATTATAGAAAAGATTGAGGATGAATGAATAATACTAGATAGATCCAAAAGGGTCTTTTGGATGCATTGCTTGTATAATCAAGTTTTAGGGTGTGTGATGAGTTGTTTGAGAGAGATATAAGAGTGAAAAAGAGTGAAATAAAGAGAATTCCATCATCAGGTGTAGAAGACATCAAATCATAGGTGGAGATCAGATCAAGGTAGTTGAGTGGGTGTTTGGTTGTATAGGAGGTTGGTTCCTCCTTGTGGGATGGGTGACTCAATAAATTAAAGGATGGGTGTTCCCTGATTAGTTGGTTCTAGTCTAAATTTGGATATTGTTATTATAGGACTATAGTCCAGTTTTATTTCTTATTCATTTCTATAATTGATTTGCATGTTTTATGAATGATAATGTTATTTGGTTAAAAGTTTGAAAGGATTAAATTTAAAGTTTGGATTATCTAGCATCATTAATTCAACCCCTACCCCTAATGATTATACCTCTAATAATTGGTATTAGAGCAAGACCTTCATTACAAGTTTAAATGCTTGAAGGTGATCATAGGTACAATGGAAGACAAAGAGTCTAAGATTTATCTTCAATGTGAACTAATATGTACTTTATGATAGCTCAAATGTTCAATGGAAGAAAATGGATGTCTAAAATAAAAGCTTGAAAGATTGAATAACATGGAAGGAATTAAAAATCAAACTTGACTTCCTCTACATATCATGAGTTACTTGCAAGTATTGATAGTGTGAAGACACAAACAAGAATAATAGAAGCAACAGTAAAAAAAATTTGTAGGTTTTGGGTGATAGAAATTTGAATCAAAGAATGGATCAATTAGAAGGTAAAGTTACGACTTATATTCATGCAATTTTATCTAAAGGCAAGTAAAAATATAGCTTTACAAAAAAAGCTATGGATGAGATGTCTTAGGATATTGATGATCAAACTAAAGGGGAAATTAAATTGAACATCTATAGTTATGGTTTTAATGGACATTTTTATACTTGTAATGAATATGGTCATAGATATAAGGACTGTACTTACTCTCCAAGGAAAAAAAATGAAATTATTGGCTATAAATACAATCAATAGGGACATCTAGCCAAGTATTGTAAAAGGAACTTTTGGAAAAAGGACTTTCAAGTTTTTGACACCATCAAATAGTTTAAGAAAGATAAAACAAGGATTCAAATAAAGAAGGAGCAAAACTCAAAGGAAGAATCCATGTTTGTACAAACTACCCTACATGCTCAAGAGGATGAAAAAATAAATTGTACATTAACAATGGATTCTCAAGTCATATGATAAGAGACAAGAGTAAGTTTATTTATCTCAAGAAACACAATCAGGTTTAGTAAGGTTTTGTGACAACAACTCTGCTAACATAGTTTGGAAAGGATTTATAAGTTTGGATAATGGTCATACTAGAATTGAAAATGTTCTATATGTAAAAGGTTGGAAACACAAACTTATAATTGTTAGTCAAATGTGTAAATAAGGAAATGTTATGAATTTTCATGATAAAGGGTGTGAAGTGAGAAGTTCCAAGTCTAGAAAATTTGTTTCAAACATTCACAAGGTAGATAAAAAAATTACATTTGTTCAATGAATCTAATAAGTAAAAGTGATTAATCAATTAAAGGAAATCTAGCTTTGGCATAGAAGACTTGGACATCTGAACTTTGATAATTTAGTAAGGATCAGTTCAAAAGGACTAGTGAGGTGTATGCCTAAAATCATTAATATTCCTCATACTCTTTACAAGGCAATCCTTCATAAAAAGCAAGTCAAAATAAGATACAAATATACAAACCATTCTACTATAGTACCATTAGAGTTGATTTACACAAACCTTTATGGACGTATGAGAACTCAAGGCATTTAAGGTAATATCTATTTTTTGTTATTAATTGATGACTTCATGAGAATGACTTGGATATTTTTTCTTAAAGAGAAATCAAAAGCTTTTGATAAATTTAAAGCATTTAAAACTCTTGTTTAAAATGAAAAATGATCAAGAATCAAGTGTGTAAGATCAGACAAAGGAGGTGAATTTTGATCTTATGAATTTGATGATTTTTATGATGAGCAAAGAATTATAATACAATACTCTTCTACTAAGACACCCCAATAGAATGGGGTAGTTAAGAGGAAAATAATAACTATCCTATAGATGACTAGAACCATGCTTCTAGATTTCAAAATCTTAGATGGTTTTTGGGAAGAGGCTGTAAATACTTCTATTTATATATTAAATAGATTCTAGGTTATATCAAATGGTGATAAGAATCCATATGAGCTAGCAATTTTTTTATCAAGAAGAATGAAGAAAATCTTAGAAACTTTGACTCAAGATCTAATGAAGGAATCTTCTTAGTTTATTCCTCCATAAGTTCTACTTATATATGTTTCAATAAGATACTTCACAAAAGTTATTGAAATCTCTAATGTGAGGGTTAAAGAGGCAGGTGACATCAAGAATCCTAACTTGTAGATAATTAACACTACTGAGGATGTTATTTCAAACAATGAAATCATATCTAATCAATTAGATGATGAAGAGGAAGAAGTAAGATAGGATACTAAATCCCCCTCTAGGAGAATACAGAAGGATCATTTAGTTTCCCAAGTTATTGGAGATGTGAATGTTAGCTTGCAAACTAGGAAGAGAAAGTTGATCAATCCAAATCAATAAGACATAGCTTTGATATCCAAGATTAAACCCAAAAAATTCTTAGAAGCTAGCAAAGATGACAATTAGACATTTACCATAAAGGATGAAATTGATAAAATAGTAAAAAATGGAACATGGTATTTGGTTCCTAGCCTAAAAGACAAAAATATGATTAGAGCTAAGTGGGTTTTTAAAAATAAGATAAATGAGAAATGAGAGGTCACAAGAAATAAGTCTAGACTAGTATGTAAAGGATATTCTCAAGTTGAAGGAATAGACTTTGATGAGAGATTTTTTCATATAACAAGAATAGAAGTAATTAGACTCTTTATATCAAATGCAAGCTTTAAAGGTTTTAAAGTTTACCAAATAGATGTGAAATTTGCATTTTTGAATGGCAACTTAGTTGAAGAAGTTTATATTGAGCCACCTAAAGGTTTTTTAATGACAAGTAATTAGGACTATGCTTAAAAACTAAAGAAGGTTTTTTATGGTCTTAAACAAGCTCCTAGATCTTGGTATGATAGATTAGACAAGTATCTATTGATCCAAAATTTCAAGAGAGGGACAGTTGACAATAATTTATATATCAAAATAGATGACACTCATCAATTAATAGTAGTAGTCTATGTTGATGACATGATATTTGGTTCTAACAATGATAATATGAGTAAAGATTTTGCAGATACTATGAAGACTGAGTTTTAAATGTCAATGCTATGATAAATTTATTTCTTTTTAGGATTAAAAATTAACCAACTTAAGGAAGGTATATTCATTTCATAGGAAAAATACATTGAATATATGCTAAGAAAGTTTGACATGCCATATTGTAAGCTAATGAGTACTCCAATGACTATTGGATTAAAGTTAAGTAAACAAGATAACTCACCAAAAGTTGATCAAAATTTTTATAGATCCATGATTGGAAGTCTCTTATATTCTACTACTTCTAGTCCTGATATCATGTAAGTAATCGGCCTTGTAGGAAGGTTTCAAACTGATCCCAAATAATCTCACTTGAAAGTAGTCAAAAGGATCTTAAGATATATTAATATCATAAAATAGTATGGTTTATGGTAACCCAGGAGTAAAGAATTTACTCTAAAGACATAGACTGATGTATATTGGGTAGGATGTGTAGATGATAGGAGTACCAGTGGTAGTGTCTTCTTCATGGGTGAATGCTTGGTGTCTTGGCTAAGCAAAAAGAAAGCCTCTATATCTATATCAACTGTAGAATCTGAGTATATAGTTATTTTTTCCTATTGTACTCAAGTAATGTGGATGAAACAAACCTTGGAATATTATAAGGTAAGACAACATGGACCTTGTCCTATCTATTGTGACAATACTAGTGAAATTAGTATCTTTAATAATTATGTTATGCACTAAAAAACCAATCACATTCCTATTAGATATCATTTATTAAGAGAACAAGTAAGTAATCAAATTGTTAAATTAGAATATGTGTCTATAAAATAATAACTTGCAGACATTATGACTAAACCATTGACAAAAGCCACATTTGAATATCTAAGACAAATCTTGAGAGTCATCTCCTTGTCCATGAATCATTAAAAGATTATTTGAGTAGGAGGAAAATGTGTTGTCATATTGTTTTTATCATGAATAAGGTCTCAGAGATTTGTAAATGACAAGTTGTGTATGTCATGGTTTCATGAGAGTGTTTTTGAAAAGGTTCTAAACCATGATGTCTTGTAGCGGATAAAGGGAAATTGGTTTGTTGATATGAGATCTATATTATTTTAAGTTTTTTTAGTAGACCTAGTTCATTGAGAAGACTTTTTATGATGATCTTTTTTAGATAGTGCATAATGTTAGGGGAAACTTTCTAAGCTCTATGAGTAGTTTGTCAGTTCCAAGGATCAGAGAAGTCCTAATTTAGATTGGTGCATGTCACAGGGGAATAATCGATTCATATGCTTGAAATTATGTAAGTATCTTGAGCATTTTAATAGTATTTGAATTCATTCATGATGTTACGGAATGATTGTTGGCATGTTGAGGAAGAGACCCTTTGTCATAAATGTCAAAGGGGGAGAAAGATAAGATGAAGTCATTATTTAAATAAAGACATTTTGAGTATTTTTTCCATCAAATACAAAGTGGGAGATCATTAAACATAGTCATTGATGTAAAAAAGAGCATGTTGTACTAATACAATAATGATAAAGTGATCAAACTGATGGTTTGGAGAGAAATGGCACACTTTTAGGTCTGTAAGGACAAATAAGAAGTTGAGAGGCATCTTAATATGTCTTTTTGAATCTTTAATTTATGACTTAATCATTTGGAATGATAAATATGCATCTTATAGCTTAATAGAAGCTAGACTGTCACTGCACATCATTAAGATATGAATGAAACAGTTGATGGGGGGATCACAAGAACAAACACACTTTGTCTTGATCCCTCTTGTTAGGATCTTGCTCCTCAAATAGAGCACAAAATGATTACCAAATATAAGCAATTATAAATGCAAAAATAACCAGAAATACAAGTAACTAGAATTCACCAATAGCACAGAATATGAGAGACAATACACTATCTTGTATTAACACTTTACAGAAAAGAATACAATAAAGAGTTGCCACACTCTTCCACCTTACAGAGGCTTCCCACACCTCAAGTGTATAGTAATTCTTCTACAACACTCTCCTACCAAAAAATGGTCCCAACAACCAACTCACAAACAGAATTGGTGTTCACCTCTCCAACTAGTCAGTAATAACCCTGCCAGTTCACCAAGCACTCTATAGTACTTCAAGTTGATCTCCCATGAACTTGCAACTTGCAATTCAACAGACCATACTCATACATGTAGATCTCCTATGAGCTTGCAACAACTTGCAACTCAATGATCTTACACTTAGAAGGAACTACCTTGCCTTCCTTATCAACTCATACATTACAATACATGCCAATGGGTCTATAAATAGATCCCAGACTTAAACAATAACTTAGACTCTTAATTTAGACAATTATCCTCATAGCTCAATACTCTAATTGGCCTTTACATGCAAACACTTCGTTCACTTAACTAACTGTCCGTGCAATGAACAGTTCTGGAACACACAGGTGACTAACGCCAGTCCCTGCTTGCCTGGATCTGTCGACGTCAGCTGACTCTCTATTGTCACCGATTACCTCCTACACTGGTCACTACCAACATCGGTCCTACTGCCAATGATGGTGCTCCTAGATCTCAGCAACCTTCTATTCCTTCTATTTGTAAAGAGTTGAAGCTTTTAGCTCCACAACCTAACAATCTCCCACTTGGAGATAAATAGCTGCAACCTGTACCTGTACTCATACTTCGTCTAGTTTGTTCCTTTGGCTTTGTATCCCTCCTCAAGAACACTCTTGAAGACCAACCACCATAAATCTCATGGTGTAAAACCTATCACCCAAATCAACTGGCACATCCACATCTACAACCATGTAGAAAATAACCTGAACCTGCATAGCATGTGCACCTGTTGCTAGTCCCTGTAAGAATCCACTGAACTACCCTTCAATACTTCTCTCCTAGATTGGCTGCTAACTTGTGACAACTCCCACTACTTGGGAAAACTTAGGTTTAGTACATACCATGCACTCAACCTCATTATGTGAATCAATACACAGTTCTGTGAACTATCTAACCATCAGCATGCTAACTGGTCTCACACAATCATCCTAAAACAAAGTCAACATGTGACCTACCATGTCTCTAGAACACACTCATGCCAAAGAATCTTGTTGCTCCCAGATTCTCCATGACATCCCTCTGAACTAGCTTTACCTTTAGTTCAGCAATACCTGTATATGTAACCCTGCAACAAGCACATCATATAGTAATAGGATAATGTAGCTAATATTATCCAACCTGGTAAAGAGAAACACAATGATCAAACCTCCATTGCCCTACAGCTTATACAAGACCATATACCCTGATCTTCCATCTCACATATCCATTTTTTCTCTTCTTCATCCTGAACATCCATTCGTCTCTCAGTGCTTACTTCCAGCTGGCCACTCTACCCAAAACACCTGTTTGGTTCTCCTCCAAGGAATCACATCCTCCATCCATGCCAAGCTCCCACTGTTTCTTGGATCTACCTATTCTGCTTCTTTAATAACCTTCTGGTTCTATACCATAAGTGAGCAACAAGTAGTGTGAATAAGGGAAATGATGAATTTAAGAACTTACTTACACCTTCAGTCCTCCATAAGGGTGCTTGAGACTCCATGACAGGTTGCTATCCACCCAAAATTTGTCTTAGTAACCGATGCCGATCACATCTCAGTCTGCACCCGATCGATGTTGGTTCCCTAAGATTGCCCCCTTGCCAACGTCAATTTCCCCTAGCCAACGCTGGTAGATATCTGCCCTGAGTCACCGATGTTGGGCTGCACATAGCTGATGTTGGTCCCTGTCTGGATGTCGATGCCAGTTTTCCTGTCGACGTTGATCTCTGTGTTTTTCTATTGAGACCTGACTTTTTCCCATGAGCTCTTTTTGGATCAAATCCTTGTCCAAATCACCCTTGCTCTGCTCAAAATTCCTCTACACCTTGTGCTGAACTCTATCCGTCACCTTCTCCTTGAAAACCAAGGCTTTCCTATTCTTGTCACTAACATCAGATTCCTCAAGAAACGTTACCTTCTTCTTCTGCATATAGAAATCATGATTCATACCTTCCAAATCTGAAAGCATACCCTTTGACTCAAGAACAAGCATCTCCTTCTTATCTATGTGACCAAGCCTATTAAGCCACATCTCTGAATCTACAGCTGAAGTAGATAACCCAAAAAGAGAATCAGTAATACAAGTAGATAGATAAAGTTTACCTACTTTATTACCTCTAGCTACAACAAGTGTACCCTTGGTAACCTTCCAAGAGTCCTTTGTGAGAGTTACTATGCAACCCTCGTCACCCAAACTTCTAATAGAAATCAAATTCCGCTCCAGAACTGGGACATGCATGACCTCCTTTAACACCCATGTGTTACCTGTCTGTAGTTTCAGCTTCACTTTCCCTTTGCCAACAATCTGACATGGCTTACCATCCCCTACACAAATTTCTCCAAAGTCTCCCTGGACATACTCATAAAAAAATTCCCTATGTGGGGATGCATGAAAAGAGGCACCAAAATCTAAAACCCAAGATTCTACTTTATCCAAAGAACATACCAGAGCATCCCATGCAGCGTAATCTACAACATCTGCTTCTTCTTCATGTCCTTCATGCTGATCTTCACCTGATCTGCAATCTCTCTTTAAGTGCCCTTGCTTTCCACACTTCCAGTAGGTTATTCTACCATACCTAGACTTGGATCTCCTACCTATCTTGGACCTTGATCTCCCACACTCTATCTTCTCTCTTTGCCTTCCTCTGCCTTCAACACTCAAAGCATTCCCTGATGACTCACCTGTGCTTTTCCTGCATATCTCTTCATTCAAGATCACACTCACAACATCATCCACTTTTAAGACTTTTGAAGGAGACACAGTATTAGAAACTGCCATTACCAAACCTTCCCAACTTTTAGGTAATGAACACAAGATTAAGAGAGCTCTAATTTCATCATCAAAAACAATATTGATTGAACTTAACTAGTTTACCAAACCATGGAAATCACTAAGATGGCTATGAACAGATCCACCTTCCGACATTTGCAAATTAAATAAATGCTTCATAATAAATACCTTATTAGAAGCTGAGGGTTTTTTCATATAAATTTGCCAAAGATTCCATCAACTCCATCATTGTTTTACACTGTGATAAGCTAGAAATCACAGAGGATGCAAGACTCAATCTAATAGATCCCAGAGCCTTCCGATCAAGAACCTCCCATTCTTCATCTTTCATATCTGAGGGTTTGCAATTAACCCCACCCAATGGTAAGTACAAATCTTTCTGATACAAATAATCCTAAATCTGCATCCTCCACAATTGGTAGTTCTTGCCATTAAACTTTTCCATTCATAGCTTACTGTCTTCTGCCATTGCTCAACTCCCACTCAAACAGAAACCTTGTGAGTAACCTATAATCAAAACACACTAACCAGATCTAATCCAATCTATTAGTATCCCAACCAAAAGCTCTGATATCACTTGATGGGGGGATCACAAGAACAAACACACTTTATCCTAATCCCTCTTGTTAGGATCTTGCTCCTCAGATAGAGCACAAAATGATTACCAAATATAAGCAATTATAAATGCAGAAATAACCAAAAATACAAGTAACTAGAATTCACCAATAGCACAGAATATGAGAGACAATACACTATCTTGTATTAACACTTTACGGAAAAGAATACAATAAAGAGCCACCACACTCTTCCACCTTACAGAGGCTTCCCACACCTCAAGTGTACAGTAATTCTTCTACAACACTCTCCTACCAAAAAATGGTCCCACCAACCAACTCACAAATAGAATTGGTGTTCACCTCTCCAACTAGTCAGTAATAACCCTGCCAGTTCACCAAGCACTCTATAGCACTTCAAGTTGATCTCCCATGAACCTGAAACCTACAATTCAACAGACCATACTCATACATGTAGATCTCCTATGAGCTTGCAATAACATACAACTCAATGATCTTACACTTAGAAGGAACTACCTTTCCTTCCTTATCAACTCATACATTACAATACATGCCAATGGGTCTATAAATAGATCCCAGACTTAAACAATAACTTAGAATCTTAATTTAGACAATTATCCTCGTAGCTCAAGACTCTAACTGGACTTTACATGCAAACACTTCATTCACTTAACTAACTATCCATGCAATGAATAGTTCTGGAACACACAGGCGACTGACGCCGGTCCCTACTTACCTGGTTTTGCCGACATCGGCCGACTCTCTGCCATCGCCAGTTACCTCCTGCACTGGTCACTACCGATGTTAGTCCTGCTGCCAACGCTGGTGCTCCTGGATCTCAACAACCTTCTGTTCCTTCTATTTGCAAAGAGTTGAAGCTTTTAGCTCCATAACCTAACACCAGTAAGTTTGTGTATTTATTTTTGGTACTCAAAAATTAAACCTAGGTAAAATGATTTCATGGAGATGTTTTTTATAGTTCAAAGAAGTTTCCCTAAAAATTTTAAATCTTGAAGTGTTTTATAGCTCAAGTTATAAACCTTCAAATTCACTCTTACAGACTATGTTGAACCAGAGACTGTCAATTTTAAATTCATTAAAGTCTGAGTTCAACTAGTCAGTAGAAATAATAATGTGCATTAAATCATAGATTTTGATCCAATGGTACATGTAAAAGTCAATATTTCAAATAATTAATGCACTAGTGATGTATCACATTCATGGATCTTGGATAGAGGATCAATGGTGAGCATATGATCATGTAGTCAGAAAATAAATAGTGCAGGTCAAGTTAAAGAGTCAATGTGCATAGAAAGAATGTAGAGATACCAAGTGGCACAATCATGGGAGCTCAAATCTTATATCAATGGTGAGCATTTCAAGATAAATACCAAGATAATCCAAGGAGATCGATGGTGTGTATTTGGTCAAATTTGCCAAGGAGCACGATATGAGGTCAAAGTGTCTAATGTTTAACATTTGCTTAGTGACCATTAGAATTTGAATATTTAAATTTGTGAGGGAAACCCAATCTACATTTTTTGATCTATAACTTTGATATATGAAGAATTTGATCATGGTATAAAAGTAAAAGTTGTAGATGAATTCAAGATGCATCTAGATAACCTAGTTATAAGGTTTGAATGTTTGAAAAATCAATGTTATGGAGCTTCAAAGTTGAATATTTGTTCATTCATGGTGTTACTATATAAATAATAATGTTTGAGAAATATATGGTTTAAGTAGAAGGGTGTTTTGGTTGGATCAATCAGATGAAGATGCCATAAGGGGTATATATATTGGATTAATATAGTTAAATTTGATCATATGTTCTTAATTTTCTCGATGGAGTGATAAATGGGTGAATAGGTCTCCATGAGACATATAATGGCTACTAAGGCCTAATTAAAAGGTGTAGCTACTTAAGTGTGACCCATAGATGCTATGGATGACCTATGATTTTTTTTTGAGCTGTGTATTAACATATTATATGTCTTATTAGTTAAGGCAAGTCTAATGGTTGACCAAGAAGTTGATATGTATGATGGCTCTATAAATAGTGGAGACCAAGGCAATGGTTTCTAGACTTGTATATGTATGAATTGAGAGAGTATAATATAGAGATGAAGGAGAGAGATCATAAATGTGTACTCAGTGGATGGACTAAAATAAAAAATAGATTGAGGATGAGCGAAGAAGACTGGATAGATCCAAAAGGGTGTTTTGGATGCATTGCTTGTATGAACAAGTTTGAGAGTATGAGATGAGTTGTTTGAGAGAGATATAAGGGTAAAGAATAGTAAAATCAAGAGAAGTTCATAATTAGGTGTAGAATACATTGGATTAGAGGTGGAGATCAGATCAAGGTAGCTAAGTGGGTGCTTGGTTGCTTAGGATGTTGGTTTCCCCTTGTGGGATGGGTGTCTCACTAAATTAAGTGATGGGTGTTCCTTGATCAGTTGGTGCTAGTCTAAATTTGGATCTTTTTATTATAGGATTGTATTAAATTTTGCATTTTCTAGTGGATTTTATTACCCAAGAGGGTTTCCTATGTAGATCATGTGTTATGGGTTTGATCTTGATTATCTTTCTAGTTCATTACTATTAGTGATGTGCATGCTTCATGAATGATAAGATTATTTGGTTAACATTTTGAAAGGATTAGAATTATGTTTGGATTATCTATCATCACTAATTAACCCCCCCCACCCCCCCACCCCCGCCACCTTGCCCCACCCCCCACACCCCCTCTTATTGATTATACCTATAACAATAAATGTATTACCTTAGTTTGAAATCACTCTTAGAAGATAAAAACACCGTAACTACCAAACATTGATCTAAAGACCATTGTGTTTGTAATTCTAACACAAAGAGAATGATCATGTTTATATATTCATATCCACACATGAAAAATGAGTTTTAAAACCACTTGGAATGAAAGAAACTTCTCTAAAATACTATGTACACTACTTTATTCATATAGATAATTGCAATCAAATAGGAAAATTGAAGGTGTTGGGAATGTGCAAGAAACTTGGAGGCACTAGCAGTCTTAGTGTGTGTTCATGAAGTACAGATCAGAAATCTAAAAATGATGACCATATAATGAGATATAATTAGGAATAATAACATCCCCCAAGTTCATTCACCTTAACTTTGCTTCTCTTGTTCATACTAACTGCAATCCAGTTGACTTCTTTGAACTACCCAAGAGAGAGATGAGAAAGAGGGATCAATTTTTACCATTTTTGGAGCTATCAAAGCTTATTGAGAATAGATATAACTTGTGAGGATCTGAAGGGACCCTATTTAATCCTTCCCACATGCCAACTAAGCTATTCAATCCATAAAACTAACTAAAATTGCTCTCTTTTAAGTTGATCTTCTTAAATGGACATTGAACCTATAATTTTTTAGTTTCAAAATAGTTTATCTAACCATTTGTTACATGTGGGATGTTATAGTAAAATTTTAAACATATTTCATCTTGTGAAAACTATACAACTCTTTCAAATGGCCAAAAGGTGGCATAATATAAGATGAGACAAACTATACAAATCTGACAAGAGATTATAACACATTACATGACCTCATTTAAGACCATGGTACACATTTCCCAACCTAGGATACCCTATGAAATTTTTAAATATTGATATTTTTTACCTAATTTGACTTAGGGTCAAATTAGTCAATAGTAATAGACCTTATCTTGGCATATAGAGCCTAAAACTAAGAACATAGGCTTGTATACCTAGCTGAAGCAAAGTGGCATATTGAGGGGTAAAGTGAGGACTTGAGTACATTGATAAGTGTAAAATTATAATAGATAATCTCCAATATCAACTAAAATTAAGGTAATATAAGTAAATTTTCAATGTGTCCTTTAAGACCACCTTGAAATCTTCTCATGTAGGACTGCAATTCAAGACTCACTTTCTTTTGTTTGTTGAGACCATGACACTATGCATGGATCCAAATTGTTTTTAGGTATGATAAAAGGGTTATTTAAATCCAATATTATTTTATTAATTATTATTTTATACCTCTAATGGTTATGAACAAAGCTTAAGAACATCAACCGCTCTCTAGTGGATTGTTTACAACCTGGGAGACAAATTCTTGCACTCATAACTATACAGACAAGATGCATGGGAACTTGAGAACCTAAGTAAAGTTGAGGAGGATTGTGCATTTTATTTTATTTTATTTGTTCTAGGGATTTAGGGACCAAGTTTCATGAACAATCGTTAAGAACCAAAACCAGTTTAAAACCTCTTAAAACCCTAGTAATGACTAGTTGAGAGAGATTGGTCTCCAAAGCACATGAAATGACATATAATTAACATTAAAATATCCTAAAAATTGTTCTTGAATACAATTATATTATCAATGTGTACTTTTTTTGTACTTAAAACTTTATAGACCACATTAAATGCCCTATTTTGAAAAAAAAATGGTGTTTTTAAGGGTTTTGAGCAATGGAGCACTTGAAAACCATTTTAAAAGTTAATTTTGTATGTGTTACACCTATTAAATCATAAAAATTCATACAAGACATCCTGGAAGTGATCAAACAAAACTCATTTTTCAAGGCTATCTTAAACAAGCCTAAAAGAGATTAGGTTTTTAGACCATTTCATGGTTCTCACACTTTCACAGGGTCTCAAGACCTCAAATTTGACATGGAGGTTTGTGAAAGTATAGTTAAATTTAATAACACATTTTTTGGTGTTTTAACATGTGTGGGAGAGATTTGGATCAGAAAATCAGTCTTCTAGGCAAGGAGGCTTGATTGAAGCCTAATTAGAAGAAGATGATAGTAGAAAAAACACACTTATACTCACTCTCAAGACCTAAAACTCAGAATGGATTTTTAAATACATATTGGGTCCTAATATATGTCTTAAATTTCACAAGATAATTTATACACCTCCTACACAAGAAGATTTACATGATTTTAGGGCTACAAGGAAAAGAGACCTAATGAGAGATTAAGGATAAAAATGGAGTCTTCAGAGTTGTCCAATGAATAAAAATGGATTTATTCAAGTATGATAAATTATTTTAATACATTTCACAAATATATATTGCCTTGATGAAGTATAATTTAATTTTTGTGCCATTTGGACAAGGCTATGCAAGGTAGATGATGGGGTTTCAAGACACCTAAGCATATGGATGATGATTGCCATTGAAATGTTAGGTCATGGAAATTTATAAATGTAGGAAAGGTATTAAATGACAAGTTGAGAAGTTATTCATGTCAAATTATTGATGAAAAGGTCCATTTATCACTTCCCACATGCAAAGAAGGGTAGTTTTGAGGAATAGTGCAAGGTGTCAAGCTGAGTTTCTAACCCCTACTCCACTTGGATGATGGAACATATTTAGAGTATATACATATGTCCTTATAAACCTATTAATTTTTTTTATATAAATCCTTTATTATTTTAACTCACGTGGACACTTGGCAATATTCCTTCTTTATGCCCCTCTTTATCTTCCTCATTTCTCTATATAAATTGCCAATTTTGGCATGGTAAGAGGATCCACATTTGGTATGGTGAATCCCTAATAAATTGAATACTAATTTTTCCTTTGAATGAATATTTAAAACTAGTTTAGTTTCTCAAATTCTTGCATAACTATGTCAAGTGGTTTATTTTGGATTGTAAGTAATATTTATCTCTGCTTGTATCCATCTTACTCTTTCATGCTTTGTGTAATTAATCTACCTTCTAACAAGTGTCATGATGTGAAAATGCTTATTTTTTATGTATTTAAGTGTTAAGAAGAATATTAGTGTCTATAATAATACCTAATATTCATATACCTTAACAAATTCATTACATTTTACCTTCATTTTCAAACACTTTTGTTAGGATAACCTTGGGGTTTGAGATTAATTTTGCAAATTATCTTTCATAGTGCAGGTTTAAGTAGGATTTTGGAATTCATTTTGGTGAATCACCTCTATTATATTAGTGCTTGATCTCATTCTATCCCTTTTCCTTCAAAGTAATTAGGTTAGTGGCTAGGTGTAGGTGTTGTACAAGGGAGTTATCCCTTTAATATAAAGACTCGCCTCTAAGAATTATCATGCAAAACAAATGAGGAATTTCAATGTTACAGGTGTTTCAATGTTACACCAAATTTAATGAGGATAGAGTATCCCTCCTTAGGGTGTAAATTTGGTTGATAATAGTTTTGGCACACCCAGTGGAACTAAGGTCTAAATTAATGTAAGAATTGTCAGTGTTATGATTCTACATATGGGCCTTTAGATGCATCCAAAATATCAATAATGGCTCTGATATCAATCAGTTACTTCTAGCATCCCAATCACTTGTTCAAAGTAAGCATGTTTTTGATTCATTACCTATATGAAGTTGTTATGGTTGAGTTTGAGGTGAATTTTAGTTTAATGTAAGTTGATGAGATATATTAGTCCTATACCACTTCCTATTAGCCTCAACATAACTTTTACTAGTCCTATGATCAGCCTATATTCCCTTTACATGACTATGATGATGCATATGATCAGCCTTCTCAAGCTCAAGATGTCCCTAGACAAAATATTCACTTCTTAAATTAGTCAATTTCATGTTTCAAGAAAACTCTCTTGGGATATGAAAGGTGTATGCAATAAAAAATGCATCATGTTTATAAATCAATCCTAGCTCGAAGAAGATAGAGCTACCTACACTTCCGATTGGGTATATATTTGTTAAGCAGGAACATGACCAATATGGGGATCTACTAGACCTCATTATGGGATCACTTGTCATAATACACCATGTGAGGTAATGTTATAAAGCTTACAATCTAATATAATCATGAAACAACCCTAAAAGAGTTATAGGTTTAATATTTCACCTATGCAAATAACAAGAAAGTAAATCTAATCTAGTGCACACCAAAACTTGTGGCACAAAGTAGGGGTTAAAAATAAAAGAAACTAAACTAAGCATGTATAGAATACATATACTCACATCAATGTATACATAATCCTAATACATGGAAGAAATAAACACAACTAAATTATCTATCTACTCTTATAAAGGAGAAATAAAGTTATGAATACTTACCTTTGAATATGAACCCATTAGGCCTCGATCTCTCCCTTGGCCAAGGTGATTCACAAGAGATTATTGTGGTATGTAAGGATAAAAAATAAAAATCAAATCTAAGATACACAACCTATCTATGCATCCAAAATAATTTCCCAAAAGATAAGATCAATACCTCCAAAGAAAGTATGAAACCCTAAGCTTAATTCCTTAAGTAGAATGGTCAATAAGTAGATGTTCATTTAAACTTATTATTCTTTGCTTATCTTCTTAAAAATGGTTGGAAATGAAATTTTATATATAAGTGGATCTTTTTATAAATCCTCCCAAAAACTTTAGCTATACAGGGTCAACCTTGGTTAACCCTGTATGTTTTTGGGAACAATTCACTAGGTCTTACCTAGGTTGGCTGAAAGGCTAACAAACCCAAAAAGTGAAAAATACCCCTAAATTGTACAGGGTCGACCCTATTTGACCTAGAATAGTTGATAGTCCAAAATTGAATTAAGGTAAGAAGAGAAGGATGGAAAGAGGAAAATGACTAGAATGGGTAGGACTGAGAAGAATAACCTTAAGGTTAATGGTTTTAGGAGATGAGATTGTAGATGGTAAGTGGCAAAAGGGACAAAACTCTTACAAAGCACCAATAGTCTGCTCACCCCTTTCCCAGTGCACCCCTTAAGGCATGCACTCAAAGAGATTGAGACTTGATGGGTTCTTATAACATATAAAGTTTTATTAATCAATAAAATTTTGAAAATATTATGTATATACATATGCCCCACTTGAATCTCATCACATGTCATGTAAGTGCAACATGGGATGGTGCTTCAAGATAGAACTTGATAACATACAACATTGATTCCTAAGTAAAGTGAAGTAAGTATCAAATAAGATAAAGGAAAGGACATAATTTAAAAACACATACCTTAACTTACCTTAGTGTTGTAGATAAATAAGTAGACTGCAAGAGAAAGTGAAGGTGTCTAATGTGAAGAACACTAGGCAAACTTGTAGAAGTTAGTGCAAAAAATAGCCAAAAATTGAATTTTTTGTAATGTAGGCATATGGTAGTGGAAAATATTATCTACGTCATCACTAATCCAATGCATTTTATGATTTTTAAAACATATGAGTAAAAACAAAGATTTAGACAAAATAAGGAATCTGCCTAAAAATAATTAAAGAATTCAAATTACTAAAAAGTGTTTTTAAATAGGGGACAGACAAGTTATTTATTATTTTAACTTATAGAGGAGAGAAAAAAGAGCTCTAGAGATAAACATTAGCTAGGATGGTGAGGGGATGAAAAGATAGACAAGAGTGATACCCAGAGGCATCAAAGGGTGCACTACAGGTAGGCAAATGTGAATATCAAACTAGTTTTTAAAATTTATAGTGAATTAAGTGTATTTTTAGTAATTTTGAATTTTAAGCATTTATAGATGTTATAATGAGACAAAATTAGATTCTAGAAGTATAAAATATCAAGATGTGAAATGGGTTTAGAGTAATTAAGAAAAAAGTGGGAAAAGTGCACTTTTTTAGGAAAATGCAAGGGGTTAGTAGGAAAAATGAATTGGGTTGACCCAGTCAATCCAATCAACTGAAACTGGGTAGAATCCATAGTGTCGATCCAGTAGATATGGATCAACCTTGTACATTCTATAGGATACCAACATAATATAGTTTGTGAATTAATTCAAAAGGTCTAAAATGACAATGCAACACTAGGAAGGGAAAAATAAGAGGTTTAACTAAGATTTTGGAGTCAACCAGGGCAAAATAGGAAAATTTAGGTCAAACTAATTTGACTAAAGAACTAGAATAAGTATGAAAAATCATGTATAAGGTCGAAAGACGGTTATAATGGCCTGAAATGACTAAAGGAGGGCAAGAGGGACTAAGTAGACTAGAAATAGAGCAAAATTAAAAATGAATAAAATTTTAAAAACAAGTAGGCTTGTTTTTTATTTAAAAATGTAAAAAGAATGTATTGTGACTATACATGATATGATTAAATGATACATATTTTTTTTTGGTTGTAGAGATGATGGAGGTTCTAGATATTGGTGGATGTGTCCTAACTACCAACATTATTATAACAATTACCAAATGGAGATAGGACTAGACTAGTATCCATAGGTCTAGGAGGCATAGTTGATATGTGTAAGATCCCCATGAGCACTGATATGTTAGTCATGTTCCTCAGTTACTAGGAATGACTAACTAACACCTTTAAATGTGAGATGGATGGGGATGTGATAAAGTTAGCCATCACACTAGAGGATATCCATGCCATCCTTAGGTTATCCATATCAAGAGCACTAATGACCATAGGGATACTAAATAACATAGAGGAGAGGAAATCTTTAGCCATGTGGGTTATAGGCTTAGAGATAATTTTTTGAGGATGGAGAGTTAGTATGGATGTTGTATATACATCACATATTATATATATCTAGAAATTTATGATAAGGCTTGTGACATAGTGGGTGTTATGTCAGAAGTCAGATGGTAAGGTACCACCATTCGTGGTAGCATTGAGTAGTATGATGTTGTAAGAGTGATTTTTATATGATTTTGGATCTATCATCTAGGTCTAACTCATACATGATATATATGAGATGTTGGTCAGAGGGTAGAAAACCATGGAACTAATCATATTATTGATATCTTGGATATATGAGAGGTTTCTTATGTATCAACTAGTTGGGTTTCACTATGTGATTGATGATAGGTTTCCTCAAGTGCAAAGATAGAGAGAGGACTAGGTAGCATGTTATATTCCCCATATGATAGTGTTGTAGTTAGTGAGATATAAATACATAGTGTGGTAGCCATATGAGCACATATCAACTACATGGGTGAGCTGACACATAATTACACTAGTGACAATGAGGATAAAAATTATTGGACACTATATGTGGTGGAGAGAGCCACATTTAGTGGCATGAGTGCTAAGATAGATGGGCCTACCTTATCTAGTAACACTGATACTAATTCTTGAGTACTGGGTTTATCATGTGAGAGAGCCACAAGGGAGGAGAGGATTATGACCACTAATAGTGAGATTGACACTTAAACCATATCGTGAGTGACCATGGAATGGTCAAGTATGATAGAGAGTAGAGAAAAAGGATAGGGAGGTGGAGATAGAGATAGCATATGTACCACTACCAGTTTCATAGTAGTGGGAGAGATGGCCACTGAGGACATGATGGAAATGGAGGCAATAGGACATAGAAGAGGTTAATGTCATCCCTAATGATTTAATAGAGTATCCAGAAGAGGGATGGATTATAGAGAGACCATTTAGGTGTAAGTTGAGATGGATACAAACCATGATAGAGGTATTTGAGCTAAGGAGGTGGCCTATAAAGGAGGTACTAGGAGGCCATGTAGATTAGGAGACTATGTTAGGTGGTTGTATAGATGGTGTGAACATAGTAGTTGAGACACAAATAGGTAAAATAGATGCTTAAATTATTGGTTTAATTTTTTTTCATAAGTAGAGATAGATTTTTTTAGATATAATAGTTATCTAATATCCATCTAGTGTGATTTTGTAGATGTAATAAAGGATGTAGAGGAGATATGGGGGTCCTTGGTGTTGAGATCACTCTATGACATCTTGAATGAGACTCTGTAACTGTATGACCCTACTACATTGGAGGATCCCCATGTACCATCTACCCCAACTCAGGTGAGATGGTTTCAACTAGCTCGAGAGGTAGTAATATAGATATAAGTGTAGACAGAAAGGATGTAACCACCAAAATATATGGGTGTAGGTGAGATGTATACATGGTAGGCCTTAGCTAAGGATAGATTTGTGCATTTGGCCATAGTGATGTAGGTGATATAGATTTAGACCCAACTGATGTAGTTATAGGTGCAGTTAGCACACCTATATGGATAGGTAGAGGGGCTGAGATCTTGAAAAACCTCCTTACAATGTACTATTTAGAGGATTCAAGTTAAGGCCTTATTAGGCAACGTGGCTAGGCCACAAGATAAATAGGATAGAACCTAGCCATAAAGCTAGAGCATTATATATGGTTGTATTTATTGTATCAAAATTCATGAGATGTATATATGATGTATCATTTTGGCATATTTTTATTGGTTGTGTATGTTATAATTATATCTTATTATGGTTGTGGCTATGGATGATTTGGATATGTTTCTTTCTATCACATGCAATTTAGATTTATTGTATATTCTATAGGAAATATATGTGATATGGTTTTTTTCCTAGCATTATGTAGGACACATGCATTGTTAAAAAGAAATAAGAAAAAAGGACTTGGAAAAATATAATCAATCAATAAAATGTACTACACACTATTTCATGCTAAAAAATGTGTAATAACAAGAAATGACTAAGTGTAAAGAACTAAGAAATGGTAAAAAATATGGTAAAAAGGGATTTATTTTTAAACCAAAGTGAAAGATTTTTGCACCCAATTAAAACAAGTAAAATCATAGTAATTCATGTTGGGAAGTATGAAAATAATGTAATAAAATGAAAGGTATGTAAAAGGGCACAAATGGTATTAAAAAAAAAATTAAGTCAGTCAATCATATTAAATCATGATGGGAAGTATAAAAAAACAAAATTGGCAAAATATTGTTCTTAAATTTATCACACTAATTCAAGCTGGGAAGGATGAAGAATTCAAAAAATGGTTGTATTCTTACATGCACTAAAAAACTACAAAGATAAAAAGACAAAAGATAAATTATGTAAGCATAAAACACACTAAATCAAGTTGGGAAGCATGTTAATGATGTGTAACTTCATAATCAATCGAATCTTATCTCATGTTTGACACATGTAATTTTGGATTGTGACTTGGGTATTTGAAAATTTTATGAGAAACATCGGGTCCTATCCACAGTCTTACAAAGAAACTCAAAAGGACAAAACTAATAGGGTGGAATAAAAAATAAAAAATAGGTAATCAAGGATTTGGGTAATAGGATGGAAAAAGGTGGTAATTTTTTAGGATGGTCGGGTCCTATCCATGGTCTTACAAAGTAACTCACAACAGAAATCCCAAGGGGGATGATAAATATACAAAACAATATTTATCAAGAGGAATTACGAGGGTTGTATGGAAATAAAAAAATGTAAAAATAAATAATTAGGTGTCTTATGAGAAGACCTTACGAGATACTAAGCATACTAAGCACATGAGAAGACACTAAGTGACTAGTGGTCATTTATGTACAAAGGAAACCTATTTGTTATAGACACAAAGAATTTTAGGCATATAAATTTGCTACTAATATCAAATCATGAATGTATATTGATATAATAAAAATAAAATGGACCTAAATTCCCATGATGTGTTTCCCATTCTTCAAAACCCCTTATAGAGTAATCAATCTACTACAAATATTGGGTACTTACATGAAAAAGTAGGTAACACTAAAAGATTTTTTTATTCTCCTCTTCTAATCTACTAGCCTACTGCACCCCAAAGGACCTTGGCTCTACTTTGAGGCCAACTATGGAGTTTTATCTTTGACTATAATAAGGAGATGTGCTTTCAATCACATCTTTTAGTGTGATTGAACTTTTAAGAATAATTTTGCCTTTTATATCATTGCCTTTTCTTTAAATGATTTGGATTTTAACATTTTACATATTTTTAAGATTCCTCCTCTATATGAACTTTGAATGAACAATAATGAGAGATGTAGTGATACACATAAATGAATTGTAGGATAATTCTAAGGGAAGTTAAGTAACCAAAGATAAAGATTGACTAGGACACTTAGGCTTAAAAATTAACTAGCATGTGATCTCAAGACTCAACTAAGTATATGCTTAGTTTGTGAAAAAGGAAGAAGGGAAAAAGGAGATCCAAAAAGTGGACTAGTGTAAGGAGATATTAATGAGTAGGATTGTTTGCTAACTGATCATATGGTAAAAAGGGAGATAATGACCAAATAGAACAAGGTTTGTATAACCAAGTCACAATGATAATTGACCATAAAAAATGGAGATAAGATAGTAAACAATCATGAAGAAGAAAGAAAAGAGTTTTGATAAAAGAATAAAGAAAGAGAGAGAAATCAATGATAAATAAAGACAATCATATGCAAAATATAAATGATAATCAAGACATGATACAACAAATAATATCACCATATATGATAAGGAAAAATTTGACATGGTGTCAAATGATATAATAGATAGATGAAGATAAGATTGAAGAATATGTCTAACCCAAATGAAAAAGTTAAAGCACCATTCATGTGCTCATAATATTAATAAATATATCCACACACCTTATCCAAGACATTAGATAAATCTCTATGAAGCTGGAGATGAACTATTGCTAATATCTCATCAATATTTAATGAATACTGAGAAAATAATTCTCTTCTAATATCCTCCAAAAATTTAGGAATTCTCTAAGGATCATGTTGAGGAGGGAAATTAGGCAAGGGATGGCTAGGAAAATTCATGAGATCAGGTTCTATGAGAGATACAAGAAGCACAGGTGGATAAAAATCCATGGGTGAGGGAAGGTCCATGGATGAAGGAATCATGGGTGGTGGCATAGATGATGGTGAAGGGAGCATAAGATTCAATATAACCATAAGAGGTGTAACTATGGTAGAAGAATAAGGATCCTTCTTTTAGGGATGACCTATAGGAGGAGTTTTAGAAGGCCCAAGAATGGATATAAGGTGATCCTTAAGATGTTGTTGAAGGATTTGCAAATGATCAATATGATGTGTGCTAAATAGATGCCATAAAAAATATACCTCACCATACTTGGGTAGATATTCAATAATTACCTTTAGGTGAGGTATGGTACTGTTTGATGATGAGGAAGAAGGATGTAAGGTATCAATATATTTCCTCAACTTACGACAATGGGTGGAAGAATGATTATCTATCCCATGAAAGAAATAGATATGCTTGTGAGTGGTTTTAGTAGAAACACTCACAAAAGGAGGTTTAACAAGATTTGAATAAGCCATAGAACATTCATCATCCCATTTTGTGGGTATAGGAGCCATCTTATGCAAGGGAAGAAAATCATCACCAAGGGAGGCTGATGATGAGGAAGGAATGGAACTAGACTCAATAGGAGTAATGGAATCACAAATAGGGATAGGCTCAATAATAGTAAGAGAAAAAATAGGATCTAATATAGCAGGAGTAGGAAGAGGCTCAACTATAGTGGGATATATTGAGGAAGGAACATGATATAAAGAAGGCCTAAGGAGAGTTTCATGAACCTCAGGGGTAAACTAGCTACTAGGGTCAATGTACCTAGGAAAATAGTAAGGCTTGATTACAGCACAATCCATGAGCATAGTCCTACATGGATCCTTAGAAACTAGAGGTATTGATTCCATCTCTACTCTATGATAAAGGTGAAAAATAAAAAAATAGTAACTATAAGTGAAGGAAAATGATGGCATGCACAAAAAGGCTCAAGTAAAGAATAATGATAATGGATAAATTTGGCATCATCGGCCTATACAAGACCACCTAATAATGGATCTTCTAAGGAATAACCATCATTATAATCTAGGTTATGACGATCAATGATGTAATTAGGGATGACCTTGTCATCTGAGGAAGTATGTTGAATAGAATTCCTAATCTTGGTCAAGACTATGGGAATGTCATTACAAGGAGGCTTGTAAGATCGAGGTTGTAAGGAAGTAGGAAGCAACAAGATGAGATGAGGTGAAAGCTCCAAAGTTATGATATTTTAAATTAATCTCATTAGACTCATCGTCGTTATAATCTAAGAGGTTAGGAGGAATGTTCCCAATGAGCTTAACATGCCCACTATAACTTCGACTTGAGTTAATAGGAAAGTTAAGATGTTAAGACACATAATAGAATGCTTGGTAAAGGCTTAAGAGTATGAATCTTGAATACACCATGATATTGGAATTTTTTAAAATCCCAAGGGTTAGTATCACTTTGAATCCTATAAATGGCTCTATTATGAGGGAATTTAATGCATTGGTAGGTGGAAGAAATAATATATCTCATGTGGTGAGTCCATGGCCTATGAAGAAAGATGTTATGAGAAAGGGGGAAGTTAAAGACCATCACCTTCACATGAATGATGATAGGTGGGATAGTAATAGGAAGCCACACACAACCTAGAGGAGGCATTTGCCTTCTATCATATATTTGGCAGGGACTACGTGTAGAATTGAAATTGCATTCAGAATATCCAAGGGTTTTAGTGAAATCAATATAAGTAACACACATGTTAAAACCCTCATCAATCAATGCATGATTAACTTGAATATCACCTATTTGTATGATAATAAATAAATAAGGATCATTCGTACAAGAAGAATATTGTTAGGAATTATAGAGGCTAGGATAAATTTTAAGGAAAGATAAGTGTTTATAGTTTCATCAACATTGATAGACATCTCTTCACATTGTTGTAATATACTATCCTCGGTTCTAGATAAAACCGCCTCCCATCTTTCTAGAGGAGAAAAAGGGACATTAATATTGAATAATAGTTACATAAGATAGTTTATATGATGTGGAAAAGTCCTCATAAGCTCAAGGAATGGAATTTGGGATGGGAGATTAGTGATCTCCATAATGGAATCCCACTCATCATAACCCATAAGAAGGTTGTTAGATATAGGTGCATAATGACTAAGGAGGTGCCAAAATACATTTAAATTTATGTTGGTAAGAAGAAGGTTTAGAAAAAGGTTGAAAATTATGTTGAGATGATGAAGTAGTTGGTTCAAGTTGATTTTTAGAATTGGAATAAGCGTTAGTAGAAGATTGGTTATCATTAGTATTGGAAGATGATGGAAGAGTAATAGAAATATAATGGAAAGTATTATCCAAGGGAGAATCATAAACCAGATCATCAAAGATTATAAAGTCATAATTACCCAACTCATTTAAATGAGTTGGAGAAGAATCATGGATAACATGATATGTTTGAGAGGAAGGAGTGTAGATAGGTTGAGAATCAATGAAATCCACCATCCTTTGCATATTATTCATGTTAACCACATTCTCTTCAAAAGTGGGGTCAACAAAACTTTCTACATTATTGGTGAAAGGGGTGGGATTGTCTTGGTTGTCTTGAATCAGTTAATGATTAAGGAGAGGGTCTTTGTAGATAGCTAAATGAGCATTTACTTGATTCAAGGCTTGAGTTTTATCATGTGATTTATAATCCTTGAAATCAATTTCATAAGCTTGTTAATGCTTTATAATGATAGAATTGTGATCAAAATTTGGACTAAGAAGAAAATCCATAACTAAATTATGAATTTATCTACAAGTCTCATGAGAATTACCCCAAATAGCGTGAAACCAATCAATTTTGTTAAGATCATACTAGGATTTCATAGGATGAGTAGGATCAAGTTCTCATGGAAGAGGCATAGGTAGATGCTTAATTAATTTAGCTAAGGATAGAGGTTCATGAATGTTAATGTTGTTTAGTGAAGAGAAATAAGGATTGGTATATTGTTGAGAAGGGGGAGTTGGTTCTGATGAAGGGGTGAGAATGACAACTTGAACATTGTGAATGGTGTCATAACAATATGTAACACCATCATTGGTAATATTTTGGTTTTTGTTATTTAGTAATAGAAAAGGACCCATAAAAGGTTGGGGTGGATAAAATTTATGCATTAGGAAATTTTGACATTTATCTTGGTTAATATCCTCCTCCAAGGTATGTAGAGAGAGAGTGCAGAATTGATATTGTAATTTAGAAAAAAAGGCATTGGTAAAGAGATGGAAAATATTGTCATCGACTATGTTATGTTCACATTTATTTGACAAAGTTTTCCATCTTTTAAAAAATGCTTAAACGGTTTCATTTTTATTTTTTTTACAATTTATGAAATGGGCCAAAGTGTTTTTGGGAAGATCACTAGTTTAGAATTCTTGAATTGAAGCATTAACTAAATCCTCCAAACTAGTAATGAAATGAGGTCTAAGTTGATTGTACCAATCCAAGGCATCACCTATGAGGGTTTTGGCAAGGAGCTTGGTAGAATCAAAGGTGTTTAATTCGACCCAATATTTATAAATATTTTTAATTTTTTTAAGATAAAGGGTAGGATCAGTTGATCCATTTTAAGAAATTATAAGTGTTATACCTCCTACGTCAATGTTAGAAATTTGAGTAGTGAGAGGCTCATTTTGTAGATGCTTGATAGTTTTGTTGACAAGAGGAGGTTAAAGAGTGAGATTACCTTGATAATATCAAAGAGGAGGAGGGGGAACATTTTGGTTATGTGTTCCCCAAGCCATTGGTTGTGGATGAGATTGAAGGTGGAGAAGATGGTTTTGTATTCTCATCATTTGATTTATGTTATGAGATTATTATTTATTCATTTGATTGAGTGTTTGTAATAATAGTTTATATGTTTGATTAACATTAGTAGAAGTATTAGTTTTAGTATTAGCGGCTTGGGTACCACTATTGGTATTGATAGGAGCTTGTGAAGAATTATGAGAGTGTGATTCATTAGTGGAAAAATTGCTTGTGTAGAAAAAGATGGATTAGTGAATGGTTGAGAGGAATAAGTAATATAAACATGATTGCGTTGGGTATAAAATGAAGCACTAGTAGATGGATTAAGGATAATGGATCTTAAGAGAGGCTCAAGAGATGTAGAACCTACCATGTTAGTGGATATACTAGGCACGGAGGTGGAAGAAGTTAGAGAAGAAGAGGTCATGGTATGATAAGGGGTCAAAATTGAAGGACAAGGCTAAAAATAAAAGAAATTGGTACCCCCAAATCCAGTTGAGAATGTAAGAATATGTGAATGAGGCTCTTCAACTGACTACTAATCACAAGATTATAAATAGTAGAAGGATCCTTTCCTCAATGTTGAGTAAATTTAGAGATAAAGAAGAGACTTTTAGGAGTATAATCTAACTCAAGTTTATCCTCTAATAAAAGAGGATAATTATGTTGTAAATAGGTATTAGGAGGGGTTCCATAGTTCATTGTGTGAGTGGTAATATGAATGTTATTAGCATCCAAGAGAGGAGCCCTACTTTGTCTATGGGACACCCTCTAAGCATTAGTAAATTTCATCATGTTTATTGACTACAACTAAGTGTCACTATCAAATATAAATTTTAATATGAAGGGAAAGTAATAAATATGAGAAAGAAAACAACCAAGAAGTGACTAAAATAGTACATGGTCAACTGGGTAAACCTAGCATAGAAATAGGGACTGTAAAACTATACAAGATCAACTAGGTTGATCCAATACAGTACGCAGAGATTGGAAAAAGATGTAAAAGGAACTATAGATAGTATAGGGTTGATTGGGTTGATCTTGTATAGTACACAGATGCTAGAAAAAGGTATAGGGTTGGCTAGGTTGACCTAGTACATCAGATAAGAAAGAAAAAGAAAGTTTATAACAAGTTGTGAACTAAAACAAGACATTTTTGTAGCTAATCTAGGAAAGTAAGAACTAAAGGGAAATAAATAGTCAATTGGATCAATGTTGGCCAATATAATTTAATAAAACAATACAAAACCTTGTACTAAGGTTGGCTAATGCATGTTTTTGCACACACAATTGAGTAAAAAGCAAGTAATCAACTTGTAAAGTAAAGAGTTAACTAATTGGTCAACCTAAGATGTTTCATTAAATTATTAAGAAATGATTTTAAATGTGATGGGAAGTTGGTTGTAAATAAAATAAATAAATAGAAATATAAGTATGGTTTTAGGTAGTTTGGGCTAAAAGGGACTGTAGTGACAATAGTACAAGCTTGGTATTGGGGCTTATCCCCTCATTTCACACACTGTAGTGATAAGGGTGTTGAGTGCTTAGCCAAAATATACCATTAACCATGCTTTATACTTGACCAGACTATTAATTCATCTTCTCCCTTGGTGATGAAATCCAAGTAGGTTAGCTCTAGGTAGACAAATGTTAAAGTTCTTGTTTAGATTTTTTTGATTTGGTCGTATGTGCATAAAATAGAAATAGTGAAACTAAATGTTTAATTAAAAAACCCCTAATTAGAATATGTGAACTATTCTAAGCATGCAAACAATAAGAAAAGAAAGGTGTGAACTAATTACTAACATATAGAGATCAATTCCAACATGAAACAAGGTATAGTGTTATCACTATATACACAAAATATAAAATAGGGTCGATGGGTTCAAACTTGTACTATAAAAATAAGGTCTAAAAATGAATGGGGTCTGCCAAGGTTGACCTAGTTATTCAAACAACATAAAAAACAAAATTTGGTTGATAGGGTTGATCTATTTGACTTTGCAAGGATAATTTCAAGTCTATAAATTATGAAAATAAAGATAAAAAATAAATAGATGGAGAGATAGAAAGGAACCTTGGAATATGCTTAAAAACTCTATTAACTAGGTCGACTGGGTCGATCAAGCTTTGAAAAATCCTACTACTAAGTGCTTGGAATGTATAGGTGTTGATGTCTCTATATATACCAAATATGTCCTTAGTGTTCAAGAACACTTCTCATTTTATAATTCTAGGAATCCATAGCAGGAGTAGCAGGTTGTGGTAACTTAATGTTACTTATGGTGAAATAGAAACAAAGCAATGTTTAACTATCCCCACAAATTTATATTAATTAATGTTTCAGAGCCATCATGTTCAAATTATTTATAAATTTTAGGTATCTTATGCTAATACTTAGTGAATTTTGATAAAAAAATAAATCTAAAAACTAATCTAAATGGATATTTATAATGGAATTTAAGCTACAGTGATCTAGTTAAAAAAGAAGCAAATGAGAAGGGTAAGGTAGAAAGAAAACAAGTTGTTACTAATCCTTGACTCAAAATCATGACAAAGTTTCAATTGCAATTTAACTTGTACTTAACAAATATATGATGCAAAATATCATAAGCTCAGATCTCACCACATACTTGGAAAATTTATAAGGATAATATGAACTCATACAACCAAGAACTAGATTTTGCTTTAAATAAATATTACTAAACTCAAATAATATAAGCAATCTAAATACAGAATAAATAAAATGAAGCAAATTTAAGACCTTTAATCAATTTAGCATAGGCACAAATTAGCAACCCTATATCAAAAATGTAGATTCTAAATTTAGAGAAACTATTCAAATTTAAGATTTAGAACCAACAACTAAGAGAAAGTTACATTAACAAATGACACATCAATTTTGGACAATCTTTGTAAAGTTCATTGATAGTATTAATTTCTCAATAGTATACAAATTTGTTCAAAAATCTCTCCCTTTACAAAATGGTAATAATGCCTTTTATAGAAATATCATGCAACATACTAGTCAATTACAAGTTACAAAATGTATAAAAGATAAGGATAGTTGTCTTTGTTTAGAAAGTTCTAAAATATATTTGTTTTTCTACAACAAACTAACCTAGAGGCAAAAATGCTAATATACTAGCATATGCTTTTTACAAAATAATATTCCTATTTCAAATATTAAAATGTTTTACAAAGAATAATATTAATTAGTTGGTTGGCCCATTGTTGAAGGGTCTCATTGTTGTTCTTTCATTAAATCCCTTATCCATGGCTTGATTTATTCATGCACATCAACGCTGATGGATTTGATCAAAGCCTAAGAGTGGGAGTAGGAATAAATCTTCTACAAATTTCCATACATAAAATAATTATGGATGATTGGTCCATGAATGGGGAACTCCTCACTAAATAATTTGATCTCACTTGTGGGATGAGTGAGATTCAACTTTGGCCTCTTTTGTCCAATAGGGATAATTGTCAGTTCTAATTTTCTCTTCTTTGGTTATGCCACTAGGACTAGGTCTAGCGTAACTTTTTCCCCTTTATCTCCCTCAACATCTTCTACTTGAATCTAAGCTTCTTTAGCTTGTGCTTCTTCTTCCTTGGAGACATATGCCTCATTAAGGACCTTGAGGGTATCCTCTACTATTTCACCAAGCTCAAGGGCAATCATATCCAAGTGATTAACTAGGGATGGTGGCCTCTGAGGGGGAGATAAGGATGAAGGTCCTTCACTAGGTTTCTCCTCCAACTTCTCCTTACCAATTCCGTAGGCAATTTGTGTTGGGGGTTATGGTACTTCCAACTGAGGTTGTTCCTGAGGTGGCTTGGAAGGTCCAAGAATTAAATTGTATTGAACGGGATGCATCTACCATATGTCCCCTATCTTCTCATCACTAGCTAATTTATGCATAAGCTTGAGGTTGGATTTCTTAAATTTAGCCAACACTCATTCAAAATTATTGGCCTTTATATTCAGGGTGTCATGAGGGCCTAGTTGGTGCTCATAGATTAGCTTAGGTAGTTTTTTTCTATTTAAATGATTTCCTAACACATTATTGGGGTCTCATTACCTGAGATCATCCAATTGAAAAAAAAAAGAGTCCCTATGCCTAGACATTGTATCTACCTACTTCTAATCCTATAGAACTATTTTTATAATTATCAAAGGAAAGGGATGGAGGAGACCCTTCATTTTGTCTTTGTAGACCTCATCAACACCATGAAGGAATTGAGATGAAATTTCCTATTATATCACTTGGGATGAACATAGATAGGCAACTTGTATGGATAGGTTAGAATTCCATCAATTTTGATGATAGTGCAATTTTGGTAAAACCAAATATCTCCCATTAGCTCCACATATTTATTAATCAAAGGGGGAATCCTAGGAATGGGAATATTTGTGATGGATTACACCAATGCAGGATAGACATAGTCACATATGAATTGAATGTGGTGTCTATACTTGAAGATGTGTAACTTTGAGTAGTGGTGGTAAATTATGGTTCTACTCTCAAGAGACTAGTTCTTGATGTTGGGGACCTTGGTAGAAGCTAGCAGGCCATATAGCAGATAAGACATCATGAAAAACTATTTTCTTGTCTTCTTTTTAATGTTAGTAAATTGTTTCCCTAGGAAGACAATAATCATAACCCCTATTAGACGAATGAGATATTTCTCTACCATAAAGTAGACATAAGATACCTATCTTTTATTGGCATATGTAGTTAAAGGGGCTCCAAATATTTTGTTTAATAGGGTCATGATTACCCTAATTCACTTCCTAAACTAGACAATTAGGATTCTTCCCTCAAAGTCCTAGAATACATGGTTCCCTTAGAGTAACCATGTCTTCAGGATGGTATCTAGGTCATTTTTACTAGTCCATCCTTTGATTATGGGCAGGTCCACATGGGGTTTTGGGAGCATGTAGTACTTCTCAAAAGCTAGTGGGGAAATGTAAATAACTCTCCTAGAGCTTCCCTCATGGATAAATCAATCATTATCAATTCTATAATCAATAAAAATTAGAGAAGGGATGTCAATGCAACGAAGTACCTCTAGTTTGGTAGCAACATGGTGGAGGGCCACCTTTTGAACTATGACTAGGTCATAGTATCTCCTATTAACTATGGCAACCCTTTATTCTTCTCTGGTGATGGGATTATTCTCCTCTATGGTTCAAAAGAGCTCAAACAAATTCTTATTTACATTGTTTAGAGCTATGAAATCTACCTTAGTATCCTTGAAAACCCTTCCTTCATTGTTTGTAGATAGGTACAACTCCATGTCATCTCTTAATTACTACCTTCGCGCTACCATAACTTCTTTGCTTTTAAAATTTCAAAACTAGATCAAAAATGGTCTCTAGTTAGCTCTTTCATGCTCAAAACATAATTGAACTTATCCTAAATTCTTTGTAATCAATCTAAGTTTACTTAGGGTCTTTTTATGGAAGTTTAGGGCTTCAAAGCTTTAATGGTGGTACTGCATTTAGAATTTAGCTCATTTGTGCTTAAGATTTGATTTGGATCTTTGCCTTTATATGTTTGTGTTCTTAGGCACACAAGATCTTCTTTTATGTCATTTTTTGCTTACATGGTGCTTATGTGGCATCAAAATATGACCTTTTATGGCATTTTTCATAAATGTCCTTGATTCACTAGTCATTGTCATTCAAGAAATGCCTTTCATTTCACTTTATTAGATCAAGATTAGAGGATCAGTGCTGATCATTGATTGTGATATAGGCCCTTGCTTGTCATTGGTCCTTTTTGGTATTGATCCCCATGGTTGTGCCACTTGGTACCTCCATGGGACTTTCGAGCTCTAGTATCCCAGTCATTCATACTTTAAATGTGTGTTTTCCATGTGTCAAGATCGTGGACTCTTGAAGTTCTCTTGATAATTCATCAGTGTCCTTTTGTCATTGGATAATCCTTCCATAATGAATCATGAGCCATAGGATCTACAAAGATACACGGGCCTTAAGCTATCACATAGACATAAGAGAATTTAGGCTAAAATGTTTTTCCTAAGTCTATTTCATATTAATAAACATAAAAAAAGACTTAGGTTAAAGCATTTTATGCTAAGTTTTAAATCAAAAGACTTAGGTTTAAATATCTTTGGCTAAGGTTTATTTCATGTTTATCAAACTCAAAATAAATATTAGACTAAAGTATTTATGCCTAAGTTTTTGGACTTACAAAAAGGGTACCATGGATAAATATTTTAGGCCAAAGTTTACATTGTGTTTTATAAACACAACCCATACTTTGGGCTAAAATACATAGTTGAGATTTAGAATATATCCAAAGGGGGTATAAGTGATATAATATTAAGTGCCAAATTTTCTCATAGAGATTTATTGTATTAATAAACACAATAAAAACCCTATTTTAAAAGCAGTTGGGCTGAGTTTCAAGTTATAATAATCCTTTTTAAAATAAGACTTAGTATAAGTCTTTAGCCTAAGGTTCATGATATTTAAACAAAAAACATTAGGGACCTTAGGTTATAATCTTAGACTAAATCCACTTCTAAAAATATTTAGACTTATGAGGCCATTTTAATATTTGCAGTTCAAAAATTTCAAGTGTTTAAACATCTTTCAAAGGTTTCTAGTCATCTACAAACTAATTTATAGGCCTTTTAGAAACATTTTGGAGTCAATCTTAGTCTTGAGAAAAATAATTAATTAACTTAAATTTGGCATTCTCATAGACATAAAATACATCTTTGCAAACATCAAATGATGATCATGCAAATGTCAAATTTAGGCTCATGAATTTCTTAGTTTTATTGGGGTTAAAGTTAATGGTCATGTGGACATAAAATACATCCTCATGGGCATCGAATGATGGTCTCATGAATGTCAAGTTTAAGCTCAACAAATTTTTGTGTCCCAATGCGAGAGTGCCACTTGGCACATCTATAGAACCTCCTAGGATCTTGAACTCAATTCACTTTGTTGGATCAAGAATCATGATGAAGTGAGAACCATCTAATTGTGATCTAGGATCTTGCTCATAATTAGTTCCTTCTAACATGTGGGCCACTTTTCTATTAATATTCAAACATGGGAGTGTCATGTGGTAACTCTGTAGAGCTCTTGGGCTTTTAAATTTTCAATGACATCTTCGCTCTATTTGATCTTTGATCTATGATGAATTGAGAACCATTGATCATGATTTGAGTGCTTGAATATGATTGGTCTAAAGGACTAAATGCTTAAATTTATCAGTCTTCCTTCACATCATTCGATCAAAGGGCCATGAGGAAACATGGATTGTTAAATCTTACTAGTTGCATGTTTTTTAAGTTAAGACTTGGGCCTTCCTTAATCCATTAGATGATGCTCCATGATGAAGTGCAAGTTATTAGATCTACAAAGATGTAAGGCAATTAAGTTAAAACTTAGGACTAAACATGAACTTAGGCTTTAGTGTTTATACTAAGGTCTTATTCATGTTAATAAATACAATGGGGCCTTATTATTAAAACTTTAGTCTAAGTGGAAAATAGTAAAGGGAACCATGCTAGAAAGCAAAGGGACCCTGTTAGCATAAAATTTAGACCATGGTTAGAAATAAAAATGAAAAAGGGTAAAATAAAAGTGGACCAAACATAAATTTTAAGCTAAGGTTTGGCCATGTTTAAAAATATGACCAAGACTTAATATAAAAAATAGGTTTAAGTCCAAAACATATTTAAACTGTTCCCACCAAATGCTCCTACCAAATTTGAATTTGCACTAAGGGTTTATGCCAGGGTTTTTAGAACAAAAATCTATCAACAAGGGCTACATGAAACCTAAAACTTAAAGACATGAAGACCAATCATTAGCAATGTTATGCATACTTAAAGCAAAACATATGACAATAAGGTAATCTTATCAAAAGTGGATGATCTTCAAATTCTAATAATGTTCAAAATAGACCATGATTTTACGGCCAAGCTATAAAATATCTCAAGGGTCCCAATTTTCAAAAATAGGGGTATGTTGACCTCAAAAAATGGCGACTTCTAGGGGAAACATAGCAATATGTTAGAAACTAAATATTTTGATTCAGACAAACAACTAAGTCATCTACTCGATTTGATCGATGCCATTATCTAGATCAGTTTATAGTTGAAACAAACCTTGCACTTGTAGAATTGGAATTAAACATTAAGACATAGCCAAGTTATGTGTGTGTTTTGATTCCACTTACTATTTTCCATGGGATTCAGGGGTCAACTATTAGCTTTTTCATCTTTAATCATTAACACTGACTTATAGCATGCTTAGATATTGATTAAGAAACATGATTCTAGTTTAAGGAAGGCTTGGGCATTGCTCTACTACCATTCAAGCATCCATAACCCTGATAGAGATGCCTTTGGTTCTACTCAAATCCTTGATCTACTATCAGCTAGGCACCGATTACCTCATTGGAGATTACCAAAATCACTTATGCTTGAAAATCTTTTGATTTTGTATTGCATTCTCATCATTTATTTGTATTTTTAGGACTTTTATGATTTTAGCAAAGTTGGGAACTAGGGTAACTAGGTTTAAATATTTGGGCAAGTGTTTGATCCTCAAAAAATCATCTATGGTTGCAACTATTCTCCCATGCAAGGATTTTTATTAAGTACAAGCATGAATATGTATCAATAGATTAAGCTTTCATCCTACAAGTGCAAATCTTCTTAAAACCAAATTCAATTCCAGACAACATTCAAGTTCTAATAAAAATATTTAACTTGTCCATCAGTCTCTACTAGCTTCTTTAAATTACAACATTAGGCCCATATTTTAGATCCATGGTTAGCACATCTATTAGGTTCATTCCCACACTCCTGATTTGTTAGGATTTTGATCTCAAGGTTGTCCCAAAAAACTTATTAGAATCAAGGAACAAGGTAGTAAAGCCAAACACACAATAGCAAGTAGCAAAGTAAAACACAAAGGGAAAAAAATAAATATACACATGCTTATATACAAACAAGGGACAGGAAGGAAGAACTGAAAAGAAACTAACCAACCTACCTACACTAAATATAACCATCTTATAGTTTACTCCATAAAGAACTCAAGAGGAGAAACAAAGAACTAATGCTTGAGGTACTACCCATTGGTAGGAAATGTGAACTCTTATCCTTGTAGATATTTGATTTTTAAGGATTTGTTCCATAGAGTTTTTGCAATCTGATATGGGCTAATCCACAAAGGTGTGAATTTGCCATGCTTGCCTGTAGGCTTAGATGCTTTGTCCCAAAGGAAAACTAGGTACCCTTATCTAAACACCTTGATATTTGACCTTTTATCAAACCATCTCTTCATTATGGTCTGATGTCTGCTAAAATCAGCAAAGGCTTTCTCCCTTGCATCTTCCATCTAAATTATATCTAGTAATCTTAAATTTGAAAACTCTTAGATTTTTTTCATATATTATTGCATAAATTTGTACATGGGTAAATTAAGAGTGATAAGAAAGATGGGATCTTACCCATACATTAATATAAAAGGTGATGCCTTCAAGGCTTTCTTGATCCTGATCCTATTTTCCCATAATGCATACTTGAGTAGCCTGTGCCAAGTCCTAGGTTTATCTGCAACAAATTTATTAATTACTTTCATTAGGTTATTATTGGTAGATTTAGAGACTCCATTTTATTGGGGGTAATGATTAGATGAAAACTTAAATTAGATGCCATTATCATATGCTCATTCAGTCATCTTTATGGATTTAAATGCAAAACCATTATCACACACTAGAGAGACTAGAGTTCCAAACCTAGTATAAATGTTCTCTTCCAAGAAACTGATCACTTCCTCTATCCTACATTATTTAATGGCTATAGCTTCAACCCACCTTGTTCAATAATCTGTGGTAGTTAGGATAAATTTATTCTTTTAAAATGAATTGGAGTTGATCACCCCCACAAAGTCCAACCCCCATTATGAAAATGGTTTGTCAACCATGACTAGTTATAAAGGTTTTTTTTGCCTTATTCTATTTGGGGATAAAAACATGGCAAGAGTGGCATTCCATAACATGTTTTTGAGCATCCTTGAAGATATTTGTCCAATAGTAGCTAGTTATAAGGATCTTGTGAGTTATAGTCTTCCCAGATGGGTGTCTATTATCAAGATTTTCATGAAAGGTGTTCATGATCTAAGTATCTTCTTCTTTTGAGACACACCTTAGGTAGACTCCTTCAAAGTTATTTCTATATAAGACCCCATCTTTGATAAAATAATGGGATGCTTTAAGACTCAGAACTCTTTTTTACTCCCTTGTCAACCCTATAGGATAGGTACCATTGATTAATAAATGAATGATGGAATCATACCACTCACTAACTTGAAAGTTTTGTTGATCAACTTGCATAATACTTAGCTTAGGGTTGGTATTAGCAATCATTTGGATTAAGCATTGGCACCTTACCAATTTTGAAATTTTCATTTTTATATGTCATATTCATACAAAACTAACATCCATTTATCTCTACATTCTCCCAAATCATTCTAGATTAGCATAAGTTTGGTGGTAGGATCAGGTAGAATAACATTCACCTTATTCATAAGGATGTAATGCTTAAATTTATTTACTACCCTAATTAATACATATGCTTGTTTATCAATCAATGAATAGTTTAATTTTGCATTTTTGAAGTTAGTACTCATAAAATCTATTGGGTGATGACATCCATCAAAATTTTAAGTTAAAATTGAAGTCATAGTATGGTCAGATGAAACAAAATAAAGATAAAAGTCCTTTAAAAAGTCAAGACTTATCAGGACTGGAGCTTGGCTAATAGCTTCCTTGATATCATTGAATGCCTTCTTTAATTCTTCATTCCATGAGACATTAGCATCCTTCTTCATCATGTCATTTAATGGCTTGACAATCTTTGCAAATCTAGAAATGAACTTTTTTACAAAATTTATCTTACCAAATAATTACTTTAGCTCTTTTCTATTTTTTAGGGGCTCTATTTTGGATATAGCCTCTATTCTTTTAGGATTTATAGAGATCATATCCTTATTTATAACATGACCCCAAAATTTTCCTTTAGTTACACAAAAGATACTTTTCTTGGGGTTTAAGGAGATTCCATACCTTTTGCATCTCTCAAAAACTTGTTATAAGTGCATATAGTGATCTTCCCTATTTTTAGAAAAAACTATTAGATCATCAATATATATAATAATACACCTACCAATTAGGGCTTATAAGGCATGGTCCATGGACCTTTTAAAATTATCTCTTGCATTTATTATCCCAAAGTGCATTCTCTTGTAGGTGAAGGTTCCCCACTTGGTTGTGAGGGTTATTTTCATTCTATCTTCCCTATCAACCAACACCTGGTTGTAAACTGAAAAGTCATCAAGAGAAGACACATAACTGAACCTCAAACAACTTGAATCATTTGATAAAGAGAATAAAGAGGGTCATTAACATTTTTAGATGCTTTTTTTAAGTTACTAAAGTTAATATAGATTTTGATCTCACCATTCTTCTTCTTTAATGGCACCAAATTAGCCACTCAAGAAGAATGCCTAATGGGAAAGACTATCCTAACATCTAGCAATCTCTTAACCTCCTTGAATACCATTGGTTCTAATATAGGGTTCATAGGCCTCTAATTTTTCTTGAAGGGTTTGTAATTTTATTTAATGGGGATGATGTGAGTGATGACTATTAGATCAAAGATATTTAAGTCATTATAAGGCCATGTTATGACATCCTTATATTGGGTAAGTAAATCTTTGGAATTTTTGTTCTCAATATTGGTGTAGGCTTTTCCCATGCTTACTAGTTGGGGTTGATCTTAGGGACCAAGATCTATTGCATTGTAGTCATTCCCACTTACCTTGGGAATCTTTGAAACCTCAGCTAGCTTGTCTTAATCAAATAGTCTCTCTAAAGTAATCATCCCCTTATGGATCTTATTGTCCTTTAACTGAATGACTTTAACATCAAATTTGTCCTCCTTAGATGCATTTTCATCAGTCTCATCAATAATATGAGCATAAAATTCTCCATAATTGGTCATGAAATCCAATATCTATTGATCATCACTAAAGACTTGAAAATTATTAACATTTTTAGGCATTGAAGGATAAGGTATCAACTCAATGCTAAAGATGGGGCAATATTGGTTGAGCATGAGGTTGACTGTAGTAGATGCCAACTCATCAATAGCTTGGATCTATTCTCTTAGGATGAAGATAATGTTAAAACCATCAAAGGACTCAACTAGATCCTAGAACCTAAACTTATATATCTTAAGATATGAGAGCTTGCATTGATATTTTATCCTTACTTGGTTGGCCACTAGTTCTAAATCCCCATAGACTAATGGTTCTTTGAATTGTTTTTAATAAAAAAATTGAAAACATAAGATAAAGGCCTCATATTTAGCAAGATTGTTAGTGTAATGGAATTGGAGTCTATAAGATGTATGACACTTCTTACCATTAGAATCAGTTAAGAAAACACCAACTCCAGATCCATCTCTACACCTAGCACCATCACATTGTAATTTCCATAGCCTAGGGATGGCATGAGTAATTTTGGGATCACATACCTTTATAGTCTCTAGGGTGAAAATCCCTAAGTGTTAGTCAAGTGTATTTACCATTTAATTCACATCATTGTACTCAATGATCATGTGTTTCATCCTTGGCTCTCTCTCAACCATGATTTGATTAATAACTCCCTTCTAAAGTAGCCAAAAATGTGATAAATTTGTGGACATGTAGCCACTCAAAGCCTTAGTCCATTCTCTATTTAACAAGATCCCATAAACATCAAAAATATTGATAACTTGAATATCAATAAATTATTACACTTTAGGCATAGAAGCTAACTGCATATGAACATTTAATAACTCTCCAACAACCTTGACTCTAGATTTGTCTAATTAGGTGATAACCCTATCAAACTTAATAAGATTCAAGCCAATCTATTTGAAAATACCTACTAGAATGATATTGGTAGATGCACCAAAATCTAATAAATAGTTGTGCACATTATTACCAAACATCCTAACAATGAGTAAAAAAGAAAGAGAATCTACCATAGCTTTGTGTAAAATCACATTAGCATGGTCAATCTTGGATGTCTTATTGGATTTATTTGACAATGATTCTAGTAAGAGGTCCCTTTGCTCTGTAATATACATCAAGTCATGAAAAGTGATGTTAGCCTTTATCTTCTTCATATCCTCAACCATATTATATCCAAGTTTATTAGAAGAACTAGGAATATCAATATTGGGCTTAGAGGTGCTCCCTTTAGGTGGATTTGGATTATTTCTTAAAGAAGTGTTTTGAGGAGTTCCAAAGTTATTTGGAGGCATTGAGGTAGTCAAGGGTTACCTCTGCTCTCTATTCCTCAAGAGATAAGTCTTCTTTAAGAATTATTAGAAGGCTTGGATCTTCTTATGTATCTCATAAAGTTCATTCTCTTCTTGAAAATGGAAATCAAAGGTCTCCACCATGAAATCTTGATTAGATGATATGGATCATGAGGTACCTGCACCAGTTTCCTTATTAGGAACTACTTCAAATGTATCCAACTCTTATTGGAAAGCTTCAAAATATTTGAAAAACTCTATACAATCAATCTTTCCATGATTGGATATACAATTCACTCTACAATAATCAAGTAGTACAATATTATTAAGATTAATGTCCATATTATTATTGTTAGAAGATGGCTCATTATTCTTATTATTATGAAAACTATCATTATAAAACCTATTGTTTGGAATATTAAACCTTTGAAATGAGAGTTTCCTACCAAATCCTTCTCTAGTATTTCCTACTTATTTTTTCTACTAAATAAAATTAGTTCTTAATTTTTGGACCATTTTTAGGATAGATTCATTCTCATTCTTAGGGGTTTCATAATTGTGCACCTGGTTATTGTTAATACTAGTAGTTGGTACTAAATACCTTTGATCATTTGTATTGAAGCCATTATTAGGATGACTCAATAATCCTATATTTTAATTGGAATCAACATGACTTAATGGTAGTTGATTTAGATTTTGGATTTGGTTCAAGGTTGGCATATTTTGGTTATTATTAGGGAAGATGTTCAACATGGACATATGTGGGTTGATATTTGGGACTGAGTAGTCCATTTGTCCTTAGGGATACATTTTATCATTGATGATCACTAATTCAGAATAATCCCTAGCCAATGAATTTATAGTTGGAATGGATATCTTAAAAAATACATAGGTCGTGGGATCCACTACATCTTTATAGATTTCTAGAGCTAAAACATCATCAGGTTTATAAGTTTCTATGGTCCTGCTATACATTTTTTAGAATATATAATTAAATAACCTTATAAGAACACTTTCATCCCTTCTAATGGTGGTGAACTAGTGATAAATGACACAAAGACTTCCAATTTTACCAAACTAGTCTATAAAAACATTAGTAAACCCATCCCAGCTAGTGTTATAATTGTCACACAATTTCAAAAACCATTCATAATCAACATATTTAAAAGAAAATAGAAATATCCTACATGATACATCCTCATGCAAAACATTTAGTAACCTTGATATATCTTTAAGATACTTAATGTGTTCTTCAATAGTCACTATACCAATTGGACTAAATGTAGGCAAATACTTTTTAGGGTTAAATGGGAGATCATGTACCACACCTGGTAAATCAATTAAAGAGTCTCCTAACCAACCCATATTTGGATGAAGGTTGAAGTTAAAGGTACCTTGAAGAGGTAAAGTTAGCAAATATTTGGATCTCTTGCATCTACCTTTTTCACTCCTAGATCTCCTATGAACCTCAAGCTCAAGTAAAGGTTCCCTTGTCTCTAACCGTGATCTTATTCTAATCCTTAGTAGTTCTATCTTGAAGATTGAATAGCCTATTTAAAATATGATGTATCAATTTAATATTTATATATAATAAAAATTGAACCCACACATTAAGTTGATTTTATAAAGATTGTGTAAATAACAGTAAAAGATGTAAATATTTGACTAAACTAGCTCAAAGATGTGTCCCATTATGTAAATATGGTCTCTCTTTATAATTCTAAGCTAAAATAAACTTAAAACTATGAAATATATGCTAATATTTGATTAAAACAAGCCATCCTAACCTCAAATACTATGGATTTTCAAAATTTAAGCTAAATTTACCAAAACCAAGCATCAAACCTCAAAGAAATGTGATCTTTGTCTAAGGATGTGCAAACATACATCAAAGACCACAAAGATCAATGATATTTATATTTTTAAGCAAATAATTACTCAAAAACACAAAGATAATATCAATCTTAGATCAAAACATGTTAAGACTAATAAAGATTCAAAGAATTCACAAATATCGCCCTCCTTCTAGTGCCAGTAGGACTTGTTGATGCCTCTATGTATACCACATATATTCATAGTGTTCAAAAACACTTTTCATTTTAGAATTATAGGAATCTATATTATGAGTAGTATATTGTGGAAAATTAATGTTACATATGGTGAAATAGTGGCAAATCAATGTTTAACTATCCCCATAAATCTATGTAATTGATGGTTGGGAGCCATCATGGTCCAATTCTTTGTAAATTGTAGGTATCTTATGTTAATACTTAGTGAATTATGATCAAAACTTAATCTACAAACTAATCTAAATGGATATTTATAATGAAATTTAAGCTACAATAATATGGTTAAAATATAATCAAAAAGGAAGGGCAAGGCAGAAAGAAAACAAGTGATTGTTGATCATTGACTCAAATATCATGGTAAAGATTCAATTACAACTAAACCTATATTTAACCAATATATGATGTAAAATAGCATAAGATCAGATCTCACCACATACTAGTAAAAATTTTAAGGATAATATGAACTCATACAAGTAAGAACTAGATTTTACTTTAAATAATTGTTACTAAACTCAAATAACATAAGCACATATGAATACATTAAAAAAGAAATGAATCAAGTTCAATAACCTTTAACCAATTTAGCATAGGCACAAATTAGAAACCCTGTATCACCAATGTAGATTCAAAATTTAGAGAAACTATTCAAATTTAAACTTTAGAACCAACAATTGAGAGAAAGATACATTAATAATTGACACATAAATTTTGGACAATCTTTGTAAAATTCCTTGATAGTATTAATTGCTCAAAAGTATACAAATTTGCTCAAAAAAAAATATCCCTTTACAAAATGTTAATATTGCCTTTTATAGAAAGATCAGAAAATATACCAATTAGTTACAAAATACAAAATGTCAAAAAGATAAGGACAATTATCCTTCTATATAAAGTTTTAGAATATATTTGCTTTTCTACAATAGTTAGTTGCTAATAGGCCTAATGGTGGAAATAGTCAAAACCTAGGTAGTAATGAGAAGAAGATTATGAATGTGTTACCATTGGAGAGTAATGAAACCAAGTATATTAATATATATTTTAGGACTTTTAATTCATTTTCATGTTTGGTATAAGTTTTTCAGGTTTGTGATTATAGTGAAAAAAGTGCTCACAAGTTGACCTATTTAGTTCAGATGAGACAGTGAGATATAAGGTTATGAGATTGGTCTACAAGACCAATATTTACATTTGAAAATATTATATTTATATATAATAATTGTATGATGATCTCATAGGATCATCTACATGCATAATAATCTATTTAATATATATAGGTGTTGGAGGTCTGAGTCACCATAACTAGTCTTTGAAGAAAATTGGAAATTCTAAGTTAGTATGTTATAGGAGTGTTTTTGAGACCTTTTACCTTTTTTAATGAATTATAGTACAATTTGTGAAGTTTTTAGGGTATTTTAAGTTTTGTTTATGTAATTTATTTTCTTGGTTGTGTGTCTAAATAATGTATTATCTTAAGTTGTTCATGATAGACCTTTTTGTGTGTGTGAAGGCCTAATGTAAACATTACTAATGGTGTGCTTACAGTGGTGGTTGGAAATAAAAAGTGTCATGTACCTAAGATTATATTATTAAGGGTATATTTTAATATTATATTAATTTTTCCTATTATGTGTGGAGTTTAAAAATTGTTCCATGTAGATCAAAGGTAACATGTACTAATGAAGGCCTAATTGAATTAGGTCTCTTTAATGCCTAAAGAAGGATTTGGTCTATTTGAGCTATGGATAACCTAATGTAATGATTGATTAATATTTATTACATTTATTAAGTCTTATTTTGTGTAATATATAAGTGTGAAATTGTGTGTGTCTGATTAATAGGTAAATCAGCAAGAGCCTAGTATACAAACAAGGCCTAATAGGCCTAATTATCTTGTTAGAGAATAAGTAAGTGGAATCAAAGGATATATCAATTTGAAGAGATGAAGGAGGTATGTTAGACCATCAAAATGGTTTGTATAAAATATAATGAAGATATAATAGGGTTACTAAATATGAATATCAATGTCATATGACATAATCTGTCTTGAAGAGACCTAATTAAGTGAAGGAGCCTAAAAGGTAGTTTGAGAGGGATTGAAAAGAGATAAGATATAAATAAGGTGATCATAATTTGTTTCATAATAAAAAAAAGTTATTATTAAGGTGATAAATTCAATCAATTGGATGAGTTGGATTTGATTCATCTAGGGATTTGATGCCTCCTTGCAAGTGGGTGCTTGTTAAAGCCTAATTAAGTGGGTGGTTGGTTAGTTGGATTTGGTGCTCCTTGTGAAGTTGGTGATTCACTAAACTTGGTTTTTGTATTATAGGAATGTCTTTAATTTGTATATATAAGTTATTTTTATTCCCCTTTAGGTTTTTCTACATATTTAATATGTTTCATGATCTTGTATAGTTGTATATGCCTTTTTAGATGTTCATGTTTATATGAATGGTTCATACATGCTTAAGTGGAATTGAATGAATTTTTTGAAGACACTGATTCACCCACCCCCATATAAATGATTTTGATTTCAATAATTGGTATTATATCATGGTCCTTTGAAGCAATTCTAATAGCTTGAATGTGATCCTAAGAAGCACAAGATGTCTAGTGATAAAAAATAAGAAGATAACATGTATGATGAAGAACTATATTATGATAGTGAAGAATGAGAAGTTGAATTAGACATTTAATTTGATCTCATAATTACCCTTAATTATTTAAATAATCAAAATAAGACTATCAATGATATCAAGAATTAGTTATAAGGTGTTAGTATAAGGTTTAGATCAAAGAAATTTGAGTATGACCAATTGAAGATAGAGCTAGATTACTTGAAGGTTGAGCATGAAAAGTTCATATACAAGATGAAAAAGTTTGAGAGAGAGCATGAGAAGTTAGAATAATTAAAGAGTACCAACATGAAAATACCAATCAAGCAACCTGATTCAATAAAAGATAAGTTGTCATGGGACCATGAGAAAAGGAGTAATCAGTCAAGAGGTAAGTATATAAATGTTGTTTGCTACTGTCATAATATGGGTTACATTGAAAGATTCTATTATAATAGAGTTATAAGGTCCTCAAGATTAAAAAATAAATGAATATCCTAGAGTCCATGAGAATATTAAAACATTAGTATGGAAGCTAAATCAAGTTAGGACTGATCATATTGATCTCAATAATCAAGATGGACTATGTGCTAAAGAGGAAAAAAAGACTAAAGAGAATTTTATGCTGGCTCAGACTACCTTTCACATTTAATATGAAGAAATGTAATGGTATATATATAATGGTTTCTCAAGACACATGATATGAGATAAAAATGAGTTCATCTCATTAAAGAAGAATATTGTAGGAATAGTGAGGTTTAGAGACAACAAAACTACCAATATAGTTGGCAAGGGTATCTTGAGTTTGGACAATGGGAATACCAAGACACAAAATGTGTTGTATGTGTAAGGTTTGAAACATAAATTGATTAGTGTAAGTCAAATTTGAAATCAAGGACACATATTAACCTTTCATGACAAAGGGTGTGAGATAAGGTAAGCCAAATCAGGAAGGCTAATTACCAATGCTAAGAGGACTGAGAACAATATATGTGTCTTAAATGAGATCAATAAGGAGAGATGTTTTATGATAAATATGGATGTAATTTGGAAATGGTACAAAAGGTTAAGTAACCTAAACTTTGTCAATCTGGTTAAGATAATCACTAATAAGTCTATAAAGAACATGCCTAAGATCACCAAACATACAAACATACTTTAAAAGGCATGTCAACATGGTAAGCAGACTATAAGAAGATTCAATTCCAAGGAATAATCTACTCTAACACCCTTTGATTTAATACACATTTAGCTATATGGTCCTACAAGAATTCAAATCATTCAAGGAGATTGTTACTTTGTGTTACTCATAGATGAATACACAAGAATGAGTTGGGTTACATTCTTGAAAGAAAAGCTAGAAGATCTTGACAAGTTTAAGGAATTCAAGGATCTTGTTTAAAATGAGAATAATGGTAATATTAATATCCTAAGATATAATATAGGATGATAGTTTTGGTCTAATGATTTTTATGACTTCTATGAGGTTTATGGAATAAGGAGATAGCAAAATGGGGTAGTGAAAAGAAAGAATATGATAGTTCAAGAGATGGGTAGAACTATGATAAATGAATCTATATTATTTGATGGATATTAGAGAGAGAAAATAATAATTTTAGTCTACATTTTGAATATAATATAGATAAGCACTAATGGCAACATGACTCCTTATAAACTATGAAATGGTAAACCTACTAATATGGAACACTTTAAAGTGTATGGGAGAAAATGTTTCATCAAAAGAGATGATGAAGACTTAGGAAAGTTTTATTTGAGATATGATGAAGGTATATTCTTAGGATAATCATCAATGATCTCAACCTATATATGTTTTAACAAGAGGTTATAGAAGATAGTGGAAAGTATCAATATGAAGATTGATGAGACAAATAAATCACACACATAGTCAAAGGACACTTCAGAGAATATAGAATTCAAGAATTAAGATGAACTATAGAGGTTGATGAGGAATAAGAGGAGGAAGATGATAGATAGGACTCAAAATTCCCTTAAGATAGATTCATAAAGATCATCTTGAATCTCAAATCATTGGCAATAAGAATGTAGGTATGAAAACAAGGAGAAGACTGGTAAGTAATCTAAATCAAGATAATGTTGTTTTATTATCTAAGGCTAAACCTAATAACCTTATATAATCAAGAAAATACAAATTTTTGATATGTACTATGAATGAGGAGTTAGACTAAATAGATAAGAATGAGACTTGAGAACTATTTCCTAGGCCTAAAGACATGAATGTCATTAGCACAAAATGGGTGTTTAGAAACAAGTTAAATGAATATGGATAAATCATAGGAACAAGGCTATATCGGTATGAAAGGGATATGTACAAGTTAAAGGGATAGACTTTGAGGATACCTTTTCACCATTAGTAAGAGTGGAGGCCATCAGATTGTTTCTAGCATATTCAGGATTCAAAGGGTTCAAGGTATACTAGATGGATGTTAAATCTACATTTTTGAGTGGAAATTTGGAAGAAGAGGTGTACATAGAGAAACCTAAAGGGTTATTACTATCAGGTGACAAGGACTATGTTTTTAGATTTAAAAAGGCTCTTTATGGTCTAAATCAGGCTCATAAAGCTTGGTATGCCAAGTTAGATAGGTATATATTGGATAAAGGATTCAAAAGAGGAGTTGTAGATAATAATATATACATAAAGTCAAAATATGACTATCAGTTGGTAATAGTTGTCTATGTGGATGAAATCATCTTTGGTGGAAATAATGAGAACATGACAAAGAGATTTATAGAGGTGATGAATAAAATGTTTAAGATGTCCATGCTGAGAGAACTATCATTCTTTCTTAGGTTAAAAATCACTCAATCTAAAAAAGGTATATTCATTTCACAAGCCAAGTACATAAGGGAGATGTTGAAGAAGTTTGAGATGGAAGATTTCAAGGAAGTTAGTACACATATGATCATAAGTTTTAAGTTGAGAAAGGAATATGAGTCTCCAAAGTTCAATCAGATGTCATATAGGTCAATGATTAGAAGTTTACTATACACCACTACCTCTAGAACTAACTTCATGAAAGTAGTAGATCTTGTGGGAAGGTTTCAATCAGATCCAAAGGAAAATCATCTACAAATAGTCAAAATGATACTCAAGTATCTCAAGGGGAATATGGAGTATGGGTTGTGGAATCTAAGGAGAAAGGAGATCAATTTAATAGCCTATATAGATGCAGACTAGGCAAGAAGTCTAGATAATAAGAAAAGTACCATTGGAAGAACCTTATTCTTAGGTGGGTTCCTAATTTTATGGATAAGCAAGAAGTAATAATTATTAGAATTATCCACTTGTGAGGTTTAGTATAATGCATTAGATTCATGTTACACTTAGGTCCTATGGATGAGATAGACCCTAAAAGACTACAAGGTGGAGTATGATGGGTCTATCCCTATATATTGTGATAATACAAATGTTATAAGAATTTCAAAGAAACCTATAATGTACTCAAGGACTAAGCACATTCCCATCATGTATCATTTTCTAAGAAAGTAGGTAAGTGAGCAAAATGTTAGACTTGAATATGTTTATACACAAGACCAGATTGTAGACATTTTGACCAAACCACTTTCAAATGTAACATTTGAACACCTAAGACATGAATTGGATGTAATTCCTACTCCTAAAAATCATTAAAGAAGTAAAGTACTTAGGGGGAGATAATCAAGTTCATTATCTCCAAGAATAAATTAGTTTCTCCAATAAGGTATGCATGGAGATAGGGGAACATGTGTGTATTATGTCTCATAAACTCATAGTCTTATGTGTTGAATATTTTGGCTACAAGGAGTGTGATCTAGGGAGTTGTAGACATCAATTTGTCATTTATTTCAAAGGGGGAGAAAGTAAAAAATGGGGATATAAGAATGATCAGTTTTTAGTGTATTTTGACATCAATGACAAAGGGGGAAATTATTTAGCATTGTTCCTATTGTTGAGGTTTGTAATTGATGTTGTCATTGATGTCAAAAGTTCTTGAGAAGGTATTCATGAGGTTATTAAAGAGTGTATCTATAAGAGAGAATATTTATTAGTGTTTTAATTATTCTAAGAGTACAAGATATTATTGGTATATGTTATTGTGACTATATGAATGATGTGAAGGTTAGCATGGAATATATTTTGTTATCAAAGTTGTCAAGTGTTTGAGCCTAGTAATGTCCTGAGAAGATATGTGCATAAGATGCCTAGTCTTGTGCATAACGGAGTTTGATGGCTTGGTGAGATGATTACACATAGGCATGAGTGGTTTTATGAGATTTATTTATAATTTATTTGAAACATTAAATCACTCATGAGAGTCTCATGGTGAGCCTATAGGGGTAGGATCTATAGATCAAGTCTACAGCTAGACCACTTCTAGAAAATGTTTGGCCTAATGAGTCATCATGATCTATTGTCAAGGAATATGAAGGATTTATGGAACTATTTAATCATGAGATAGGGTTTTTTATTATGTGAGTGTGGTAGATAGTGCATGTAAAGAGTCATGTATATTAGTTTTAAGACCTAATGTGGTTTACAAGTCAAGATTTAGAGAACAAAGAGAGAGAGATATCATGGACTAATGAGGTATCATGATCAGTTTCCAAGTCAATTATGATAAGGTAAGTATTTTTATAGGTTAGGTATGTTTTTTAAAGTGTGTTCATGAATTTTTAGGTCATGTTTTTCAAGAAACGTCATGCAAATTGGTTATGAGGTCTCTTGAATACACATAATGAAGGCATGAAAACCCAAAAATCAATTTTAGGTGCTAATTGACATGTATATCCTCTAAATTGTAACTTGAGATATTAGGGAGAGATGTGTAAGGTTCATATATAATAACTACATGAATTTGTTTTGAATTTAAGGGGAAATCCTTTATGAACAATCATTAACATCAAAAACTATGTTAAACATCTCTAAAACCCTAATCAATAAGTGATGTGAAATATCTTGTTTAAAATACCCCATAATGGTATAAAATTACTATACAATATATTTTAGGTTGTATTCAGCTCTCCTAATCACCTTCAGGTGTGATTGATTTGTCAAGTGTGTGAGTAGATCCTATAGAAAAGTGCACATTTATCGAAGATTTATTGTAGTAGTTAGAGTTGACCAAATAAAAGTATGCAAATAGAAAGAGGATGAATTTTGAGACTCATGTTTCATGTCCATGAATATTTATGGATAGATTGTATCCCTCAATTATTATAAATTATTTATCTAAGTTATCTAGTCACTAATAGGCGTAACGGTGGAAACGTTGAAAAACCCAGGTAGCAGTAAGAACAAGATTAGGAATGTGTTACCATGATAGAGTGATGAAACCAAGTACATGAATATGTTTTTAATGACTTTAAATAAATTTTAATGTTTTTTATATGATTTGGAGGTTACTTATTATAGAAAAAAGTGATCACAAGTTGACCTATCTGGTTCAAATGAGACAATGAGATATAAGGTTATAAGATTGGTATGAAAGACCAATATTACCATTTAACCATATTATCTATCTATTTTAGAATGGTATAATGATATAATAGGATCATATAAATGAATTATAAGTCATTTAATATGTTTTTTTAGGTGTTAGATGTCTGAGTCAACATGATTGGTCTTTGAGTAAAACTAGCAATTCTAAGTGAGCAAGTTACAGGAGTGTTTTTGAATCCTTTTGACCTGTGTAATACTGTATAATGCACTTGATAAATTTTTTGAGGTATTTTGGATTATGCGTATGTGATTTATTATTATGGTTTTGTGGATAAATAATGTATTATGTTCAATACATATTTGATTTATTATTGTGGTTGTGTGGATAAATAATGTATTATCTTTAGTTGTTCATGATAGATCTTTTTGTTTTTGTGAAGGCCTAATGTAAATAGTACTAATGGTGTGATTCAAGTGGTGATTAGAAATAAAAAGTGTAATGGACCTAATATGAGCTTAATGGGGTCTATTTTAGTGGTATATGAAGTGTTTCTTCCATTTTTGGGGTTTAAAAAGTATTGCAAGTAGACCAAAGGGTAACGTGTATTAATGAAGACCTAATTGAATTAGGTCTCCTAAAGGCCTAAAGAAAGATTTTGTCTATTTGAGATATATAAAACCAAATTTAATTATTAATTAATGTTTTTTTAATGTATTAAGTCTTATTATGTGTAAAATATAAGTGGGCAAGTGCATGTGACTGAACAAGAGGTGTATGAGTAAGATCCTAGTATAATAACAAGGCCTAATAAGCCTAATTGTCTTGTTAGAGAATAAGTGGTAGTGAATGATATATCACATTAAATATAATAAGGAGGTATTTTTTACCATAAAAATGGTGTAGATAAACTATCATGAAGATCTGATAGGGGTACTAGAGATGAATATTAATATCATATGATCAAATCTATCTTGAAGAGACCTAGTTGAGCAAAGGAAACTATAAGGTAGTTTGAGAGGGATAAAAGAGAGATAAGAGATAAAGAAGGTGATCATAATATATTATATGAGAAATAATTTCTTCTTAAGGCTATCAATTCAATTAGGTGGATGATTTGGTGTTGAGTCATCTAGGGTGTTGATGCCTCCTTGGAAGTGGGTGTTCAATAAAGCCTAGTCAAGTGGGTGCTTGGCTAGTTGGAGTTGGTGCTCCATGTGAAGTTTCTTATTCACTAAAATTGGTTTATATCTTATAATTCCATAGTCAATTTTCATATATCAGTTTTTTCTCTTACCCTTGATGGTTTTCCACATATGTAATGTGTTTCATGATCTTGTATGGTTGCATATGCTTTGTTAGATGTTCATGTTTGTATGAATGGTTCATGTATGCTTAAGTGGAATTGAATTAATGTTTTGAAGACACTAATTCACCCCCCCCCCGCCCTTATAAATTATTTTTATTCCAATATTAAGACTAAATGGCATCCTTAAACTCTATTTTTTAGTCATCATCAGATCTTGAATCCTTAGGGATTTGATTGACCATTTTTAATAAGTCATTATAGTGCTTGCATTTTGTCAATCCAACTAAGAATGTGGTATCCTAGTACTCAATCTTATAATTTGGGTTTTAATAGGTTCCAACCATCAAGACGAAAGGGTAATAGTGATGCTCTGAGCATAGAATTCACATAATATAGGGGTGATCTTTGAGAATTAGAGAGCAAGGAGTTAAAGTGTTCTCAAAAGTAGCAGTGATAACTATTAGTGAGATTTCCTTAGGCTTTTATAAACACATGCATATAACCCCATATATTAATGTAATTTTGGAAACTCACTTGATGCAAATTAAAATTTGAGTGGGTGCTTATATTTTCTCTCTTTATTTCTAAATCCAAAGTTGAACTCAAAGCCCATGATCTTCTACCACCATCCAGATATAAAAATGACAATGGGATGTTTTAAAATTATCCAATCAAGCCTAAATTCCTATTTTTTTAATTCCCAACATGTGGTAGGCACATGGTCACATCTCTTAGAATATTCTTAGTTAAATCCATCTTTTCAACATGTGTCATCTACTCATTGATGCTCCTACTAACGGTCAACACCTAGGCATGGCTTTGTTCTCTATGTCATTCCTTTAAGAAGGGTGATGTTTCACCTAGTGATATGTGGAATATCCTAATATTTATCCAACCTCATTTTTACCTTATTCTAACCTTATCATAGCCTTATGTGGCTCCTTGTTCATCTTCCTTATTAGGTGATGTGGCATATTAGGCTATCCTAGGCTCTGATAGCTCTAATAGGTTCAAGATAAATGACCATTATGAAACCTAGAGATATGGAATATTCTCATTTGCTAGGCTCTCTTAATCTCTAAAATATCTAATAGGTCTAAGGACTGGTCATTCTAACACCTAGAGACATGGCATATTCTCATTTGATCAGGCTCTCATAGGATTCAACACCTGTGATAGGTCTAAGGACTAGCCATTTTGACACCTAGTGATGTGTCACCTTCTCATTTAGTAGGGATTTATTGGGCTCTAACATATATAATAGGTCTGGGGACTAACCATTTTGACACCTATAAATTTGCATCCTTCTCATTTAATTAGGATCTCCTAAGATCTAACATATCTAACTAGTCCAGGGACTGGCCATTCTCACACTTAGAGATGTGGCACCTTCTCATTTAGATGGGCTCTACCAGGCTCTAAAATCTTTGATACGTCTAATTAATGGCCATTTTGACACATATAAATAAGGCACCTTCTCATTTGGCTAGGATCTCCCAGGCTATGACATCTCTGACAGTTTTAAGGACTGGTCATTTTAACACTTGACGACATGGCATTTTATCATTTGGTTGGGCTCTCTCATGCTCTAATATCTCTAAAAGGTCTAGGGACTGGCCATTTTGACACTTGGTGACATATAACCTTCTCATTTGATCAAGCTCTCTTTAGATTTGACATCTTTTAAAGGTCTTAGTAATGGCCATTCTAGCACCTGGTGATGTGGCACCTTCTCATTCAATCTAGATATTTTGGGCTCTAACACCTCTAATAGGTCTAGAGACTGGCCATTTTGACAACTAGCAATGTGGCATCTTTTCATTTGGTTAGGTTCTCTTGAGATTTGTAAAAATCCATAAAACATACTAAGTAAGAAGTGAAAAAATGTGTAATAAATATTATACTAATTGAGATAATAATGGAAGAATAACAATAGTTTTACTCCATATCATTATGCCATCCTCACCTCTATAGTGAGCCAAAAAACTTTTTGATTGCTCTTCTCAAATATAAGGTACACCTTCTTTCATCCATCTTATTTGTAAAAAATATTTGTTTCCATCTTTTGTCTATTGATCCACCAAATAAAAGGTTGCACATGTCACTTGATATTTCATTTTGGTGTCCAATTTCATTTTAAAATGGTCACATGTGTCAGTTATCTATTTATTTTTAAATGGAATTTCATTTCCTTTCTTCAAAACTCCTTGAATTTAAAGTCCCGTTGCATCTTGGGATGTTAATTTATTTTGAATTTGAAAATTTGAAATTAAGTTGTTATAGGATTACGAGTGTCGTCTATCTCCTCATTTAATCAATATTCAATTAATGTCTTATCAACCAGGGCTGGTGTCCAAAGTTATCTACAATAAGGTATGGGATGGTAGATCTAGAAGGCTGCTTATGGGGGTGCATGTTGATCCTATTATAACTTTGACTAATGAAAGGAATGTATTTTAAACTACGTGATTCATGCTTTTGCTATAAAAAAAAGAAATCAAATCAATCCACTCTTTTGCTAAAAGTAAAAGATCACACTCCTATTTTACATTTGCACGAAAAGTAAATTCACACTCCTACTTATGAAAGGAAATTTTCTTCACACTTATGATGTAAAAGAAAACATACTTTGCATATAAAAGAAATGAAATAAGAAAATGCTCTTTTTAACCTATGAATTTGTTTTGATGTTTTTATAAATAAATGCAAATAGTAACAAGATTCTAATTAATTATAACAATGAATTCATAAAATAAAACATAAATACCATACACAGTTCTTGGTTCCAAGGAGAGTGGGCCATTACTCCTCTCAGACTCAGGAACAAAGATTAATCAGTGTTGGAAACTGAAGTATTAATTCATAGAAATGAAAGGAATACAATCTGGCTGAAACCTATATGCTTTTAAAAATCTTATAATATCTTATTCTTGATTTTCTATTTTCTCTATATCTCTATTATATTCATAGTTAAAAGTTTTACACTTTATACTAATACAATCAGCTCAAAATAGGATGCAAAAGAATAGGACTCCTTGGTCGATCCCTTCATCCAAAGATAGGAGATTGGAATTCCAAGAGATCTAATTATTTTGATGAAATAAATATCATATCCTATAATAGTCCTAAAATATGATTATATATAATTTTATCAAAAGCAAGTCCTTCAAAATAGCATGCAGTTATTTTCCTTATTTGATTCCAGCTGGAATGGTTCTTTCTTATCCTATCTGGTCTCCAGCTTCCCATTTTTGGCTTTGTCCTTATATAATTCTTAGAATTGACCCTACAGAGTTGGGAGGAATGAGCCTATGAATTCCATATAAATGAGCCTATGGAGTCCGTATAAATAAGCCAATAGAGTCCATAGAAACAAGCCTACATAGTCCATAGAAATAACACTGCAGAGTCCGTAGAAATAAGCCTATAGAGTCTATAGTTCTGTTGGATGAAGATCAAAATGGAATGTTCACTATACATCACCTATGTCTTCTTCCTAATCATTCTTCACATGAAATATCACTAAAACATGATATGTATTAGACATTAATGACAAAATAAAGGTTTAGTCTTTGGTTTAATATAAACAAGACAAATATCTATTTTCCATGTAATAACTATCTAAGAATCTAAGATTTGCATAAGATAATATCCTTCAAGAGATGAATTAAGGGTATTGAGCCATATTCTGAGCTCATCATCTCCCCCAACCTTTACCTTTTTCAAGTCCTATTACAAACATTTATTGGCATTCATAACTCTGGCTTCTAATTTCCATATTCTTACTCAAGTCATATTCATCAAATTCATCTGTTATATGTCTATCTAAATTGCTTGTAAATCCCTGATGTGTTTGAATCATTTGTTTCCATATACTGAATTGCTCCTCTAATTGTGGATCCCAACTCTATCATCTTGGAATAGGTATGATCAATAAAGGGGGTCTATATCTCATGCCAATCCATTTTTGTTCTCCCCTAGAGTTGATTACCTATATTAAAATTTCTAGAATTGAGGATGCTCTCCTCATACTCCATCTTAAGTTATTTGGGGACATGACCTCTCACCTTTTAAGAGGTACTGAAAGTTGGTCCCATCTGTTTACACTTGTAGCTATTACTGAATCAAAACTCTATCTTGAAAACAAATCAAAAGAAATATCACAATCATATAGAGCCTATAAATAATGTGTTTTAACCTCCTTATTTAACAAAACATAGTTAAAATTCTATTTGATCAATCTGGGAATAAGAAAGGCTGGTCTGACACATAATCTTGTAGTCTTAGCATGATTTGTATATTCCTCAAATCTACCTTTCCATGCTATTTGATTTTTTTATGTAGAATGTAATGCTCGTAGTTGAACTTCTCCTACATCAAGATTTATCAAAAACTTATTGTGCTCATGATCACCTAGAATCAAGCCATGCAAATAAAATTCACAAATCAAATCCTACTGATCAGGTTTAGCACTATATAAAATTTCCAAACATGTTATTAGCTACAAAATTTTGTAAGGAAGATGATAGGAGATATGCAGAAGCTGCCATATATAAAATTGTTCAAATAAAAACAAACTGTATGCAAGAGAAGGATTCCTACATGCCAAAATATTTTCCCCTAATTTGCATGCATCCTGTAAATTTTCTTCTAACTCTTGGACTTTATCTTTTAATTCTTTCTTTTCATTTTCCAAGAGTTTGTTTGAAGAAGTTACATCTTTGTTTTTCTATTTAAGTATAGAATATTCTTATTCTATTTGATGTAGTATTTTTAAGGGAGGAATACCTAGATCACTTGTTTGACAACCATAGTTAATAAATACCTTAGGAGCAAGTGTAATATCAAGTGCTTTAGAAGAGTTTACCAAATTCTATAATCTCCTATTTTCCTTCTTCATAATTTATGCATATATCCAAAGATCTATCTTTTTAGTTTCATGTTTTTTTATTGTTTCCTCTATTATGTGAATTTCTACTGCATGATCAAATGATACTATATCTAATTTCTACACCAAAGATGAGTTGAGATGATCTTTGTTTTGCAATTGACTGATCAAGTCAGCAATGTCATCTATTTGTTGTTGTTCAAGATCTTGAGCTTGAGAAAGTTTTAAAGTTAACTGCATAATAGGATCATTTAGATTAGATGATTCACCTTTCTCATTGGTGCATATAGTTTTCCCTTTATCAATTGAAGTTTCAACTAGAATAGGTGGTTGTTCTACCATACTTAATTTCTCTGTCGTGTGTGGCTCTTCCTCTAGATTTGGCTCATCCATTATGATTAGAGAGTTCCTTTCAAAAGGAATTTATTTAATATCTATAAGTGCAAGAATATTTTGATGTATGGAGAAATGAGACACTATTTTAAGACTATCTAAAATATCTGTAGCTTCTTGTTCATCTTCTTCTATTAAAATGATCCTTATCCTTCTTTTAGTTACTCTTTGAGCTACACTTGGTTAGCTTTCCTTCTCAACTACCAAACCCTTGGTCTTCTCAAGTTCTATAGCAACCTTCCATCTCAATTTTCTTCTTCCTAACAAGGGAACTAGTTGTACTATAGACTCATGAGGCTCTTGTAGGGACCTTGAAACTTCAAGGTTTTGAGACCTTGTGATTATTCTTAAAGAAGAAGAAGAAGGATTTTCTGTTGGGACTGTAGTCTGTGATTTCTTCCTTGGTGTTGTTTTCTCAGCTGATATAGTAGGTGGAGATGAGTGTTCCTGTGGTGAATTTGGGTTTTCTTGTGTAGGCAAATCTAGAATTTATTGTGCTATACTGTTCTAAAATTCCTCCCCAACCTCTTGACCTTACTAAAGGGAATGATGCTAGATAATAAGATGAATAAGGCCATGATGCCTAAGAGTAGCATTAGGGGTTATAGACATAACTTGCAGAGCACCATATAAGAAAGATGGGAGGTTAATTTTGTACTGAGGGTTTTGTCTCCCATGCTTAAGATGTATTAACATTTTCATGGCATCTCCCCTTAAAATACTATGTTGCCCTTCACAAATGATATATTTAAGTACCCACTTGGCTATAGATTTTCAAGGTTTAGGAAGTGAATTTATTTTAATCCCTTTTGATTTTCCCTTGGAATCTACTAGACATGATGTTTTGGTCTACTCATTACCATTAAACTGACTAATTAGATCACTAAATGAAACTCTACCTATAGCTCTTATTCCTTCTTTTGGAACTTGTATAATTTGGCTTATAATTTGAGTTGTAATAGGAATAACAATGCCTTCACAATTGAAAATTCAGAGGTGAGATTGTTAATGAATTCACTTACCATTCTTTCATTGAAACCCTAGAAACTTTCAATGAAAGGTATCTATCCATTAGCACTAAACACTGCTAAAAAACCTTTGTCCTTATGAAACTTTGTTGGATCCTTTAGCTCTGATCTTGTCTTCTATCCCATTTCTATGCAAATTTACAGTCAGCTCAGTTCCTTTAACTTTAATTAAGTTGTAGACTAATCTTTTATTGAAGTTGATAGTCAATAGTCACTGAGGATTGGTAGACCAGCTTCTATTGAAGTATATAGAAAGGAAATGGTTCATTTGAAATGTTACAGCTACATGAATCTGTAGTTTAGTATGATGATTTGATATAGTTAGGCGTCGCACATTTCTACAAAGTGTGCTAACCATTTTGTCTCATTAATACAAGTTATGTAAAATTATGACATGTCACATTGATGGTGATAGTGATTCATTACTTCATTTAAAACCTCTTTTTATGATGTCCCATCATTATGATACTTGATAACTCAATTGATGATATCAAAGTTGCACACTTATCCATACACCTTTGGCAGCTCAGTTGCATACTTTTTTATTATGGCATGTGTAATTCCATTTTAGAAGATTAAAATTTGGGTCATATTTATATAATAATTCTTAATTAAATCAAAGATAATTAGTTAACTAAACATAGATAAATAAAATATATGTCTTACTTACTTTAACCTTAGAAGTTATCCTTTGCTTGCCATGTGTCCTACACAAATAAGTTTGCATGGATTAGTTTATTGCATGGAGATGACCAATCATAGTGTCATGATGAGATTTTATTATAATTTTTTTTTTTTGCCCTTTGGCTAGCCATTGTTGGTTTTCTAGCCAAAGCCCGCTTTTGTAATGCATAGCCAACCAACAAGCTAGTTTTTTGGGCATGCATTGTCAATAACATCCCTAGAAGGATTTTCACTATTGATGATATTTTATTTTATTTTTTATTTATTCTCTATACCAATAATTATTACCTTACTAACACCTTGTGTTCCCTGGAAATGATGCCAAAAATGATGAGTGTCATCTATCTCCTCATTTAATCAATATTTAATTGATGTCTTATCAACCAGGGGTAGTGTCCAAAGCTATCTATAGTAAGGTATGGAATGGTATATTTAGAAGGTTGCTTATGGGGGTGCTTGTTGATCCTATTCTAACTTAAACTAAATAAAATAATGTGTCCTAAACTACGTGATTCATGATTTTTTTGAAAAAGAAAGAAATCAAATCAATCCACTCTTTTGCTGAAAGTAAAAGATCACACTCCTATTTTATGTTTGTACGGAAAGTAAATTCACACTCTTACTTACGAAAGGAAATTTTCTTCACACTTCTAATGTAAAAGAAAACATACTTTGCATAGAAAATAAATGAAATAAGAAAATGCTCGTTTCAAACTATGAATTTATTTTGATGTTTTTATAAATAAATGCAAATAGTAACAAGATTCTAATTAATTATAACAAGAAATTAATCAAATAGAACATAAATACCATACACAGTTCCTATTTCTAAGGAAAGTGGGCCCTTGCTTCTCTCAAACTTAGGAACAAAGATTAATCAGTGCTGGAAACTAAAGTATTAATTCATAGAAATGAAAGGATTACAATCTGGCTAAAACCTGTATGCTTTTATAAATCTTATAATATCTGCTTCTTGATTCTCTATTTTCTCTATATCTTATATTATATTCATAGTCAAAAGTCTTACACTTTATACTAATACAATCAACTCAAAATAGGATGTAAAAGAATAAGACTCCTTAGTCGATCCCTTCATCCAAAGATAGGAGATTGGATTTCCAAGAGATCTAATTATTTTGATGAAATAAATATCCTATCCTGTAATAGTCCTAAAATCTGATTACATACAATTTTATCAAAAACAAGTCCTTCAAAATAGCAGGTAGTTATTTTCCTTATTTGATTCCAGATGGAATGGTTATTTCTTATCCTATTTGGTCTCCATCTTCCTATTTATCGCTTTGTCCTTAAAAAATTCTCAAAATCGACCCTACAGAGTCAGGAGGAATGAGCCTACAAATTCCATGTAAATGAGCCTATGGATTCCATAGAAATAAGCCTACAAAGTCCATAGAAACAAGCCTATAGAGTCCATAAAAACAAGCCTACAGAGTCTATAGAAACAAGCCTACATAGTCCATAGTTCTGTTGGATGGAGATCAAAATGGAACGTTCACTATACATCACCTGTGTCTTCTTCCTGAGCATTCTTCACACCAAAGATCACTAAAACATGTTATGTATTAGACATTATTGACAAAGTAAAGGTTTAGTCTTTGGTTCAATATAAACAAGACAAATATCTAGTTTCCATGTAATAGGTATCTAAGAATCTAAGATTTGCATAAGATATTATCCTTCGAGAGATGAATTGATGGAAATATTATGTCAATAATGAGCCATATTCTGAGCTCATCATAGGATTCAAAGTAATTATCCCCACATTTGCTTGAGAAATTATACTACATACATTTTATACCCTTGATGTTTTTTCCTTTGATATATATAATTTATGCATGTCAATTTTATGATTTTTTTTAATTGTGATAGATAGTTTATGCATTTTTCTACCTTTGTGTACCTTTAATATTTTTTTCAAAAGGAAAATACTTTATACATATACTTCCCTTCTATCCACACACCCTGTATCATTGTTTCTTATTATTGGCTCATACTCCCTCTTTTTCTCTCTTTCACCTCCATATGTAACAACACATTCCTCTTAACATGTATGTAGTAAGATTATTTTAAAATGAGACATTTATTTTTATTTTTTTTATTTGTGTGTTAAAATACTTCATGCCTTATATGGTGCTCAAATATAGGAAATTTCCTCTTAAAATATCAAACAAGACCCTGTCAATCTATAATTCAATATTATTTTCATAAATAATGGCATTCAATCACATAAAAAAAAGCAGTTCTACTCAAATATTACCAATATTCTTTCAAAAAACTTAATTTTTTCAATGACACCCAACTAAATTTTAATGTTATTTATGTTTTCTTCCCTTGAAATCAACTATCTTCTAATGATGTACTTAGTTACATGATTTCTTCATAAATTATATGTTATCAGGGACTCAAAAACAAAAATAATAATAAATTACATCACTTTCTATGCATGAAAAATGTCCCACTTTAACGTTTTATGCAAAATTGCATTTATGTCGGTACACTGATGAAGTAAATAAAAACATATATGCATTTATTATGTGTAAAATTTAAAACACATGATTTTAGGCTTAGAAATGGATTAGATTTTGAATCCTAAGGCATGGACCTACACACACAATGGAATCCATGTTTTTGACTAAAAATAAATAAATCCAATTTCCACCATGATAAACACTATGAATTTTATCATGAAATTTCCAAAAAATATTACTACAACATTGAGCACAATATCATATATATATATAGACTCTTTTACTATTTTAAGGTTTTCATTTGCATTAATTTCTAAGTATGTCTTTTAATACCACTATATGCTAGAACTATACATATCTATCTATGTTTATGTATCTTTTATCTGGTTCATCCAAATTGGAAAAAATTATATGGATTCAAACTACACCTAATTATAATGTGGGACCCTTTTTATACTAAGTACTACCACAAATCCATATAAGCACATTCCAAATAAAACTTCAAAATAATAGACTATGGTTCCCATTTCCATGGGTCCTCGCCTAGGCTTGCTTTTAGGTCCATTAGGTGATCATAAGTTCTCAAGATCATGACATGTGGCATGATATCTAATGGTCTCCATCATATCTTATGTGAAGGCATTTGGCCTCATGTTCAAGGATTAAGGTTAGTGTGTCACCTTGGTCACATGGCTTCTTTTGAGGCATAGTTTTTGCTTAGAGATAGTGAAACATACTATGATATATCCACATAAATTATGTTATATTTAACATAAATAGAATTATATCTCAATGTCCACTCATTTATAAATATAATGTGTCTTGATCATGACGTTCATGGCTTGTAAAGACCATATAGTATAACCCTTGGACATATATTTTATATATGATCTAATTGATAATATTAATTAAGTGGTAAATTAAATGAGACTATAAGTTATTTTTTAAGCATAAAGTATCCCAAGAAACCAAATTCAATGTTACAAATTATGCAAAATAATATCAATATGTGATTGTGTATAAATTACTCCCTATTGGATAATTTATTCATTGTGAAAAATACAAAGGCTCAGATGTACACAACATAAAATGGGGTTCAATCAAGTTCAATTTTTTTATTCACCACCACAATAGTTGCATATATATTGAAGATATCTCATACATTTATGGATATCTTCCCCATCCTTATGTCCCTAAATATCTCAACCTATCCCCTAAATATCTTCCAAATTCATCTCTTATAACTCTCTCAAAACTCTATTTTAATTGGATTAATATGCATGTAATAATTGTATACACAAAATATTTTTAAATGTTATCAATTACTGATGATTTATCTATTGAAGGAACTTGTCAATTCTCAATCTCTCTATGTGCATTCCTTAAATTGTGCACTGAGAAAGGGGTGGGTAGACCATTGGTGCTTCATAGGATTGTTGTCACCTACACAACTACTTTCTATCTACACTACCATCTTTTATACACTTCCCTAAGTTGTGCTTCCTCTCTTACACACTCCTCCAAATAATTCATTGCCTTAATTAACCCCTATCTAAGCCTAAGACCTTTATTTAAATTTACCAAATAATGGTATCTTAGTCCAAATCTATATTATAAATTATATTTGCATGTTACAGGGCTAGATCAACATTAGCCAACATAGACTAGGACCTAACTTATTTTTATCAAATGATGATATTGAGTCGAATTGGGCCGACCCTATCAATTGAACTTTCAAAAAGGTTTAGGGTTATATTTAGCTATAGACACACATCTATTTATAGCATTTTATTAAGAAGATAATAAGAATAATATTATATTATGCATCTACTTATCCACCATTCTACTTGAGGAGAATAGCTTAAGGTTTCAACACTTTATTTGGAGATATAAATCTTGTCTTTTTAATAAGTCTTTTAGATACATAGATAAGTTGTGTAGGCTAGATCTGACTTATCCTTATTATCCTTACATACCAAAATAAACTATTTCAAATCACCTTGGCCAAGGGAGAGATTGAGTCTCATTGGTGTATCTTCAAAGTTAAGTATTCCTAAATTCATTTCTCCTTTGTTGAAGTAGATAGATTAGAATTTTTTCTTCTCTCCCATGCATTGGTATTTCCTATACATTAACTTGAGTGTAGATCTTATATGTATGTTTAATTTTTATGTTTATTACCCTCACTTTATGCCATAAGATTTGGTGAGCACTAGATTATATTTTACTTTACTTTGCATTTACTTAGTGAATAAGAAAATATAGGACCTAGCTAGGGTTATTACATAGTGTTTCTTGACTAGAGGCTTTGTAACCCTCTCTAGTGATATTATTGTGGTAAGATATCCCTTGGTTAGGTCTATCAGATCCATCTTGGTCATGACCCTAAATATATAATGTATCAAAAAATAGAAGTGTAATTAGGATTTATCTTCTTCGAGCTAGGATTGATTAATAGGTTAGATACATTTTCCTTTCTATACATTCTAGTGAATGCAACACGAAACAAACTCTTGTAGGTTTTCTTTCATGCATTAATTTTACCATCTTATTATATATTTCCATTTTTTTAGTACTATATCAAACTTATCATTATAGTTATATTAGTTTGTGTGTAGGTTTAACTAAGAGTCACTCCAAAATGACTTTGCTATGTTTGTGTAGGTCTTCTCTAAATATAGGTTACTAGATTGACCAACTTGACATAATCTTCTTTTTCAATTATAAGATTGCATACATAGTTGAGCCAATCGACTCTATTAATATTTCTTCATTCTTAACATATAGGTTTGCATACATATTCGAGCCATTCAACTCTATTCGTAGATTATTTTTTAGCATACATGATTTACAAACTTTGTTAACCCAGTCGACTCTATTTTTATAATATTAAAGTCAACACTTGAGCAACATAGAATAAAATTTCCAAACTAAACATCTTCAAAACCAAAAATGTTCATTCTTGCCTTATTTATCATTTCATTTTTTTAGTTATAGTATTGTTTTTCATAAGTTTTTAATCTACAAAATAGTAACCCTACAATGAACTAGGTTGATATTTCAACACAATTATATATCCTATCATTTCTATAGAAGACAAAGTTAACTTATTTGACTATGTTATTTTGAATCTTACTTCTATAGAATAGTAATGACCCTATTGATTCTATTCTATATTATTTTCATATAGTGTCACCTGAACCAACTTTTTACTCTTCAAAATCAAAATAATTAACCTATTTTTATGAGTAATTAGTTCACTTTTCATTTCAATTGCTTGGATGCTTAGAGTAACAAACATATATTAATTAGGTAGTTTTTCAATTTACCGATTTAGTCACATTATTTTTATATTTTATACACACTTATAAATCACTTTACACCAAAAATCATTAAATATTTTCTTCCTAATATCTACCTACTTGGATTTCATCACCAAAGGGGAAGTCAACTTGGTTTTTTGTCTAAGTATAAACATGCGGTTGATGGTATTGTGAGATGATAAATTTGAATAATTTATTAGAGACATAAAAATTATATCCAAAACACTCAAATATACAATCTACCATTAAAATTAGAAACCACTAGATCAAAATGCAATAAAATTAACATTTGAAACGACATTCTAATCTAAATCCAAATGTTCCTAATCAATATTAAAATAAAAAGACTTAAGATTATGGATGGAATTTGCTTAAAAATAGACTCAGTATTTTAGCATGATATTATCTTGATCAAAAGACATGGATGATAGTTTGATAGATTTAGTTGATAGAAGATTTTAACATGAAGGATCATGGATTTTCTTTTTTTTTTCCTCATTGAGGAGTGGATGGATTTAAATATAAGGAGGGAGAATCAATGGAAAAAATTAAAATTTGGGTGTAGAAAGATCAAATAGTTGAGAATTATTCAAGGAATTAATAATTCCTTGGATGATTATAGAGAAGGGAATGTTCTAGTGGTAGAGGCCTCTAGAGTCTTTTTGGAAGCATAATGACAATTAGTAGATGATTACTCATGTGATTTGGGGGTTTAAGAGAATCTAGGGGATTAGGAGAGACTACTCATAGGCTAGGGTAGGTGGAAGGGAATTTAAAATTCCCATATAATGGATAAGTGGGATTAGTTAGTAGATAATGGGGACTTAGGTGAATACTAGGTACTAGGCATGTAGGATAGCTTAGGGGATAGGTGTGATTTGTGAATTTAAAATTCACAAGTGGGCATAAGAGGAATTTAGGTGATAAATGGGATGTTAATAAAAAAAATAAGGGAATTAATATTGGATGAGAAATATGAAGGTTAGCATAAGACAATAAATATATCTAAAATGGACTAGATTATTGACTAGGGTAGAATAGGTAATTGTAGATGAAATAATTATGAAATGGATTAATTAGAGAATCATTAGGTAGATTTAGTGAAACAAATAGTAATCCAAAATAGGTGATCAAATTGGGATGCATACATTTTTCCCCTCTTTGAAATGGCATTGTGAGTCGATGAAGTGAAGGGATTAATGGTCTTTAAAATAAGAAAGACACTCATAGATAAAGGTTAATAAATGGTGTTAGTAGATAAATGATTCCCCTTCGATGGGACATGTAGGGAAGAAGAATGTAGATGGACATTTGAAAGAGGAAATAAGGGGTGGGATGTGTGAGTAAATAAAGGGTTGGGATGCTTGATCATGGATCAATAATGAAGAATATGAAATTAACATGAGTAGTAAACTACAAATTGATGATGCCCCTGGTAAAGACCTATGCATAGGGAGTGTAAATGATTGTGTCATGGTTTTTGACACATCCCATATGGGAATAAATTATAATATGATGATGATAAGATAAAAGGTCATAAAATTTTAATGTATCTTGGGTACGGACACATGCCGAAAAGAGTTGAGGACAAATATGATTGATAGATAAGGCCACAAGATGTTGACATATCCCAAGTAAATACACATGCATGGGAGAGAATAAAAATGATTTGATATTATTAGCGTCAAGTGTAGATTAAGTTGAGTGATATGGTAAATGAGATGAAAGACAATAAGTGATATGATTGAGTGACCAAAGAATAAGGGGAAGATTTGAACTATAATGCATCGAATCAATGAGCCACAGTGTGATTAATATTGATGATGCCCCTAAAAAGGACACATGTTAGGGATCAAGGGATGATAATAATTTTATGGTCTCATGAATTCCCCAATTGAAGGAGGAAACCATAAATGTTAAAAGGTGAAATGATCAATCAATGATAATGGATGACTGATGAAGAAAGGATGAAAATTGTGACTTGTCAGGCCCAATTAATAGGTGTAGGTTATTGAATGGAAATATTATGGAGATAATTGTGGGGATGGTGATTGATTAATAGACTCATTGATTAATAGATTAATTGATTAATGATATATATTATAACTCAAGGATTTGATTGATTAATATGTGAGGATCAAGAAGGACATGATAGATGTGATAAATGTTTGGGAAAGAGGAAAGAGTGGTTGAGCTGATCTTAAAAATGTTATGTGACTAAGAATTTCCTACATAGTCTAAAAAGACCTAAATACAATGTAGTTCAAACTAGATGATAGATAACAAGATAGAATAGAAAAGGATGAAAATGACTACTAGACATTTTAGTTGTTAGATAGAGGATGTGACTCATATGTTATACATGAAAATAGAGGACTAAAATAAATGATTGGATATGAGATAAGTGGACTTGGATGATCGATGTGAGGATGGGGCTAAGATGATTAGATAGTTTACACAATTAAATAGGTGATAGAGGATAAGATAAATGATGAGTGTGATCTATCATAAATCCATCATTGTTGTAATAAGTCTCATCATAGTCTATGAAATCTAATGTAAATATATCACTAATCAGTATGCCCCACGATATAAGTATGACCAAGAGGGAATTGTGCAAATTTTCATGATTAGAAAAGGGAAAATGATGAAATCAATGAACTCTACATAGGGCACCAAAAAAAATTATTATAGATTTTTTGGTTCCATCATAGTGTTCTTGTGCATTATACCCTTGATTAAAGAGACATGATGTAATACTAATTAAAAGACTAATAAACATATATAAGTAAATAAACATATGAAAATATGTATGAAAATAAGTAAAATAACATAGAGTATACAAATAACATACATAAGTATCTACATAAAGATATGTTGTGATTAATGTCTTTTCTATTGTATTGATGAGATTTGAGGGAATGATTGATTAGGTGATGAGTTGGAATAAGTGTTGGATGGTGGATCTTGATCTTATTATAATGCCTAGTTCCTGATAGGGGGGTGTGGGGGGGCAATGCCCCCTATCAGGGTCACCATGGGGATCCAGAAGAGAGATGACCTACTTGAAAGCCCTTCCCTAGTGTGGGTTTGAGGGAAGCACTCTTGAATCAAAATTTTGTTAAAAATTTATTGTAAAATATTGTAATTTCATGGAAAATCTAGACCATTCACTATTAATTTATAGATCTAAAGACATAAATTATGTTTATGCATTTTTCCCTAATATGTAACCCTCTTTTGATATGAGGGAATTGTAATCATGTTGGCATACTATGAGTGAGTGAAGAGGATATTATAGTGGTTATATTACAGGTTTTTCCCTTCATTTATTATATTGAATAATAAAGACTAGTTGTTTCTATGTGGACGTAGCCCATATTGGGTGAACCATATTAAATCTATGTTTTTATTGTGTTGTGTTTTATACATTTTATTTTCATATTTAATTTATTAATATTTCTCTATTTTATATATTATTAACACTAATTTGGTCATGATGATGTGAATTTGTATTAAAGTTATAGACTTGGACTATGACTAGGATAAGGATGAGGAATACATAAGACAAGATGACTAGGATGTTGATACAAGGCAAGGCAAAAATATGATAAGATGACAAAGTCATAAGACATGATGATAATTATATTTAGGATATATGATAATAAAATGTAGGATAAGATGACTTGATGTTTTGGGATTTTGTGGATTTTATAATTTTTAAGGATTTTGGAATATTTAGAATTTTAAGTCTTTTTGAGAATATGCATGTACATTATATAAAGGGAATTACTATCAAAGAGAATACCAAGCATAGCAACCAAGATAAGTATGGATCAAATATTAGATGGAATTGTTGATGCCTCTAAGTGTACCATAGGGTTCCTTAGTATTCAAAGAACACTTCTCATTTTAGAATTCTAGGAATTCAGAGCATTAGTGGCAGGTTATGACAACTTGATGTTAACTATGGTGAAATAGAAATAGAAATATGCATTTTCACGCCACAAATTTATAATGAGTGATGGTTGGGAGCCATCATGGTCCATTTTTCATGAATTTCAAAAAAATTATATTAACACTTAGTGAATTATGGTCTATATTTAAGCTAAAAACTAATCTAAGTGGATATTTATAATGATATTTAAACTAGAGTGATCTGATGTAAAAAAAGGAGAAAAGAGAAGGATAAGGAAGAAAATGGAGCAAGTGATTACCAGTTTAAGTCTTAAATGTCATGACAAATTATTAATTACAATTGAGTATACATTCAAACAAATATACAATGAAAAATAGCCTTAGATCAAATTCCATTATATATCAAGCAAACTTCAAAAGATAATGTAAAGAGTCATAAGTAAGAACTAGGTCTAATTTAAGGATTTACTTACTATAATAAAATAAAATTCACACATCTGAATACAAATCAAAATTAAATGAAGCAAAACCTAAGATCGTCTAACTAATCTAGCATATGCACAAATTAGAAACCTTGTGATTAGAAAATGCAACCCAAAATTCAAATAAACTATTCAAATTCAAGACATAAAATTAGTAATTGAGAGAAAAGTTATATTATCAATTGACATATCAAATGTGGACAATCTTTGCCTCCTTGATTATATTAATTGCTTCAAGTTTACAAAATTTTCTCAAAATTATCTCCCTTTACAAAGTGGAAATACATGCCTTTATAAAAAGATTAGGAAGTATACTAGTCAGTTATAATATACATGTGTCCAAAAGACAAGGATAGTTTTCCTCCCTAAGATGGTTATAAAATACATTTGTTTTCTATAATTACATCAACCTAGGGGAAATATGCTAACAAACTAGAATATGCCTTACAAAAGAATATTTTATTTTAAAAAGTTATAAAATTATAAAAAATAGAATATTGTCTAATCTATTTGTGAGACCTCTGCTTATTATTTCTGTAGGATGCTTATGGCTATAGTATTTTTCTCATCAACTAGCTTTAGATCCATAGCATGCTTCAGGATATTCTCTTCCTCTTGATCTATCAAGTCCTTGACTTCTCTGTCATTTTTGGTCATGGCTTCTTTAATTCTTCTAGCTTCATTTATCCTTTCTCTAGCATTGAATATCATGTCTAGGATCTTACTGTTATCATCCCCGGATTTTCCTTGGCTCTTTCCTTTGATTTCTTGAGCTACCAAAGCAGCCCTATGTTTGAATTCTTCATCACTTATGATTCTAAGGATAGTCGTTTATGTAGGATCTGTAAGCATAGTCTCAAGAAGTTTTCCAATCCTTATAATTAGATCCTTATCATATTTTAAGATCCTTTCCACATTATTGTGCCATGAACTCAAATTTTGAACCTTGTTAACCATAATTCCTATAATTATGCTCAAGTGTCCTAAACTAATGGTTTTGAAACATGGGATCTATTTCCTTACTTGGATGTTTAGAAGTTTGACTAATTTATCCTTTGAGGCTTCCCATTAGGTGATCTAGACTTTAGCTAATGCACTTTGTTGGGTGAATATTTTGTCGTCAACTAACTGATGACAAAATGGGGATATCAGCCACAGCATAGGGATATTTACACCATGAAAAGTATGGGTTTACCAGATTTGGACAAAGTAAATCTCTCCTCTCATCAAGGGGAGGTTCCCTATAAATACTTACGTGTTGGACATATGTATATAATTAAGTAGAAAATAACACATGGGGGTGGTATAATAGCATCTACCTCTCTTTTTTCAGAGGTAATGTATAAAGAACAAAAGAGGAAAAATCTTGGTCTAAAGCTAACAACACTCCTCTTCTTTCAGGAATGGTATCAAACGAAGAGCAAGAGATCACCTGAAGTAACAAAGTCCACCAGAACGCTTATGCAAGCACAAAGTCTTTCGTAGCTTCTTTCACCGATTCGAAACAAGTACAATCGTAGAGTGAAGTGAAGCACAAAGTCTTCACCTAAAACTACAAAAGATAACTGAATATCCAAGATAAAAGTAGCACAAAGTCTATCTTCTACCTTTCAGAAACAACCTCAGATAATAATAACACACCCACTTGCTTATTAAATCAGATAAACAAGATGTTACCAGGAAAAAGACATAAGAACTATTTCCTAAATAACACAGATAATCTCAACACAAAGTCTGAAATAAACTGCTTCTCATTTATTTAATCAAAATATGATTTACAAGTTTGAGCACAAAGTCTCAAAAGTTGCTTCAATTTCAGCAGAGTGTTTGCTATTAAATTTTCCAAGCCCTTTTACAAATGAGGTCTCCACTATATATAGGGAGAAAATCCTCAAAAATAGAAAATAATAAAATATATAAAATATCTTGGTCAAAGATGACTCATCTTTGACTTTTAGATATTTTCCAAAAAATTTACACGTAATTATATATTTCAAAATTGCATGCACTTTGCACAAAATAGAAGTGCATAAGGATAGAAGAAGAGAGAAGGGGAGAGAGAGAGTCAATTCATTTTGGCCGCTAGGTTTCTTCAGATAAGCATCATCCATGGCAATAGATGCTTGAATTTCTATGACGTCTGGCGCAACTACATTCTAGAAGATGACTTTTGCTCTGATCAGTGCATCCTTCAATGCTATGATGGCTTTAGAGTGGCAAGTTAACCTAGATTTCAAATTCTCCAAAGTTAACTGAGCATCCAGAATGCTGTCCACCGAAGACAATAAGAAGGATTTTTCCTCAAAATTTCTCTGAATCATTTCCTTGAAACTCTGAATCATCTCTTCTGGATTCTAAAGATTAGTGACTCCTTGATCACAACATAGGAGTCCTTACTGGAGATGGCACCAATAGACATCAGGGTGCTCTTCTTGAGATTTTTCATTTCTTTTCCTCTGCTGAGATCTTTCTCCAAACTGTCAGTCTTTATTTTCAGTCTTCTTCATGGTCTTGGACTGCTTCAGAGAAACTTCAGTGACCTAGAAGAACTTTTGCTAAAAAGACGTCAATGAAGAGGGACCCTTCACAGAAACTGTAGCAAGAACCATGATTGTGCAATCAGAAGAAGAAAGTAGCCATCTGGTAAAACTGCACATTCACTGGTCACGATCAGGGAAATGCATTTAAAAGGGATGAGACGTGAGCAGGTCAAAAAGTGGAAGAAAAAGGGGAGCAAGCATGGAAAATAGGAAGAAGAGACCTTGAGCGAATGCAGTGAGTGGCAAAATTGCCACCCACAACACAAGCAGGAGAATGGAGACAGTGAACATGGCCGACGTCAAAAAAATTTCCAATCACGGTAGATGAAAACCACTGATGTCAGCAAACCTGCCGACCATGGCAGACATATCAGCTAACGTCGGCAAAATTGGCTCAAACAGCCCACGGTAGTCAGCGGCAAATTTACCGCCCACTGCATAGGCAGCAAAAAAGAGACGTAGAACACAGGTAAGGGCAGCAAAATTTGCCGCCCTTGCAGGCAAAAGTGCAGGGGTGGCAAATTTTGCTGCCCTTGCACAAAAAATGAAGAAAAATGCAAAGGCAGCAAAATTTTCCGCCCTTGCACAGGGGAAATGGGAGAAAAGACCAACTTCGGAAGGAGTCTAGGGGAGGAAAAATTGGTTGGGATGAGATGGTAATTACTCACATTCTGAGGCCAAAATGAGAGCAAATTTGAAATCCATTTTGAAGAACGAACCGAGGGAGACAAAAAGATGAAATGAAAAAGTTTCATAAGGGGTTGTTTAAAAATGAGCTACGCTGATTTTGGAAACAACAGCTGGCTCTTGTTGGGGAACTGCCTTTTATTACAAAAAGTAATTGAAGGGAGTAGAATTCAAAATCTCCAGTGCCTTAGAAGCATGCCATTGGGACATGGGGTCAAGTTACTCAAAAATAAAGGCTCCAAAGATGAAAAAGAAATGAATAAAACAAAGCTAAAGACTATACAAATGTACAGGGGAATTTATTTGGTACTTCGAGCATCGAAGCACCTCAAATGCTGCCCTTTTAGAGGTAGTGGTGATGACGCTCTATCTTGATATACTAGCAAGAGGCCATTTTCCCCCTAGAATTGACAATGTGTAAATGGAAACCTCCACCAAAAAACTAACTTCCTGTGCCATCCCTTTAGTTTTTTCCTCTTGCCCCACAGCAAGATTTGTCTTTTGACCTAAAAACCATGAATCTTTGTTTTCTTGGTGAAGAGTTATTTTTCCTGATCATGATGCGCAGTAGTATGGTCAGATACCATAATTGGTTGCTCTTCTAGTTCTATCTAGCACCTGATTTGATTGTCCTCATTTGACATCTACTACTGATTGGCACTATCAGGTCCACTTGTCATTATTTTAGTTGAACCAATTTTCTAGTTGGCATTCTCAAGGGCTTTAACAGGTTCTTCATGAACCTCTTCTGTGGTCAGAAGATAATTACCCCTGCCAGAGGACTCAAACAAAATCTGAGCCATAGGAGATGACATTTGGGTGACCATGTACTTTGCCTCTCTCTCAAGGAGCAACCTTTGCATCACACCTTTCACAGGGATCCTTGCTTGGGATAAGTCCATGCACAATTCTCCTCTGACATCTTTGCAAAAGTTTCGTCTAAGCAGAATGCCATATGAGGCTGGGACATCAGCTACCAGCACTGTCATCTTAATCCTCTTGTCAGGGAACGCTACAAATGCAAATTGGGCATCTTTGATTTGCCCCAATAGTGGTACTTGTTTGTTCTCCATGGAGAAACATCTCCCAAAAGTTTTAGTCAATGTGAGACCAAGAGATTCTGCCACTCTAGCAGGCATAACATTGTCAGATGCACCAGAATTGATGATGCAGTTGCTCAGCTTACGACTATTTATTAATAGAGAAACATAGAAAGGTTCTATTTTCTCAAGAGCAACTGGAGGAGTCACGACAAGATTGTTCTGGGTGGATATATCTTTTGGGGGATCATGAGTTACCCTCAAAATTTCTTGTCTCGCAGGGATGGTTATACCTTTCACACATTCCACCAACCTGTCCAACTGTTTAGGATGGGCTTGTAGAAATTCAAATTCAGACATTTGAATTTTAGTCTTTTTGACATGCTCAATTATATCAAATGTCGGTATTAGACTAGGCACAGAGGATGGGAATTCACTCTTTTGGTTTTTGGGATGGGAAGGGCTGGTTTGCGAAGTTGAAGTAAAGGGGGCAGAGGTGCTTGGGGTACGTACCTTTCCAATAGTCAACGGGTCCTTTGGTTGGAAGGGCAGAGTGGTTCCCCGCTTGGCAATTGAAACTACTAGCCGAGGTTGCTCCTCTATCTTCTCTTTATCAGCTTGTCGGGCTGACTGTTTTTGAGACCGGGTGAATACAGCATATGATCCTTCAGTTGCATTCCCCTCACTTTTGGGTTCATCTTGATAATTTAGGTAGCCAATGACGGAGTCACTAGCTAATTCTTCTTCTTGCTCTCCAAAGAGATTAGCATCATATTGTTGGTCTAACTCAAGTTGGAAAGGGGGAGCGCATTCTGTTTCCAGATATCCAACCGCTGAGTTGGTTAGAGGGGCTTCAAGGGTGAGGTTCCTCTGTGGGGGAGGAAGACGATTTGGCTACCCTTGATTCCTAGCAGCATTGCCTTGGTATGTTTGATTTTGAAATGTCCTCCTTGGCATATCCTGATTAGGAGAAGTAGACATAACTTGGGCAATCTATCTTCTGAGAGCTAGCATTTCATTTGCTAACTTTTGTACCATAGGATCTGTATTAGCTGTAAAAGGGCTTTCAGCAGATGAAGGGAATTTATTTTTACTTGGGTCTTTTTTGATCTTACCTGCCAGAATAAGATCATCCTCAATCTCAGTAGCCAAATTTTGAGCCAATGCTAGATCCATAGGGCCAGCTCACCTTAACAGGAAACTTACTTTAGGAAGCTGCGAGTTGATGAAAAAGCACTTGAGATTTTCTAGCGTGGGCTGAGCCACGGTTGGAATTCGATTCCTCAATTTGTTGAATTTGGCTATGAAATCCCTCATGGGTTCCTAGGATTCTTTTTTCATCTGTGTTAGCTAAGCTAACAAAGCATGTGCATCTTCAACGGGTTTAAATCTAGCTTCAAATATGGACTTTAGTGTTTTCCAATCAGTCACTGACCTGGCCTGCAAGTGATAGAACCAATCTGCAGCAGCACCTTGCAAAGTCTCCACAAAAAGTCTTACTACCACATCCTCAAATTCTACACCAATTACACCGCATGCTATGGAGAAAGCAGCAATATGCTCATCAGGATGAACCTTTCCATCTCCAAAAAATTAGGAAATTTTTTTCTAGAACTACGAGGTAGTTCATGCAAAGGTGCAGTCAAGCTAAGGGGACCAAAGGAATTACCCCACGAGCCTTGAGCCATTATGATAAGAGGATTAAATAGCAAGATAACAAACCTTGGTGGAGTGTTTATAGGTAGGCGGTGATTAACAACGGGAAAAGAAGTTCTACCTTGTGTTGGTGACTTGACAAGGTTGGAAGGAAAACTCCTAGACCATTGAAGAGAAGCTGATGGAGGAAACAAATCAAAATTACTCTATTGTGCCAACTCAAACACAGGGTTGACAACACCCTTAGATCTCTGGCTTCTTGTGTAGTGTGGAGTTGCCAAATTTTAAAATGGAAAAGGGACTGAAACTGCTTCAAGTTAAAGCTTGAGGCTTCAAAATGCACGTTCTTCCCAGCAGCTTTGATTTTGCAGACCAGATAATATAACAGAGATGGAGGGAGATGGTAAGGCTATAATGATAATGGGTAAGACATGAAACAGAGTTACCAGACTATGTAATGGATAAGGGTAGGGACTGCTTCAATCTAAAACTTGAGGTTTTAGACTGCACATTCGTGTCCCCAGCAGAGTCGCCAAAAACTGTTGGGTGAATATTTTGTCGTCAACTAACTGATGACAAAATGGGGATATCAGCCACAACATAGGGATATTTACACCATGAAAAGTATGGGTTTACCAGATCTAGATGAAGTAAATATCTCCTCTCATCAAGGGGAGGTTCTGTATAAATACTTACGTGTTGGACATATGTATATAATTAAGCAAAAAATAACACATGGGGGTGGTATAACATCATCTACCTTTCTTTTTTCAGAGGTAATGTATAAAGAACAAAAGAGGAAAAATCCTGGTCTAAAGCTAACAACACTCCTCTTCTTTCAGGAATGGTATCAAACGAAGAGCAAGAGATCACCTGAAGTAACAAAGTCCACCAGAATGCTTACGCAAGCACAAAGTCTTTCGTAGCTTCTTTCATCGATTCGAAACAAGTACAACCGTAGAGTGAAGTGAAGCACAGTCTTCACCTGAAACTACAAAAGATAACTGAATCTCCAAGATAAAAGTAGCACAAAGTCTATCTTCTACCTTTCAGAAACAACCTCAGATAATAATAACACACCCACTTGCTTATTAAATTAGATAAACAAGATGTTACCAGGAAAAAGACATAAGAACTATTTCCTAAATAACACAGATAATCTCAACACAAAGTCTGAAATAAATTGCTTCTCATTTATTTAATCAAAATATGATTTACAAGTTTGAGCACAAAGTCTCAAAAGTTGCTTTAATTTCAATAGAGTGTTTGCTATTAAATTTTCCAAGCCCTTTTACAAATGAGGTCTCCACTATATATAGGGAGAAAATCCTCAAAAATAGAAAATAATAAAATATATAAAATATCTTGGTCAAAGATGACTCATCTTTGACTTTTAGATATTTTCCAAAAAAATTACACATAATTACATATTTCAAAACTGCATGCACTTTGCACAAAATAGAAGTGCATAAGGATAGAAGAAGAGAGAAGGGGAGAGAGAGAGTCAATTCATTTTGGCTACCAGGTTTCTTTAGATAAGCATCATCCATGGCAATAGACGCTTGAATTTCTATGACGTCTGGCACAGTTGCATTTTGGAAGATGACTTTTGCTCTGATCAGTGCATCCTTTAATGCTGTGATGGCTTTAGAGTGGCCAGTTAACCTGGATTTCAAATTCTCCAAAGTTAACTGAGCATCCAGAATGCTATCCACCGAAGACAATGAGAAGGATTTTTCCTCAAAATTTCTCTGAATCATTTCCTTGAAACTCTGAATCATCTCTTCTAGATTCTGAAGATCAGTGACTCCTTGATCACAACATAAGAGTCCTTACTGGAGATGGCACCAATAGACATCAGGGTGCTCTTCTTGAGATTTTTCATTTCTTTTCCTCTGCCGAGATCTTTCTCCAAACTATCAGTCTTTATTTTCAGTCTTCTTCATGGTCTTAGACTGCTTCAGAGAAACTTCAGTGACCTGGAAGAACTTCTGCTAAAAAGACGTCAATGAAGAGGGACCCTTCATAGAAATTATAGCAGGAACCATGATTGTGCAATCAGAGGAAGAAAGTAGCCATCTGGGAGAACTGCACATTCACTGGTCACGATCAGGGAAATGCATTTGAAAGGGATGAAATGTGAGCAAGTCAAAAAGTGAAAGAAAAAGGGGAGCGAGCGTGGAAAATAGGAAGAAGAGACCTTGAGCGGATGCAGTGAGTGGCAAAATTGCCGCCCACAACATAGGCGGGAGAACGGAGACGGTGAACATGGCTGACATCAACAAAATTATCGACCACGGTAGACGAAAACTGTTGACATCGGCAAACCTACCGACCATGGCAGACATATCAACTGACATTGGCAAAATTGGCTCAAACAGCCTGCGGTAGTCGGCAGCAAATTTACCGCCCACTGCATAGGCAACAAAAAAGAGATGCAGAACACAGGTAAGGGTGGCAAAATTTGCCGCCCTTGCAGGCAAAACTACAAGGGCGGCAAATTTTGCCGCCCTTGCATAAAAATGAAGAAAAATGCAGAGGTGGCAAAATTTACTGCCCTTGCACAGGGTAAATGGGAGAAAAGACCAACTCCGGAAGGAGTCTAGGGGAGGAAAAATTGGCTGGGACGAGATGGTAATTACTCACATTCTGAGGCCAAAATGAGAGTGAATTCAAAATCCATTTCGAAGAACGAACTGAGGGAGACGAAAAGATGAAACGGAAAAGTTTCGTAAGGGGTTGTTTAAAAATGAGCTATGCTAATTTTGGAAACAACACACTTTACTATGATAATGCACTCTACCTCAACTTCATTGTTTTGAGTTCCTCAAACATGTCATAAAATGACTCATCTAGCATTTTGGTCATTGCCTCAGGTAATGATAGAATTTCCTATGTATTTAAGTTTTCTTTTTCCCTTTCCAAATTATAGATCCTCTATTTCATTCCTTTGACCCTTACTTTTTATTGTACTAATTGAGCCTCAATCAAGCATTTAACATATTCTTCATGAATGGCAGCTTCACCCAATTGTTGACCCCCACCTAGGGTTAATCCTACAAAGGGTTCCACCTTTTGGAAGGTAAACTCCTATGCTCCCACCATGGTTATATTGGTGGTAACCCTCTCCCATATAGCTATCTCTAGATTAAAATGAATGGTTTTGGATGACTATAAATTTTAGAGGCTCTGATACCTCTACACTAGTGCTACAAGATGCTCCAGGAGCATCCATCTTCTTACTTTCTAGTCCTAGAATGACCATAATTCTCTTTTCTTCTTGATTTTTGACCATGGCCCTAATCCATATCTTAAATTTATCATGTACTTCAACATTGGAAACCTATATGATTGTCCATGAGTGAAAGAGAGAATATTTTATAATTTTCCATAAATGAACCAGTCAAGAATGACTAGTCCATGAATTGGGAATTCATCACTGAATAGATTGGCTCCATTGGTGGGGTGAGTGAAGGTCAATCTTGGTCTCTTCCTTAGTCCAATAGGAACTAATTCTATCTCTACCTTCCTCTTCTCTTGGGATGCCATAGGGACAATCTCCTTTCCTTTCTCTCCTCCAGGCTCCCCTACTTGGATTTGAGTCTCTTCAAGTAGTTCTTCTTCCTATTCAGTATCATACACCTCTGCAAGCTCCTTAAGGGCACCCTCAAGTGTCTCTTATATTTAAGGCTATCATATCTATGTACTAAATTGGGGAAGGTAGCCTTTGTGGGAGTGTTGAAGATGAGAGCCCCTCTCTGGGTCACTCTTCTAATTTCACTTCTCCCACTTTCTCCTTACCATGGCCTTGTTCATCCTAGCCTTGCATAATTTTCCCTTGAAGCTATGGTTTTTATACTTGGGGTTGTTATTGGGTTGTTTTAGATGGTCCAAGTAGCAAGTGATATTTCAAAGGATGCATTTTCCATGCTTCTCATGATGGATTTTCATCTTTGGTCAATCTATGATTCAGTTTGATGTTGTTCCATTAGATCATGTTTAGCACCTCTTCATAATTATTGGCTTAATATAAATGGTGTCATGAACACCAAGATGATTCATGTACTCAGTCTTGGGGACCTTCTCTTTCAATTAGTTACTCACTATGTTCTTAGGATCCCACATCTTGAGTTTATCAAGCTGAAACCCAAATGAATCCCTATGATTAGCTATGGTATCAACCTATTTCCAATCTTGGAGTATAGTTCTTCCAATGGTTATATGGAATGGGTGTATAATACCCTTCCTCTTTTATTTACAAATCACATCAATTCCGTTAATGAGTTAGGAGGAAATTTCTTTCCCAAAAAGCTTACTTAAAACATATGCTAGCAATCTATAAGGTTGGGACATAATCCCCTCAATCTTGATGACTGTGTGTTCAAGGTAGTATCAGATGTCACCCATCATTTCAACATATTTATTAATGAGTTGGTGGACCCTAGGCATGGTAACACCTATGATAGCCTCTATTATGGTTGGGTAGACATATTCACAAATAAATTGCGTATGGTTCCTATATTTAAAGATATATAATTTGGAGTAATGGTGGAAAATTATGGTTTTTCCCTCAAGAAACCAATTTATAATACTAGGGAAGTTAATTGAGGTAAGAATGGCATCTATTAGGTATGACATCATATAAAAATACTTATATGTCTTCCTTTTGATGGTAGTGAATTGTTTGGCCAAGAAGACACTGATCAAATCTCCAATTTGAGGGGTGAGCTTTTGTTCCACCATGAAATGTACATAGGGGACCCAGATTTTGTGCACATAGGTGGTTGAAGGGGATATAAAGGATCAATTTAATATGGTCATTATAACTTTTATGCCCTCCCTAAATTTTACTATTGGTATTTTACCCTCAAATTCCCTAAAGATATGGGGTCCTTGGTGCAACTAGGGCCTAAGGACATAATCTAAGTCATGGTTACTAGTCCATTCCTTAATTTTGGATAGGTATACATGGGGTGGAGGGAGATTATAGTATTTTTGAAAATATACAAGATAAATACACACTATCCCCTTGAAAATCCCTTCTTGAATGATCCATTCACTATCTACCCTACATTTAACAAAGATAGGAGCGAGGATGTCTATACAATGTAGTACCTATAGTTTTTCAGTAGCATGGTGGAGTTTAGCATGGAAATCCTAATCATAATGTATCTAGACCACCATGGAAATCCTCTACTCCTCTTTTGTAATGGGATTTAGTTATTCCATAGCAAAGAATAATTCAGACTAATTCCTAACACTCAGGATATTAAGGGCTATAAGGTCTAATTTGGTGTCCTTGAAGATATGCCACTCATTATCTATTGATAAGTAGAGATCAATATCTTCCTTAAATTTCTATCTACAAGCTACCATGGTGCCTATTTATTCAAAATTTTCACACTAAATAACAAATGGTCTCTGTGAAATCTCTTTTGCACTAAAAAACATAATCAATCTCTCTTTGAATGAAATTGTGACCAAATGAATGTGATTAGGTCACTTTTTATGTAGGGTTTAGGGTTTTGGATATTTAATGGTAAGATATATCAAACTCTAGCTTATACTTGACTTAGATTTGATTGGACATTTTCCTTTATACCTTTGCATTTTCAAGCCCATAAAATCTTTCATTTTTTCCTTTTTTGCTTACATGGTACCTATGTGGCATTGATCTGGACATTTCAATACATTTTTCATAAATGTCCTTAAGAACTAGCCATTGGAATTTAAAATTCCCCTCTTTATTTCACTCCATTGGATTAAAATCTTGGATTAATGTGAGCTTTTGATTGTAATATAGGCCCTTTCCTATGATTGGATCCTTTCTATTCCAAGCCTTGTGGTTGTGACACTTAGCATCTTTGTGTGCCTTCCTCATGCTTTGTATCCTATGTCAGTCATTTTTTGAAAGAGCATTGGCCACATGGAAAGCTCATAGTCCTTTGAAAATTTGAGTGCCTTCATGCCATTGGATCATCCTCCAGTGATAAAGAATGAATCATTAGATCATCCTATCAAGTCTGCTTCGAATGTGATTTCACCATGCATCGAGCTTGTGGGCTCTTAGGGATTCAATTAAAAGTCTTTAGGGTTCTCACATCATTGGATCATCTTATAGAGACAAATCACAAACTTTTGATTTTCATAGATATTTGAACTTTAAGTTAGCACATCATTAAAGTGGGACTTAGGCTTAAGTTCCTTAGGCTAAGGGATTTATATCTAATTTTTTCCAAAACATATAAAGGGGGGCTAAGATTAAATGTTTTAATCCAATGTTTACATTGTGTTTAATAAACACAATGTATGTATTGGTCTAAAATATTTATGCCAAGGCTTGATAAAATATGCTCAAAGGGACTAAAAATGGTATACTGGTCTAATAATGAATATGATTTTATTGTATTGACAAAACACATTAAAACCTTTAGCTATAAATAATGTAGTCTAAGTCCTATGTAACAAAGATCTCCTTTTTTAAAATAAAACTTAGAATAAGTCTATAGTTTGAGGTTCATGATATTTAAACAAAATGATATGGGGAACCAAAAGTATAGATTTAGACTAAGTTTTCTTTTGAATATATTTAGACCATAAGACCATTTCCATATTTTTTAGGTCAAAGATTTTTGATGTTTGAGCATTTCCCTTAGCTTGTAAAGAAATTTTTGAGCCTTCCAACAAGATTTTGGAGCATATTTTGATCCTAAGTAGAATCATTCATTAGCTTAAATTTGATGATCTCATAGACATCAAATAGATTCTTGTAGATGTCAAATAACAGTCATGCAAACATCAATTTTAAACTAGTGAAGCTTTTAATTTGATGGGCTTAAAGTTGACAGTCACTTGGATGTTAAATACGTCCTTGTAAACATCAAATGAATATCATGCAAACATTAATTTTAAGCTCATCGAATTATTATGACCAAATACGAGAGTGCCACTTGGTACCTCCATGGAGATTTCAAGGATCTTGGACTTAATTCACTCCATCATATCAAAATTGGTGATGAAAAGATAACTGTAAGATCATGATCTAAGAGATTGCTCATGATTGGTTATTTTAGTCGAGTAAGCCCCTTTGCTTTAGTCCTAAAATGTAAGGGTGTCATATGTAGATCATTTGGGCCTTTTATAATCCTTTGACCTTTCAATTGTGCTTTTTTCTATCTGATTGGGACCTCACAATGAAGTGAGAACCATTGATTATGATCAGAGAGCTTAAATATGATTGGTCTAAGGAGCTATGTGCAGGATTATGTTTATCTTTCCTCACACCATCTGATTGGAATGCCATGAGGAAGCATGGGCCATTAGATCATCTAATGTGCATGATGTTTAATTCAAATATTGATCTTTTCTCACACTATTGGATCAAATATCATGATAAATTAAGGGTGATTGGATCCTACGAGATGTAAGGAAGTTAAGGTAGGACCATGATGATATAAAAGACTTGGGCTAAGGTTTTTGAGACTAAGGTTCTGATGGTATTAATAAATATGTTGGGTCCTTAGGATTAAAACCTTAGGCTAGAGTATAAACAAGGGATTGAGCTAACATAAAAGTGTACTTGAGGAACTGGAAAAGCTAAGATGTTAAGACTAAGGTCATGTTTGTATTAATAAATATGATGGACCCTTAGGTTTGAAACCTTAGGTTAAGTTAGAAAATATTAAAAGGGACCCTACAAAATGAATATTAATCCTAGTACATAAGGAACTTTAAAGGGGGAAATAACAATGGGGACCAAGTATTTTAGGCTAAGTTTTAGTCATGTTTAAAAACATGACTAAGCTTAAAATATGAACTTTATACTTAGGTCCAAAATGGATTTTTAAAATTTTCTCACCAGTATTCAAATTTGAACTGAGGGTTTTACCAGGGTTTTGGAACATGAATTTATCAGGAATAGACACCATGGAACCTGCAAATTAAAAGCAATAAAGACCGTTTATTAGCACTATTAGTCAAAATTAAAGAAAAACATAACCTAAGTAAGTTTGCTTTGATAAATTGGATGATTTAAAAATTCTAAAAATGAACTTATCATGCCATATTTTATGTTTAATTCTCAAGGTTTCTCAAGGGTCCCAATTTTCCAAAATGGGGGTATGTTGGCCCCAACAAATGGTGACTCAAGGGGGAACATAGCAATATGTTAGAACCTAGAGACTCTGATTTAGACAAATATTTAGATCATTCATTCCAATTGATCAATATCATCATCTAGATCATGTTATGGTTGAAACAAACCTTAAAATTTTAGACTTTAGATCAAACACCAAGACATAGCCATACTGTGTGTGTGCTTTGATTCCACTTACTATTTTCCATGGGGTTCAAGAAGCAACTCCTAGGTTTCTTATTCTTAATCACTAACACGTGACTTATAGCATGTTAGAATGTTCATTAGGAACCATGATTTTACTTAGGAAAGGCTTAGGCATTGATCTATTACTAGCTAGTCATCCATAGCCCTAACAGAGATGCCTTTAGCTCCACCCAAGGCCTTGTTCCATTGCCATCCAGGCATCCATAGCCCTGGTGGAGATTACCATAATCACCTATGCCTGAAAGATTTTGATTTTCATTGCATCCTTCTTTTTTTTATTTTCTTTAGACATTTATGCTTTTACCAAGGTTGGGAACTAGAATAGTTAGGTTTTAGGATTTGGTCAATTGTTTGATCTTTAGAGAATTGCGTATGGCTACAACCATTATCCTAGGAAAGCATGTTGATTAAGTGCTAATACAAGTATACCATGATAGTTTGAGCTTTCACCCCACAAGTGTAAGGCTTCTTAGAACTAGTTTGAGGTCAATACAATGGTCAAGTTCTCATGAAATAATTGGTCCTTTCTATTGGTCTTTACCAATTTTTGTAAATTACAACATTATGTTCACATTTTAGGACCATGGTTATCATATGCATGGGGTACATACCTTCATTTCTAAACTTTGTGGATTTTTAAGCAAACTTCATAACTTGAGGTTAAAATTATCCAAGAGAACTTATGAAGACCAAGGAACAAGGAAACAAGAAAGAAACACACAATAAAAAGCAAGAAAGAAAGAAAGGAAAGGAAATGTGTGTGTGTGTGTGTGTGTGTGTGTGTGTGTGTGTGTGTGTGTGTGTGTGTGTGTGTGTGTGTGTGTGTGTGTGTGTGTGTGTGTGTGTGTGTGTGTGTGTGTGTGTGATTATGTACAAATAAGGGATAGGAAGGAAATAACTAAAAGGAAACTAGTTAGCCTACCTACTCTAAATTCTAACCATATTATAGTTTACTACATGAAGACCTAAGGAGGAGCAACAAAGAAGTAGTGCTTGAGATAATTTCCATTGGTAGGTAGTGTTAACTCTACTCCTTGTAGATATTTGAACTTGAAGGTGTCATTTCCCAATGTTTCGACAATCTAGTATGGGATAATCCATAATGGTGTGAATTTTCCATATTTTCCCTTAGGCTTAGATGTTTTGTCCCAAAGGAGAATTAGGTCTCCTTGTTTTAACACCTTAATCTTTGATCTTTTGTCAAACCACCTTTTGAATGTGGTTGGATTCCTACTAAAATCAATAAAGGATTTCTTCCTTGCATCTTCCATCTGAATTATGTCTATAATTCTTGAGTTTTCTAACTCTTAGCTCTCTTCCATATATTCGTGCATAAATTTGTATATGGGTAGCTTGAGAGTAATAGGAAAGATACGTTCTTGTCCATACACCAATAAAAATAGTGAAGCTCTTAAGTCTTACTTGATTCTTATCCTATCATCTCATAGTGCAAAATTAAGAAGATTATGCCAAGTCCTAGGCTTGTCTATAGTAGACTTCTTGATTGCCTTCATTAGGTTCTTATTGGCAGATTTAGAGACTCCATTTCCTTGGAGGTAATGGTTGGATGTAAACTTGAGAGTGATGCCATTATCATAAGCCCATTAAATATTCTCTATAGATGTGAAGGTTGATCCATTGTCACATACTAGAAATATTGGAGTTCCAAACTTAGTGCAAATGTTTTCCTTCAAGAAGTTGATCACCTCTTTAGTCCTACATTGTTTAGTGGTTATAGCTTCAACCCACCTTATACAATAGTCTGTGGAAGTGAAGACATATTTGTGACCTTCAGATGAATTGGGCTTGATTACCCCAATAAATTCTAACCCTTATTGAGCAAATGGTTTATCAACCATGACTAGTTATAGAGGCATGTTTACTTTATCTCTTTAGTGTTAAAAATCTGACATAAGTGACATTCCCTCACATGTTTGTGAGAATTCTTAAAAATAGTTGGCCAATAATAGCTAGCTCTGAGAATTTTTTGAGTAGTGGTCCTCCCAGATGGATGTCCATTGCCCAAATTTTCATGAGAGGTGCTCATGACTTGAGTGGCCTTTTTTTTATGAAACACATCTCAAATAAACCGCTTCAAATTTCCTTTTATACAAAACCTCATCCTTGATAAAATAATGGGTTGAATTCAAACTTAGGACCCTCTTTTTCTCCCTGAATAATCTTGTAGGACAAGTACCATTAATTATCAAATGTATGATTAAATCATAACACTCATTAGCTTGAAATTTTTGTTGATCCACTTTCATAATGCTTATCCTAGGGTTAGCATTAGCAATCATTTGGATAAAATATTGGCACCTTACCAATTTTTTTATTTTCATTTCTAAGTCATACTCCCACAAAACTAACATCCACTTACCTCAGCATTTAACCAGATAATTCTAAGTTAACATAAGTTTGATGTTAGGGTTGGGTAAGATACCATGCACCTTATTTCTAAGGATGTAATGATTGATTCTCTTAACTACCTTAACTAATGCATATGACTGCTTCTCAATCAATGAATAATTTAACTCAACATTCTTAAAATTAGTTATCATAAAAGATATTGGCTGATCACACCCATCAATCATCTGAGTTAACACTATAGTCATAGTGTGGTCAGATGCAAAGGAATAGAGGTAGAAATCCCTTGCAAAATTAGGACTTATGAGGACTCGATCTTGGTTAATGGTCTCCTTGATATCATTTAATTCCTTTCTAGATTCTTAATTCTATGTGACTTTGACATTATTCTTTATATTTAATGGCTTGACAATCTCTACAAGCCAAGAAATAAACTTTCTCACAAAATTTATTTTACCAAAGAATGACTTTAGTTCTTTCTTATTGTTTAGAGGTTCTATTCTAGATATGGCCTCCACTCTTTCAGGATCTATATAGATCCCATCCTTGTTTATAACATGACCTAATAATTTTCCTTTTGTAACACAAAATATACTCTTCTTAGGGTTTACATAAATCCCATGCCTTCTACATCTTTCCAACACTTGTTGCAAATGCATGAAGTGATCTTTCCTATTTTTATAAAAACCTATTAGATCATCCATATAAATAATAATACACTTACCTATCAGGCCTTAGAATGCATGGTTCATATCTCTTTGAAAATTATCTCCTTCATTGATTAACCCAAAGGGCATCCTCTTTTAATCAAAGGTTCCCCACTTAGTTGTGAAGGTTGTTTTCATCCTATCATTTTTGTCAAACAATACCTTGTTGTAACCTAAAAATCCATAAAGGATAGACATCATAGCTAAACCTGAAACAAATCAAATCACTTGGTATAGAGAGGGAAGGGGATAGTTTTCCTTTCCTAATGCTTTGTTTAAGTTTTTTAAGTTGATACAAAGTCTTATCTCACTATTGTTCTTCTTGACTAGCACTAAGTTAGCCACCAAAGTAGAATGTCAGATGAGGAAGACTATCCTAACATCTATTAATATTTTGATCTCTTTAAAAATCATTAGTAATAAGATAGGATTTACTAGCCTCTATTTCTTCCTGAATGGTTTGAAATTTTTCTTAAGAGGTATAACATGGGTAATGACTCTTGGATCAAATATCTTTAGGTTAACATAGGACCAAGATATGACATCTCTATATTGGGTAAGGAGCTCTTTGGACTTCTTTTTTTCAATGTTTATATAGATTTTTCCAATGTTTACTAGCTGGGGTTGATCTTGGAAGCCAAGATCAAGAACATTATAATCTTTCCCACTTACCTTGGGAACCTTAGAAACTTTAACTAGTTTGTCATGATCAAATAGTCTCTCTAAAGTAATCATCCCCTTGGGGATCTTATTATTATTCAACTAAATGACTTTACCATTAAACTTGTCCTCCTTAGAGTCACTTTCATTAGTCTTATCAATAATATGATCATCAAATACTCCAAAATTGGTCATGAAATCCAATATTTATTGATCATTGTTGAAAACTTGAAAGTGGTTAACATTATTAGGTACTAAAGGACAAGGGATCAACTCAATGCTAAAATTAGGGGAATCTTAATTGGGCATGAGGTTGGCTATAGAAGATGCCAACTCATTAGCAGCTTGGTTTTCCTCCCTTGGGATAGAGGTAATGCTCAAATCATAAAAGGACTCAATCAAATCCTGAACCCTAAACTTATACCTTTTCAGGTATGGGATCCTGCATTAGTACTTGTTTCTTACTTGGTTAACTACTAGTTCTAAATCCCCATAAACTAACCTTGTTATTTATAGAAAATTACAAACCTAAGATAAGGGATTCATACTTAGATTATTAGTACAAGGGAATTGGATTCTATAGGAATCAAGGTACTTTTTATTATTAGGGTTAGTTAAGACAACACTAACACCTGATCTAACATTACACTTAGCACCATAAAAATGTAATTTCCATAATCTAAGAACAATATGAACACTATTGGGATCACATACCTTATCAGTATCTAGGTTAAAGCCCCTAAGTCTAAGTCAATTATGTTGACCCTCTCATTTAAAGCATTATACTCAATTATCATGTGTTTCATCCTTGGTTCTCTTTCAACCTGATTTGATTAGGAATTCCCTTCTAAGGTAACCATAAATGTGAGCAATCTATAGACATGTAACTATTCAAAGCCTTGGTCCATTCCCTACTCAATAAAATTCCATAAACATCAAGTATATCAACAACTTAAATATCAATGAATTTCTACACCTTAGGCTCAGAAGCTAGTTTCATGTGAACATTTAGAAGCTCCCAAATTACCCTAAATCTAGATTTGTCTAATTGGATGACAATCCTATCAGACTTAATAGGAGTCAAGCCAAGTTGTTTACATATATCTAAACGTATGGTGTTGGTAGAATCACTAGAGTTTATCAATCAATTATGTAAGTTCTTACCAAATATCCTAATAGTGAGCAAGAAAGGAGGAGATTCAACTTTGGCTTTGTGTAGAGTCACATTAGCATGATCAGCCTTAGGTGGATTATTGGGCCTCTTTGATAGAGATTCTAGTAAGAGGTCCCTTTTCTCTATGATATTTGTGAGTTCATGTAAAGCAATATTATCCTTTATATTCTTCATATCCTCAACAATGTTATATCTAATTTTATTAGAAGAACTAGGAATATCAACATTGGGTTTATAAGTGTTCCCTTTAGGTGGCTCTAGATTGTTGCTTGAAGAGGTGTCTGGAGGAGTCCCAAAATTATTTGGAGGTCTTGAGGTAGTTAAGGGATAACTCTATTCTTTATTCCTCAAGGGATAGGTCTTCTTCAAAAACTATTGAAAGGCTTGGATATCCTCAAGGATCTGATTAGGTTCATTTTCCTCGTGAAAGTGGAAATCAAAGGTGTCAACCATGAAGGCTTGATCAGATGACTTAGATCCCAAATCACTTATACCAATTTCCTTATTGGGGACCACTTCAAATGTATCCAAATCCTCTTATAAAGCCTCAAAGGCTTTGAAAAATTTTATGCAATTAATTTCACCATGCTTGGGTGTGCAATGCACCCTACAATAATCAGGTAATGCAATATTAGTGAGGTTAATGTCGATGGTATTCTTTTTAGAAGATGGCTCATTATGTTTATTATTATTAAAACTATCATTCTAAAATTTATTATTTTGCCTATTATACCTTTGAAATGAGAAGTTCCTACCTAAACTTTTATCAATATTTCCAACTTAATTTTGTAGCTGAAGAAAATTAGTGCTCAACTTTTAGACCAATTTTAAGATAGATTCATCTCATTTTTAAGAGTTTTAAAATTATGTACTTAGTTATTGTTAGTAGATGGTACCAAATCCCTGTTATCATTTGTACTAAAACAACTATTAAGATGATTTAGGAACCCTAAGTTTTGATTGGGAACAACATGACACAATTTCAATTGATTGAGGTTTGGAAGTTGGTTCAATGTTGGGATATTTTGGTTGTTGTTAGGGAATAAGTTCATCATAGGCATATGTGGGTTGACATTTGGCATAGAATATTCCATTTTTCCTTGGGGATATATTTGATCATTGATGATCACTACCTAAAAATAGGCCCTAACTAATGAATTTATAGCTTTCATGGATCTCTTTAATAACATAGAGTTCATGAGATCTACTGCATCTTTGTAGATTTCTAAAGCTAAGACATCATCGAGCTTATAGAGTTTTATGGTCCTAGTATACATTTTATTAAAAAATATTAAAGGACCTAATAGTCTCACTTTTATCCCTTATAATAGTGGTGAACTGATGGTAAATAACACAAGGATTGATAATCTTACCAGATTGATCTATAAAAACATCAATGAAACCATCCCAACTGGTGATGTCATTATCAGGCAAGTTCAAAAACCATTCATAAGCATCATCTTTAAATGTGAAGGGGAATAACCTATAAGATACATCATCATGCACAACATTTACCAACCTTAAGACAACTTTAAAATACTTTATGTGCTCTTCAATAGTTGTAATATCAAGTGGATTAAATTTAGGCAAGTACTTATTAGGGTTGCATGGGAGATCATGTACAGCACCTAGTACATTAATTAAAGATTCTCCAAACCAAGACATGCCTAGTTGAATTTTGAAGGCATAAGTACCTTAAAGAAGTGAATTTGGAAAAGATTCAGATATCCTATGCCTACCTTTCTCATGTTTGGCTTTTCTATGAACCTCAAGATCAAGCAAAGGTTCCTTGGTTTCTGAGTGTGATCTTGTCCTAATCCTAGGTAGTTCCAACTTGAAATTTTAAGATCCTACCTAAAATATGATGTATTAATTTCAATTTTATAAATAATAAGAGTTAAACCTACACATTGAGCTTATTTTTCAAAGGTTGTATGAAAAATTACAAAGGACATTGATCTTTGACTAAATTAGTTCAAAGACGTATTTAATTATGTGAATATAATCTAAATTTATAAGTCTAAGACTAAATTAACTTGGATATATAAAATATATGCCAAAATTTGATCAAAATGAGCCATCTTAACCTTAGATACTATGGATTTTCAACTTTTTAAGCTAAATTTATTGAAAACAAGCATCAATATCTCAAAGAACTTCAATATATGTCTAAGGAAGCATAAAGATGTGTCACAAACTATAAAGTTCAATGATATTTATACTTATAAGTAAATGATTCACTCAAAATCACAAAGATACACTAATCTTAGATTAAAAAATTCTAATATCAACAAAGATTTAAAGAATTCATGGAGATCGGCCTTCCTTTTAGCACTATTGGGAAACTGCCTTGTTGATGCATCTAAGTGTACTACATGGTTCCTTAGTATTTAAAGAACACTTCTCATTTTATAATTTTAGGAATTCAGAGCATGAGTAGTAGGTTATGGCAAATTTATGTTACCTATGGTGAAATAGCGGTAGAGATATGCATTGGTGTCCCATGAATTGAAGAAAATATATATTAACACTTAGTGAATTATGGTCTAGATTTAAGCTGCAAACTAATCTAAGTGAATATTTGTAATGATATTTAAAATAAAGTGGTATAATGTAAAAAAGAGGATCAAAGAGAAGGGTAAGGTAGAAAATGGAGCTAGTGATTACCAAATTTAGTCTTAAATGTCATGACAAAGCATCAATTGCAACTAAGTATACATTAAAACCAATATATAATGAAAAATAGCCTTAGATCAAATTCTATTATATATTAGGAAAACTTTAAAGGATAATTTCAAGAGTCAAAAGTAAGAACCATGTCTACTTTAAGGATTTACTTACTATAAACAAATATCATTCACACATCTGATTACAGAGCAAAATGAAATGAAGCAAAACATAATATCTTCCAACTAATCTAGCATATGCACAAATTATAAACCCTATGATTAGAAAATGAAACCCAAAATTCAAAGAAACTATTCAAATTCAAGACATAAAACTAATAATTGAGAGAAAAGCTATATTAACAATTGACATATCAAATGTAGACCATCTTTGCAGAACTCCTTGATTATATTAATTACTTTAACTATACAAAATTTGATCAAAATTTTATACCTTTACAAAGTGGTAATACATGCCTTTATAGAAAGATTAGTAAATATACTAGTTAGTTACAATATATAGGTGCACAAAAGATAAGGACAACTATCCTCCCTAAGATGGTTCTATAATACACTTGTTTTCTACAATTAGACTGACCTAGGGGAAATATACTAACATACTAGCATATGCCTTACAAAAGAATATTATATTTTAAAATGTTATACAATTATACAAAATATAATATTGTCTAATTTGCTGGTGGGGCCTTTGCTTGTTTTTATTGGACGATGCTCATGGCATTATTATGTTGCTTATCAACTAGCTTTAGATCCACATCAGACTTCAGGATATGCTCTTCCTCTTGATCTATCAAGTCCTCGAGTTATCTATCATTTTTGGTCATGGCTTCTTTAAGGCTCCTAGCTTCATTCATCCTTTATTTAACATTGAATATCATGTCTAAGATCTTACTGTTATCAGCCCTAGATTTGCCTTGGCTCTTTCCTTTGATTTCTTAAGTTACCAAAGTAGCCCTATGTTTAAATTCTTCAACACTTATGATTCCAAGGGTAGTGGGTTGTGCAGGGTCTATAATCATAGTCACAAGAAGTTATTTAATCCTTGCAATTATCTCCTTTTCATCTTATAGGAGCCTTTACACATTATTGTGCCATGCACTCAAACTTTGAACCTTATCAACCATAATTCCCAGAATTGTGCTCAAGTGTCCTAAACTAATGATTTTGAAGCCTGTGATCTATTTCTTTGCTTGGATGTTGAGAAGTTTGGATATTTTATCCTCTGAGGCTTGCCATTGGGTGAACAAGCCTTTGGCTAATGTACTTTATTTTGTTAATGCACTCTACCTAAAATTCATTATTTTGAGTGCCTCAAACATGTCATAAAATGACTCATCCAACATTTTTTTCATCACCTTAGATACTCATAGAATTACCTATGTCTCTAGGTTTTATTTTTCCCTTTCAAAATTATATATCCTCTATTTCATTCCTCTGACCCCTAATTTTTTTTGTGATGATTGAGCCTCAATCAGGGTTTGAACATCTTCTTCATGAATGGAATCTTCACCCAATTGTTTCCCTCCAACTAGGGTTAATCCTACAAAGGGTCCACCTTTTAGAAGGTGAATTCCTCTTCTCCCACCATGGTTTTCTTGGTGGTAACCCTCTCCAATATAGATATCCCTAGATTAAATTTCATGGTTATGGATGACTTTGTAATTTTAGAGGCTCTAAGACCTCTACATCGATGCTAGCTGATGCTCTAGAAGCATCCATCTTCTTACCTTATGGTCTTGGAGTGACCACAATTTGCCTTTCTTCTTGCTCTTTTACCATGGCCCTAATCCATGGCTTCATGTCATCATGTACTTCAACATTGTCAACCTCTGTGATTACCCATGAGTGAGAGAGAGAATGAATTTTTTGTAATTTTTCATAAATGAACTAGTCAGGAATGACTAGTCTATGAATTGGGAATTCATCACTAAATAGATTGACTTCACTAGTGGGGTGAGTGAATTTTAATATTGGTCTCTTCCTTGATCTAATAGGAACTAATTATAGCTCTACCTTCCTCTTCTCTTAGGATTCCATAGGGACAAGATATTTTCCTTTCTCTCCTCTAGGCTCCCCTACTTGGATTTGAGTCTCTTTAAGTAGTTCTTCTTCCTGGTCAGTATCATACACCTCTGCAAGTTCCTTGAGGTCACCCTTAATTATCTCTTCTAGCTCTAAGGCTATCATATCTATGTACTAAATTGGGGAATGTGGCCTTTGTGGGATTTTTTAATATGAGGGCCCTTCTCTAGGTCTCTCTTCTAATTTCACTTCTCCCACTTTATCCTTACCATGGCCTTGTTCATCCTAGTCTTGTACAATTTTCCCCTGAGGCTATGGTTATTCTACTTTGAGTTGTTTCTAGGTTGTTCTAGATGGTCTAGGGAGCAAGTGATATTGCAATGGATGCATTTTCCATGCTTCTCTTGATGGCTTGTCATCTTTGGTCAATCTATGCTCTAGTTTTATGTTGTGCCTTTAGATCCTAACCAACATCTCTTCATAATTCTTGGCCTTGATATAAATGGTATCATGAACACCAAGTTGATGCATGTACTAAAGCTTGGGGAGATTCTTCTCCTTTAAATGGTTCTCACTATTTTCTTAAGATCCCACATCTTGAGTTCATCAAGCTGAAACCCAAATAAATCCTTCTGCTTGGCCATGGTATCAACCTATTTCCAATCTTGAAGTATAATTCTTCCAATGGTTAGAGGTAAGGGGTGGAGAATGTTGGGTATATATTCTGTTACTAATATAATAGTAATAAAATGGTACTTTCAAACATAGTGTGATGAGATAAATCTCTCTTCAAGGAAAGGGGAGGATCCCTTTTTATTGTTAACTAACACAAAAAGTTATTATTTACACTAATTTTATTAAAGTGGGTGTTTTCATACCATCAAATCCTCTTTTTTAGAGTTTATGTTTACTTAAAACTTTCTTTCATTCCTTAAAATGTATTGTGAAAATGTAAAAATACTTGATGGAGCAATGATAACCGATATCCAGATTAGTTAGCTGAAAGAGTAACTAGAATGATACCAACAAAGTAACATGAATAAATGGAAAAAAGTGCAGTCTAAACTCTTCACCTTATTTTTAATAAAGATTAAAATCGCCAAATAAGATTAACTTGTGACCCAAAGTCTCCATGGTAAATCTCTTTCAATGATGAACACAAACCTGGTAACAAAAATGTATCTCAAAGACTCCAAAATCAACTTCCTGGCACCTTCCATTTTATAGAAATTTCACACCACAATTCAATCAAAGTAAAATAAAATGTAATGTAAAAGACAAAAGAACATTCCCAATACACCACAAGTATATTCTAACACAAAGATTGAAAGAACAATTGATTTTTATTATATTGATATAATTCAAGATTTAAAATAAGAACACAAAGTTTCAAAATTACTTATCAATTTAGTAGCGTTTCACCTCTATAGTCGTAGTGATTTTTACAAAAGAGCATCCTCATATTTATAGAGATCAGATATGAGAAAAAATAGAAAAAACATAAATACATTGATGTATTCATTGACAAAGTCTAGTTTGACTTAGGACTATGTATTTTTGTTATGTGCAAATTACACCCAAAAAAATTACTTATAAAAAGTTACAAAAATAAACTAAGTGTCCTTAGACACAGAAATTTATTATTTTTTGTTCATCTCCAGATATGATTTGTATCTCTTCAGGGTGGCCTAGAACTCACTGTTATCTAGCCTTGATGTATTTCTAGAGATAGCAAGGACCCTTGTAATGGAGTCTGCTAGATTAGCTGACATGTCTTTAATTTTATCCAAGATTATTTGTAACTTATCCATTATGAATTGAAACTCTACCAATTTGTTGATGGAATCAAGCGTGAATGTTTTTGTTTCAATCTTTATTTGAATCAAGGATGTGAAGTCTTGAGTTACTATTTTCATAGGAATAATTTCTTAGGAGTCATCTTTAACTTGACAAGTAATTTTTCCAATCTTAGTTGTAAAGTATAACATTTTAACATTGCACATATCTTCAACTTCTTTGAGATATTTAATTAGATTCTTGAGAACTTCCTTCTTATTCTTCATTGCTTCTCTATACTCTATGAATACTTTCCTACTTGGAATGACCTTCTACTCAACTAAGAGTACCATCTTGAATTGGTGTAGTTGAGTCCATGTATGAATATCCTTTTTAGTCAACCCAAAATCTTGAGTGAGTTTTTTAAGTATTTTTTGAATTTCCATTTTCACTTCACTCAAGATCTTGAAAAATTCAATTCCATAATGTAACCATTGAGTACCTTGTGTTGAAAATATTTCAATCTAGGCATTAACTTCCCAACCTTGAGATCCAAGTTTTCCGCCTATTGAATTTTTTTTCTATGCTTTCATTTTGAACAAATTCAACTAACTCAGAGGATTGTGTGATATTTAGTAGAATAGAGGTTATTTGTTCTACTTGTACCTTTATTTGATATTTAATTTTCTTGTCCTTGTCATATCTCTTGCTCAAGGATGCCAGTATAAACACTTTAAAATTGCACCTTGTCCAGTTTTTGATGTCAAACCCATGCTGTGAACCCCTACCTGAACCTAGAGCTATGTGAACACCTAGTTAACTTAGTCCATTTATTAATTTGCTAACTTGACCTTTTTAATCCACCTTATTTTATACTAATTTTCACCCATTTTGCCTTAGGCCCTTGATCAACACTGGTTAGCCCATCTGGTGCCAATCAAGTTTCCCAACCTACTTTAAAGCCACTTTTATCTATGTACAAGATAAGAATGGCATGATTTAGAAACTTATTTATTGTAATGTTAATGAACTTTAAAGCATCCTAAATATCATATTTTCCTCTACCTAATTAACAACTTCCCCCTACTCATTTAGTAACTTCATCCTACAAAAGGAGAGGAGGAAGTGATAAAAGAGGAGGACAATCCACAAATCAACATCCAAAAAAGGTTATCAAGCATATAGGTATTCAAAATTTTCAACATCTAGGTTTCTTATAGCAACTCAACATCAATAGAAGAGACCTAAAACTCTACCAAAATTCCTCTAGGATTCATCAACATCTTCAACCAATCTCAAAGCTAAGTATTTATTTTCATATACTCATGTACTTTGTTTCAATTTAACACCTCTACCTAAACCAAACCTAACCATTAATCTAATCCAGACGCTCTATCTATCATCTACCCTTTCCTAGATACTGAACAGACCCCTAGCATTCTAATATACCTATTCTACAAACTAAACAACACTCTTTCTAAAGTTTCCCAAAAATATACAAGAACTGACTATAATTATCATAATTGATGATGGTTATCTAAACCAGTAATGGTTAGTAAACTAACTATGGTTAACCCAACCGGTGATGGTTAGCCTGACTAGTGATGGTCACTGTGTGACAAAAAACTATCAAGCAACAACCAACCTTCCACCTCAACCAAAACCCTATTTTCATGGCCCCTATCATCTCATAGACTAGAAATAACAACCTGACCAGACCTGAACACTTATTTAATAATTTATCATTTACCTTAATTTTATTTTATTAGAACACTATCATTTCATTTGAAAAGTATTTATTTTTTTATATCTAGTAATTTCATGTTAAGCAACTTTCCTTTTTACCAAACATTAAATTCTATCAAGAAGGTGGATTGACAGCCTTCCAAATAGTTCACGCTATCTTGGATCTAGCTCCCACTAGGCAATCCACCTATCTACTTGTCTAACAAACAAGTTTTATTTAGTCTTATCTTATTTCAAGTATTCTTCCCTATCTAAATAATATTTCTCACATCATATGGATCACATGCAAACTTTATACTAGGTATTTCTTTACACACCCTTCTCTTTCAGTTTTATCTCTTCTTTCACATTAAACAAAAATCAAAAATTTGACTAAAACATTTTGGCATGCCTAGTGGGAACCCACCCTTATTTTCATAATTAAAATCCACCTATCTACTTGTCTAACAAACAAGTTTTATTTAGTCTTATCTTATTTCAAGTATTCTTCCCTATTTAAATAATATTTCTCACATCATATGGATCACATGCAAACTTTCTACTAGGTATTTCTTTACACACCCTTCTCTTTCAGTTTTATCTCTTCTTTCACATTAAACAAAAATAAAAAATTTGACTAAAATATTTTGGCATGCCTAGTGGGAACCCACCCTTATTTTCATAATTATAATTCATATTCTCTCTCTCTCTCTCTCTCTCTCTCTCTCTCTCTCTCTCTCTCTCTCTCTCTCTCTCTCTCTCTCTCTCTCTCTCTCTCTCTCTCTCTCTCTCTCTCTCTCTCTCTCTATTTTTTGCTCATTCAAACAAATCTAAATTTATTTTATGTTTAAAATTTGAATGCATACATTATTTGCTTTCAATTTTAGTACATCTAGCTAATTAAATAGCAAGTAATATATCGTAGTTCCACTTTTGATATCACACACAAAACCTAAACTAATTTCATAACCAACGCATCAAAATAATACTTGAGATAAGGCTCGACCATTATTTCACCACCTAGCATAAACCTTACCCCTTCTTGGCTATCCTACTTGGATTTCATCACCAAGGGGAGAACCAACTCATCTCTCTGGTTGAGTATAAACTATGAAACTCGATATTTTAGCTAAGCACTCAACACTCTTACCACTATAGGGCCATGAAGGGATGGGGTGAACCCTAATACCAAGCCACATAATAAAGTTCAACATAAAATTTCCCTTGAGTACCAAACCAACCTGAAACCAACCTTAGATTGCCTCTTTAGTACTTGATCTATAAGCCAACATTATTCTTCACAATTTCTAAGGCATAAGGCAACAGTGATCTAAAAATAACCCTAATTTTAAATTCACTTGTAGTGTATGTTTGGATTTACCATGAGTTCCTTTCTTTGGCTTGCTCTTTGTTTGAGTTGTAAATTTTTGTCATTTCTTTTCTATTCGTCTCATAGTCTTTACTAGACAATAATTGAGGGATCAAACCAACTAGGAACCTACCTTTCACCATCTTTCCTTCATTACCTTGTTTAATGGAGAGCCTCCCTATAGTCTTCCCTAGAGATCTTAGCTTTAATAGAATACTAGAAGACAACCCTCTTGCCTTAAAGTATTACCTTGCATCATGAGTTACTCATGCTCCCAATCTCACCTATAATCAACCCAACCTTACCTATAACAACTTCAACCAACCAACAAACTGTCAACTACCACTTGAGTTAGTTACAATGTTAACGTATCAAATAATCAAAGTAGAGTCATCCATTTTTAGTACCCATGACCAATCAACCCTCACCTACAACTATAAAAATCTCAACTTCAACCAACCAACAACCTATCAACCATTTGATCATCATCATACCTATTCAAAAACCCATCAACACCAACTTAAAAATCATCATAACCAACCTTAACTTTAACCTATCCAGTCTTATCAACCATTGGGTCATTTACCCTAACTTGCTTTGAGGTAACCCTATTTATCTCAACACCAATATTTGGCCTATCCTCTTTCCCATCCAACCAACAACTATCCAACCAAATTATCAACCCAACCATCATATCATTTACCTCAATCTATCTTATCAACCCAACCATCATATCAATCACCTCAACCAAACTTAACTAATCAAACTAACCAACCTACCTATCAATCTATCAACCTATCAACCTATCAACCCACCTATCAACCTATCAATTTATCAACCTGACAAACCTTACCCAAATTATCAACCTTACCAAATCTAACTAATAATTATCTACTGAACCTACCAAACCTATCAAACTCATCTAACCTACCAAAACTATCAAACTAACAAACCTCATCAAACTAACCAATTATTTTTCAAACTCAAGAGCCATTGGTGCACCCTCTTCCTAGAAAATACACCCCACTAGGAAAATCATATGCCTCAATCCTTGACAAATTCTTGGAGGCTTATATCATCAACCTTCCTCAAATCAACCCCATCAATATTTCTCTTCCAAAGCTAATTTGGTTTATAGAGAATGAATTTTGTGCTTATCATCACACACATAGGCATGATATCGATAGATGTGGCTCTTTTAAGATGTTCATTCAAAACCTTATTGATCATAAAGAGGTTTCAAAGGCTATTTTTTGTGTTCCCCCCAACATAGCCTTGAATATATTTAAATAATCAGTCATTGAACCTCCTCTTTCAATCATTGATGATGAAACCCATAATCAAAACCCTCAACACAATAAGGACCATTCATTTGATTTTGCCTTTGGTGAACTTATAACTAAGGACACCATAATCCAACCCTTAGCCAAACCGCTTGTTAACCAAGTAAAACCTTCTCAACTTTCCTTTGAACTCATAATCAAGGAAACCAACCTACCTCTTCCACTTACCCATGTAAAACCAACCTATCAACCTCTTCCACTTACCCATGTGGAACCAATAAACCAACCTTTTCCACTCACCCATGTGGAACCAACTAACCTATCTCTTCCACTTACCAATTTTTTGTAACCAACCATTAACCCAACTATAACAACCATTAAAACTACCAAACCTACCATCAACCCAACATTAAGTCCTACCTTATATATCATTAACCAAACCAAACTTACCATTAACCCAACCAAACTGACCATCAACCTAACCTTACCCCTAACCATCTAACCAACCTTACCAACCCAACTAAAGCAAACAATCAAACCAACCTCTACACCAAATCAATCAACCATAATCAACATACCTTTTAACTTAACCACAACCAACCTATCCAACAACTCAAACCAAGATCAACCTACCAAATCTATCCTAACCTACTTAAATTAGGTCCAACAACATTTTCCTAGCCTTGGTACACTAAAGGCAATTTGACTCGAACCACCACCTACAAGTTGAACCAACTAACCACTCATAACTAACAAACCCTTTTGGGAGGTGAAAGAAGTCATCTTCACCCCTCCTAAAACTCTTTTATTAACTAACATCTTGCCTTGGGATCTTTTTCCCACCTCAAACATCCATGGAAAAAAGAAAATTGGGGGAACTTTTTCTCCATAAGGATTTCACCATTTATTAACCCAAACCATACCTTCACACTTAGCCAAACTAACCATTGGCATTTTTGCCTCAATCTATTAACCAAACTTATTAACCAACTAACCTTGAATTTTTAGAGATTACCTTTCTCCATCACCCAACCTTTGGAGAGTACCTTATTCATCTACCAAACCAAAAACCAAGTGGTATACCAAGTTGGAAAAACTTGTTTGGACACCAACCCACCTATTTATAAGTCACCTTATCCCCCAAACCATTGGATATTATTTTTATATACCAAACCATCACCTAAATAACGTTACCATGTCTTTCAATCCAAATATTTTCAATGTCTAATTAAATGTAAAAAAGTAAATGGGGGGCATCTACTATCTATTTTCTCTCAATTGGCTTGGACCCTACATCATAACCCATAATTATAGATCAAGAGCTTATAATTTGTCCTCTCTTGAAGGTAAACAAGAACCTATGCCTCTCAATGTTTTGCATTTGCATCCTTTCTTTTTTTAAAGCAGGATCACATTAACCCTTTTGCCTAACTTAAGATCATCCCTTGGTTTACAATATTTTCACCTTCATCTACCTACCCCTCCTCTTCTTATGGATAATTGATTACAACATAGAACCATGTGATTATCTGTCATAGTTATACCCTAATCCTAAGCATGGATACCAGGGCTCTACCCATGGCATGATTTTTATGGATACTTTTTGTCTCTAATCAGATGGAATCCCATGATTAGTTGTCTCTCAAACCACTTTCCCTCATCTATCATTAACCTTTCATGCTAAAAAGTCTTTCTTCTATAAGGGTATAAATTCAAGCCTAAGTAGACTTTTCCATGTCTAAATCTAGCATTCAAAATCATTTGGGATACCAAAATATCAATTAGATTCACATCTCCAGCATTATAGACTACTCCCTTGAAGGATAGATTCCCAACAATAATAGTTTCTTTAAAATAGACTGGTCCCTTGAAGGACAACTATAAAATTATAATTTTAGACCACTCCTTTGAAAGATGGCTAAGTTTAATAATCATTTGAAGCTTCTTGCATTGATCATGTTCACCAACCCTATAAAAGTAATAGATAACCATATACCCAAATCAAAGTAAATAAGTTGTAATTGGCTCTTATATGTGGCATTTGTATACTTCTTACATTGATCAATCTACATACTCTATGCATGCATGGACTTATCTATTAAAATTCTTTAGTCACTTATAGAAGGACTAAACTAACCCACATTAGGTTACCATCTCACCCATTTCCCATTTAACCATCTACCTATCACCCACTTTCCCTTCACACCCTTTCTAAAATTAAGGGACTATGAGCTTACTTGATGTAAAGTGATCAAGACACCTTCTTTTTTACTCAAATCATGCTGATGCAAAGCATTCGATAAGCTTATGTTCGCTACATCAATCTAACTATAGTTTCATTTTGTTAGTTCCTTACCAACCAAAAACATCATGGCTTTTCCTTGCCCACTATTCATTAGTTCATGTGGACATATGTATCATGACTCTTATCTCTCTCTCACATTTAGTTTATTACCTAAGTCTACCTTATGTTCTTTCATTATGTTCCCCTATCATATAAAAACATTTAAACATCATTCTCATCAACATGATCATAACATTATATCCTAACCATAAATCCAAGAACCATCAATCATAAGTAATCACATAATAACATTATAACATCATATTATCATCATCAAACATCATCAACATCATCCATACAACATTACAAAACATCATCATATAAAATACTATCTATGAACCACATTATCACATTATCCTACCTATGAATAATATTATCAATAAACAATGTTTACATCATCTATCACATAACCATCTTACAATCTATAAACCATAATCTAATCATAAACAACATCATCAAAAATCATTTATCACATATTTATGATCATGGACAAACACATCATCAATTCTATACGAACCAATCATCATTTACACTATCTAATAAAAATCATGTTTTCATCACATCATCATATAACCATCTTCTAAACATCACATGCCTTAAGATATTGACTTCATATCTCATAAGAATCAATCATAAACAAACCTTCTCCACTTCACCTTATAGTGGATTAATCTCAACTCAACCAACTTGATCAACCTTAACCAATCAAACCGACCAACCTAATTATCACCCTATTAATCTATCAACCTATCAACCCAACCTACCTATTCCACTTCAAATTTCAGTAGATCAACCTCCAACCAATAAGACCTCACCTAAGGTCAACCTAACCTCAACCACAACCAAAGCTACCCAATTATTTGAAAGCTACCTTATGGCATTACCTTTGGTTCTATCCCCTCTAAGAATAGGTTCACAACTTTTCCATCTTACCTTACCCAACAAACCAATCCACCAACCAAACCAAGTAAGTGAACCAAATCAACCATTTATCTTACCTATTTCAACTAAAAAACTAACCCAACCAAGTAAATGAACCAAGTCAGCCATTTATTTTACCTATTTCAATCAATCAAACCAACTTTTAAACCAAGTCAATCAACCATAGCCAACTTATCAATCAACCTAAACTAGTATCAACCCAACATTCCACCTAAACCACCACATTTAACTTAACCTCTTCACTCACTAACAACTAAAAACTCTTGGGTTATGGCTGAATTCATAAACCCTCTTTGCTCCTCAGTGCCTTTACCTTGGGATCTTTTTCTCACCCCAACCACCTATCAAGGAGTCGCTTATCCTCCCTCAACAAGCTAACCTTTGAATATTACCTTCTCCTCCAACTATTAGAGATCACCCATTCTCTACCAACCTTGGACAAATCAAACCTCTAACCTTTTAGAAGAACTACATTAGGCCTAAAGTTCTTTTTAGATTCCTATTAATGGAAATATGTAGGTAGAATCTACTTGCCTAGTGTATCTGGAGTCAACTCGGCCATCACCTTCCAACCCATACCCAATCAACCCATGTTTTCACCATGTCCACCTCAATGTTGGTATATTTTTGCCCTAATTATTTGTATGTTTTTTGATGACTTTACCACGGTCATTTTGACCACATCGACCAACCTTGCCATGTTAAACTTTTGAACTTTTCATCACCTCATGTGCAACCTGACCTATTATGTTATCTTATGGGAGCACTTCCTTCCCTAGATACTTACGAGCAACACTAACCCTATTTAGATAGATTGATGGGTCTGCCCTAATTATCTATGGCCAATGTTGTAGACTAGTCACCCCTATTATGTGTCCTTTTAGGATTGACCTTATTTTTACCAATATTGGCAACTTTAGTATTTGCATGATTTTGACTCTCACTTTTAGTCATATTTTGTGTGTGCATTTATGTCTCAAATTCCCAACCTTTTTATGTCACCCACCTTGTGATTACCCATTTATCATTTATCAAACCACACCTCGAGTTCATTTTTACCTCATCGAATCCTGGTTTGAGGGGGAATACCTCCTCCCCTACTTGGGGTAATTAGACCTTGACCAACAAACTATTCATTTTTATTCTATAGCTTATCAAACCAAAGCCACACAACAAAAAGGGGTAAAATATAGACACTCAAAAATTACACCTTAGCTAATTTTTGATGTCAAACCCATGCCTTGAACCCCTACCTGACCCGAGAGCTAGTTGAACACCTAGTTCTTACTTGACATTTTTTAGTCCACCTTTTAAACTAATTTTCACCCATTTTTCCTTAGGCCCTTGACCAACACTGGTTATCTTGACCAATATTAGTTAGCTTGATCGATGTCAACCAAATTTCCCATCCTATTTTAAAGCCACTTCCAACTATGTACAAGATAAGCATGGCATGATTTAACACTTATTTATTGCAATGCTAATTAACTTTAAAGCATCCTAAATAGCATCTTTTTCCTCTACCTAATTATCAACTTTCTCCTACTCATTTAGTAACTTCATCCTATAAAAGGAGAGAAGGAGGAAGTGAAAAAAGAGGATGACAATCCACAAATCAACATCCATAAAAGATTATCAAGCATATATGTATTCAAACTTTTCAACATCCAGGTTTCTTTCAGCAACTCAACATCAGTAAAAGAGACCTGAACCTCTACCAAAATTCTTTGAGGCTTCATCAACATCTTCGACCAATCTCAAAGATAAGCATTTATTTTCATATATTCATTTAATTTATTTTAATTTAAAACCTCTACCTTAGCCAAACCTAACAATTGATCTGATCTAGATCTTATATCTATCATTTATCCTTTCCCATATCTCAAATAGACCGCCAAACTTTTGTTTTACCTAATCTATAAATTAAACAACACTCTTTCTAATGTTTCCCAAAAAAAATTAGGAACTAACTATGATTATCATAATTGTTGATGGTTATCTAAACTAGGGATGGTCAGTAAACTAGTGATGGCTAGACCAATTGGTGATGGTTAATGTGTGATAAAAAAACCATCAATTAATAACCAACCTCCCACCTCAATCAAAACCATATTTTCTTGGCCCTTATCACCTCATAAACCAAAAATAGCAACTTGACTAGAATTGAACACTTTTTTAATAATTTATCATTTACCTTAATGTTATTTTATTATAACACTAGCATTTCATTTGAAAAGTATTTATTTATTTAGATCTATTACTTTCATGTTATGTAACTTTCTTTTTTATCAAACATTAAGTTATATCAAGAAGGTGGATTGACAGTCTTCCAAATAGTTCACGCTATCTTAGATCTAGATCCTGCTAGGCAATCCATCTATCTACATGTCTAAAAAACAAGTTTATTTATTATTGTCTTATTTCAAGTGTTTTTCCTAACCAAAGAAGAGTTCTCACATCATCTAGATCATGTGTGCACTTTTTACTATGTATTTCTTTACACACCCTTCTCTTTCTATTTTATCTCTTTTTCACATTATAGGAAAATCAAAAAATTGAGTAAAACATCCATTGCTGCTTACAAATCCTCTTTTGAACTTTCATTACTTTTCTTCCCAAGATCAATTCATCCTCTTGCATACTCATATGCTTTCATATCCTTAATATTTATATCTTGGAGAGGCACTACAACTTTAGCATACTTGTGTTTAGATTCAAAAATTACCCTTGATATGGTTTTAGCCTTCTTTGTTATTTTTGGATTTATTAGCAAAGTTGACCAAAATCAAAATCATCAAGAGAAGCATCTTGCTTATTTCTCTTGGGTGTTTGATTCCTTAACCAAGGAGGAAAGGTTGATGGATCTTCTAGTTGGAGGATACCAAAGATTATGATGTTTGGGGAAGGCCAATGGTTTGTGAAGTGGGTAGAATAGAAGGTGGGATAGTGGTATTTGATAGTCGAGTTGACACCAATGGAATTATGGTTATGATTGGTATGTTTTGAGTTGGAATTAAAAAAACTTTGGTCCTTACTAGCAAGTTGGATACCATAGTAGCAGGGACTTGGGTTGTTAACTTGGAAGAAGATGCACACATAAATTTATCCATATCTTATTAGGTGAAGTAAAAATTGGTAGGTGATCTCAATGATTTTATTGGACTAGGTATATTAGATAAAGAATAAAAAAATTGATCGAATGTACCTTGCAAAGGGACTTGGAAAAGTGTGGAACTAAGAGGTGACAAAGGAGATGAAAGAATTATCTAGGGAAGAATGATAGAAACAATTGGTAAAGTTGGTTTTATATGGGGAAAATGGAATATGCTACCTGTGAATCCATCATTTGTGAATTTTTAGCTAAAGAAATCTCTAGCTATGTGGCCACTAGCTATGAGGGTTTTTGAGTCACTAGTTGAGGTGTTTTTTAAGTCACTAATTGAGGTGGTACCTCACTCATGACTAGGTCTTCTTATTTGTCTACTTGAACACTTTTCTCTACCTCATCTTTTTTACCTTTTCTTTTGCCTTAAAAACAAAAACCTTGATTTTTATGTAGAAGTGGAGACATATTCCTTATTTTTTATTCTAATTTCCTCACACTTCTTGCAAATGTTTTCATCATATTCTTCCTCAGACATAGTTTTGAATTGTTTCAAATTGATACCTTTTGAATCCAACCAAGCATTAGTATTTACAAGAATAGGTTGGAATCTATCTCTGATAGATGTTGACTCTTTTATGGACAATTGGATTTAAAGAAGAGGAGTTGAAGCCACTTAATTACCTTCATATGATGGGTATAATACATTCTTATCATCCAAAAATTCATTTTTAACATCAGCCAACTTTAGATTAACTATTTGATCAGTAGTGAGATAGTTGTAATCTACCTTACTCAAATCTTCCTTAGTTCTGAATTCTACCCAAATGTCTTTGATCCTATGTACATGAGCATAATTTCCTTTCAAATTCTCCTTCATCATTTTTTAATCAAAATCTTTCTTACTCTTGAACCTTTTGAGAGTGATCCACTGAATTTCAATCTCCATTGTCTTAGATTTTGGAGTAGTTGAAACTGTGTATCGGCCAATTTTAATTAGAAACTTGAATCCCTATTTATGAGCATCTAATTTTTTTATGTACATTCATCAACTGTCAGCACATCTACATCAAAATCAACTTGTCACTCAAGAACCTTGGAATCATATATGGTTTTTCATCAAACCCCCCTACTTTGATGTAGGTAAATGTTGGGAATTATAGAAGAATGCAACTAGCCTTATTAATTATTGCCCATGCTTGATTTAAAACTCTCTTTTTCTCTAGGTCTTGGTCGAAATGCAAATAAACTTGTAAAAGAAAGCATCATTGCCTCTCCTATAATGTTTTATGCTTTCCTTGAGAGTCAATTATGGATAATATTCATGTCTTTGATTTTATCTACATTTGACTCAACTGTAGACATTAGAAACACACCTTGAAACTTATATTTCATTACTTTCTTGGTGAGGGAATCCTCTGAAATTGATCAAGTAACTACAAGGGAGAATTTTAATTCCTTAGAGTTAGCATTTTTTTCATCCATATTGGAGAAATTAAAGAGTGGAAAAAATTTGTGCTTTTACATAGGATTCAGAATGAAATTGTGTAGTTCAAATAATTTTATCTCAACTACTCAATTTTTATAGGCTTTGGGTGTAGTTTGGAGAAAAAAATTTGAACTTCACCATGGGTAGGTCTTCTTATGCATTCCAAAGAAAATTCTCTAGTTTTCATGAAATTTGGGTGAAAACTTAGTTTGGTTAAAATTAGATAATTTTCTCTGGTTTGCACCGTGCTTGGGTAAGTCTAGATGTAGGTTGGATAAAATTAGATGATCTACACCACGCTTAAAAGATTGGGTAAGGCTAGCATAAGGTTAGTGTAGGCCAGATAAAATTCTCTGACTTGCACTAATGTTTTGAGAAAAGGGTGTACTTCAAATAATTTTCTCTGAAGTGCATCAGTTGGGAAGATACAATGGTGCACTTCAAAGAAAATTCTCTGAAGTGCACTTGTGGGGGATATTGGGTAAAATAGGATAAAAGGGTGTATGATGGAGAATTTTATTCATCATGTACCTAATCTTAGGTAAATTTAGGGTAGAGGGCACCTCAAATAATTTTCTCTGAGGTGCACCCATGGGGAGCATTTTTGAAAACCAATTCTTTGGTATACGTTTGATCATGTGAAGGAAATAATTCAAGGCACACAGGGATAGAAAGTAGGGTTCAAAAGACATAGAATGAGATACGAGGTAATAAAAAAAATTGAAATGAAACTAAAAGAACAAACCTAGGGCATAAACAAAGTAATGAGAAGAAAGGACTAAGCAAAGCCTTACCTTCAAATCTGTAATAGAGGAAATCCATAGGCGAGTCAAGGTAATCGAGCATGGAAATGGTGGATAAAGGACCCACACATGAGCTCAAAAATGGAAATGAAAAAATTAAATACAAATGGTAAAAATGAAAATTACAAGGGTTAATATTTATAAATTGGGTAATTAATGACTATTAATTACACCTCTCGAGTGGTGGGCCCACCTACAGGGGTGGAGAATCTATTTGGGCCTACATGTGTAGTGGCAAAAAAAATATTCATTATTGCATGTTAGGGTTCAACCAAGATAAAATTCTCTAGTTTTCATGGGATGAGCTTGGTGTAGTCTGAAGAAAATTATCTAAACTACACCAAGTAAAAAACTCTCTCAAAAACTAACTTTTTGAGGAAAGACCAATGCAAAGAAGCAATGATTCACCTCATTTCACATTCTTATAACTAATGGGATATGAAACACACAAGTTTTGTAGGGGATATCCCATGAATTAAGCCTAATAAATTCAAGGATAATAGAGAAGACCCTTTCTCTTTTCTTTATAAATACCATCAATGCCATTTATGAGTTGGGAGGTAATTTCTTGCTCGATAAGCTTACTTGGAACATATATTGGCAATCTATAAGGTTGGGACATAATCCCCTCAATCCTAATGACTATCCAGTCAAGGTAGTATTAGATGTCACCCATCATTTAAACATACTTCTTGATAAGTGGGTGGACCCTAGGCATGGGAACACTTGTGATAGCCTCTACTATGGCTGGGTAGACATAGTCACAAATAAATTGCATATAGTTCCTATATTTAAAGATATGAAATTTAGATTAATGGTGGGAAATGGTGGTTTTTCCCTTAGGAGACCAATTAATAATACTAAGAAATTTGATTGAGGCAAGAAGGGTATCTATTAGGTCTGACATCATATTAAACTATTTAGATGTCTTCCTTTTAATATCAGTGAATTGTTTACCCAAGAGGACACTAATCAAATTCTCCAATTAGAGGGCTGAGCTTTTGTTCCACCATGAGCTGTACATAGGGGACACAGATTTTGTTCACATAGGTGGTTTAAGGGGCTCCAAAGGCTTGGTTTAATAGGTTCATTATAACTTTGACGCCCTCCCTAAATTGGACCATTGGGATTTTTCTCTCAAAGTCCCTAAAGATATGGGGTCCTTGGTGTAGTCAGGGCCTATGGATAGAGTCTAGGTCATGGTGATTGGTCCATTCTTTAATTTTGGATAGGTCTATGTGGGGGAGAAAGAGATTATAATATTTATCCAAAGTTATAGGAGAAATACATGTTATCCCCATAGAATTCCCTTCTTGAATGATCCATTCATTATATACCCTACAGTCAAAAAAGATAGGAGTGAGGATGTCTATATGATGTATTACCTCTATTTTTTTAGTAATGTGGTGGAGTTTGGCCATCTAGATGGTAACCAAGTCATAATGTCTTTGGCTCATCATGGCAATCCTCTACTCCTTTGTAATGGGCTTTAGTTCGTCCATGATGAAGAATAATTTAGACTAATTCCTAATGCGTGGGATATTTACAGATATAAGGTCTAATTCAATGTCATTAAAGATATGCCCCTCATTATCTATTGATAAGTAGAGCTCAGTCTCTTCCTTTAATTATTATTTGTGAGCTGTCATGGTCCATGTTTTTTCAAATTATTCACACTAGATATCAAATTGTCTTTGTTAAATCTCTTTTGCACTCAAAAACACGATCAAGCTCTCTTTGGATCAAATTGTGACCAGATGAATTTAATTGGGTCATTTTTTATGTAGGGTTTAGGGTTTTGGAGCTTTAATGTTAGGATACATTAGACTCCAGCTTATACATGTCTTGGATTTGATTTGGACCTTTGCCTTTATAGCTTTACATTTTTTAGCCCAAAAGATCTTTCATTTTATCCTTTTCTACTTATGTGGCACCTATATGGAATTGGTCTAGACCTTTCATGGCATTTTTCATAAATGCCTTTAAGCACTAGCCATTGACATTCAAAAATTCCCTCTTTATTTTACTCCATTATATTAAAATCCTAGATTAGCATAAGCTATTGATTGTAATTTAGGACTTTTCCTATGATTTGATCCTTTCTATTCCAAGCCTTGTGGTTGTGATACTTGGCATCTTTTCATGCCTTCCTCATGCTTCATATCCTATGTCAATCTTTTTTTGAATGAGCATTAGCCATGCGGCAAGCTCATGGGCCTTTGAAAAGTTATGAGCACCTTCACACTGTTGGATCATCCTCCAATGATAAAGCATGAACTATTAGATCATCCTGTCAGGTTTGCCTTGAATGTTATTTTTCCATGCATTAAGCTTGTGATCTCTCAGGGCTTCACTAAAAATTCTTCAAGGCTCTCATGTCATTAGATCATACTCTGGTGATAAAGTACAAACTATTGATCTGTATAGATGTTTAAACTTTAAGTTAGCACATCATTAAAGTGGGGCTTAGGCTTAAGTTCCTTCGGCTAAGGTTTTTTATGTGTATATTAAACATGATGTAAACCTTAGGCTAAGGGATTTATGTCTATGTTTTTTCTGAATCATATAAAGGGGGGCCAAGGTTAAATGTTCTAAGCTAATGTTTACGTTGTGTTTAATAATCATAATGTATACATTGGTCTAAAATATTTATGCCAAGGCTTTACTAAATATGCTCAAAGGGACTAAAAATGGTAACTTGGTCTTATAATGAAAATGATATTATTGTATTGACAAAACACATTAAAACCCTTAGCTAAAAATAACTTGGGGTAAAACCTATGTAATAATTTTTTTTAAAATAAAACTTAGTATAAGTATATAGTTTGAAGTTCATGATATTTAAACAAAATGCCACGAGGACCCTAAAGAATATATTTAGACTAAGTTTTATTTTTCATATATTTAGACCATAAGTCCATTTCCATATTTTGTAGGTCAAAGATTTTTGATGTTTGAGCATATTTCAAGCATTTCCCTTAACTTGTAAAGTAATTTATGAGCCTTCTAGAAATATTTTGGAGCATATTTTGATCTTGAGTAGAATATTTCATTATCTTAAATTTTATGGTCTCATATATGTCAAATACATTCTTGCAAATGTCAAATTATGATCATATGAATGCCAATTTTGAGCTAGTGAAGATTTTAATTTGATGGGCTTAAATTTGATGGTCACGTGGATATCAAATACATCCTCATGGACATCAAATGATGGTCACATGAACATAAATTTTAAGCTTATCAAATTATTGTGACCTAATGTGATAGTGCCACTTGGTAGCTCTATATGGATTTTGAGGATCTTGGACTTGATTCGCTCTGTCAAATCAAAATCAGTGATGAAGTGATAGCCGTAAGATCATGATCTGAGATCTTGCTCATGATTGGTTACTTTGGTCAGGTGGGCCCCTTTACTTTTAATCCTTGAATGTAAGGGTTTTTTATGTCGATCATTCAAGCCTGTTATAATCCTTTGACCTTTCAATTGTGCTTCACTCTGTCTGATCTGGTCCTCATGATGAAGTGAGAACCATTGATTATGATTTGAAAGATTGAATGTGATTTATCTAAGAGGCTATGTTCAGGATTATGTTAGTCTTTCCTTGTGCCATCTGATCGAAAGGCCATGAGAAAGTGTGGACTATTGAATCATCTAAGGTACATATTGTTTAAGTTGAATCTCAAGCTTTTCTCATTTCATTGGATTAAATGTTATGATAAATCAAGGGTCATTAGATCCTACGAGATGCAAGGAAGTTAAATTAGGACCATGATGATATAAAAGACATAGGCTAAGGTTTTTGAGACCAAGGTCTTGAGTGTATTAATAAATATGTCAGGGCCTTAGGATTAAAACCTTAGGCTAAGATATAAACTAGGGACCGAGCTAACATAAAACTGGACTCAGGCACCTAGAACTTAAGCTAAGATGTTAAGACTAATGTCCTATTTATATTAATAAATATAATGGGGCATTAGGGTTAAAACCTTAGGTTAAGTTAGGAAATATTAAAAGGGACCTTGAAAAATGAATATTAGTCCTAATACATAAGGAACTTTAAAGGGGGAAATAACAATGGGGACCTAGTATTTTAGGCTAAGTTTTAGTCATGTTTAAAAACACAACTAAGCTTAAAAAATGTACTTTATACTTAAGTCCAAAATAGATTTTTAAAAGGTTCCTGCCAATTGATTCCCACTAATATTAAAATTTGAACTGAGGGTTTTACTAAGGTTTTGGAACATGAATTTCTCAAGAACATACACCATGGAACTTGCAACTTAGAAGCAATAAGGACCATTTATTAGCACTACTAGTCAAAATTAAAGCAAAACATAACCTTAGAAATCTTTATTTTGATAAAGTAGATGATCTTCAAATTCTACAAATGATCTTATCATGCCATATTTTATGTTCAATTCTTAGGGTGTCTTAAGGGTCCAAATTTTCAAAAATGGGGGTATGTTGGCCCTAATAGGAATGAAAAAAGGATGATGGTGATGTAAAAAAGGGGATGAGGACTAAGGAAGAATGGATTAGGTATCTCCAATGACCACATCATGAAGGAACCATATATCTAATTTCCTGAGTGTCTATTGGAGGATATTCCAAGATGTTTCTAAAACATTTTTCAAGACATCTTCCACTCCCTTATGAAGGTCAAGACTATAATAAAGGATGGACATAATAGGATGCATGATATGATGGCAGATGATGTATATAAACAATAGATAAAGGGATAAGATAGACAAGGATTGATATGGAGTGAATTGATAAAAGATATTATGTGGATGAAATGAATTTGTCCCCAAGTGTTGAGGTATAATGTAGACAATAGATTATTTTACCATGATGCTAGAAATCAATTTTCATCATCTTAATTGCCCAATGTGCCATAAGATTGGTTTTCACCATTGTAAAAATGATTTTTTGACTTTATGGATGGAATCTTGATTTATTAGATATGGGTGCAAGATACATGATGCAGATATTTTCATGATCTTCAACCAACACCTATTCTAGAGATATGTGATATTAGGATCATCTTGTTGATGTTGGATGTATTAATGTCCTTGTGACCTTTGTTGACTCTTAATTGAGACTCCTCCAGACATCTAGACTAGGTGTCTTTGTCACCCCTAAAAGAGACAATATTACATGGGTTTATGGTTTTGGAATGTTATATGTGAGATGAATAATGAATAAAATTAACTTGACATGAGTCATGAGATATAAAGTGATGATTCCTATAGAAAAGACATATGCATAAGGAATGAAAATGGTAGGGTTACGATTATCGACACATCCCAAGGGGGAATCAACCATAACATCATGATGATAAGATAAGGTCTCAAGATTTATGAATTTATAAGAAAGGACACATGATGGGGAGAGTTGAAAACCAAGATGATTGATATAAAATCCATGAAATATCAACATATCCCAAGAAAGGATGCATGCAAAGGAGAGCATTTGGCCAAATAAGACAATGCTTTGATAAAATTAACAATGAATATAGCTAAAAGTTGAAGTTAATTGATATGAGGAAGGATATGAAAGATAAGAAATGATATGATCAAGTCACCAAAAGATGATGGGGAATAATTGGACTGTAATGTAATTTAATTAATGAGCCATAATGTGATTAATAATGATGTTGCCCCTAGTAAGGACACACACAAGTGAATGACAGATAATAAATTTATTGTCCCAATCATGCCCTAATTGAGGGAGGAATCTTTAAAATTTAAATGATTAATTTACCAATCAGTGATAATAGATTACTAATGGAATAAAAGATGGATGTTGTGATTTGTCAAGCCTAATTGATAAGTGGGGTTGATTGATGAAAATATTAGGGAGATGATTACAAGGATGGTGATTGATTAATAGACTAATTGATGAATGATTGATATTATAGCTCAAGGATTTGATCAATACAATACTTGGGGATGATGATGGGGAAAGAGGTGAGATTGGTCGAGTTAACCTCAAGCACACCATATGACTAAACCCTACCTATATAATCTAAATAGACCTTGGTCTAATGTATTTTGAACTAGATGGTAGATGATAATATAGACTAGAGAAAGAGGATGGCAATGGTTGTTAGACATCTTGGTTTTTAGATAGATGTTAGGTGTGTTTTTGATTGGATTAAGAGTTGAGTTAAGATGTTATATGTTGATGACTAGAGAGATGATAGATGATTGGCTAGAGGATATAGACATGGTGATAAAAAATACTCAAAAGAATGATTGTATATTAAATGAGTGGACTTGGATGATTGGATTGAAGATAAAGGACTAGGATAAATTATTAGATATGAAATAGGTGGACTTGGATGATCAATGTGAGTATGGGGATATGATGATTAGATAATTTAGAAAATTAGATAAGTGATATAGGATAGGATAAATTATGAGTGTGGTTCATTTTCAATTCATCATTACTATAATAAGTCTCATCATAGTGTAAATAATTTGATGTGATTATAGAAGTATGACCAAGAGGACATTGTGCTAAAGCACATTATTATAAAATGGCAAATGATGAACTCTACATAGGGCACCAAAAATCATTATTATAGTTTTTTTCTCTACATCATAGTATCTTCATTCATGTTTCACCCTTGATGAAATAGACATGATGTAAGATGAATTAAAAGACTAAGAGAAGAAGATAAACATAGAAAATCAAACACACATATGCAACTATATACATGATAAAATGCATGCAAATAAGTCAAACAATAAAGAGTAAATAAGTAACACATACAAGTATCTACATGTAGTGTCATTGTGTCTTGTCTCATTATACTGACAAGATGATTTATTGATGAGTTAGACTACGTTTGTCATGATTATGTGAATTTGGATTAAGGATAATAGACTAGATAAGATACAGACTTGGAGCAGACTAGTGACTTGGATTAGGATAAGGTTATGGATAAGGACTTGGGTTCAAATATTAGGAAATATGATAAGACAAGATGAGAAAAGGACAAGACCATAGGATATAAAATAAGATTAGATGGCTAAGACATTAGATAAGATGATTGGGATATTTAGGACATATGACAATATGGCATATAACAAGACAATTGAGATGCTTTGGGATATTTTGTATTTTATAATTTTTAGGGTTTTTAGAATATGTATGTACACTATAAAAATGGGATTACTAGAAAAGGGAGTACCAAGCCTATCAACTAGGATAAGGATGGATGAAATGTTGGATGGGATGACAAAGGATGAGTGATGCTAAAAAGGAGATGAGTACCAAGGAAGAATGGACTAGGGATTTCCATTCACCACATAATTAAGGAATTAGATAATCTAGTTTCCCAAGTGTCCATTAGAGGATATGCCAAGATGATTCAAAAATATTTCCCAATACATCTTCCACTTCCTTATGAAGGTCAAGACTAAAATAAAATATTTAAATAATTGGATATAAGATATGATGGTAGATGATGGGTAGGATTAATGGAATTGGGGATAAGATAGACAAGGATGATATGGATGGAATTGACAAAGGATGGATTTTACCCCCAAGTGTTGAGGTAAAATGTGGACAAAAAACTATTTTACCATGATACCAGAAATTTATTTTCATCATGGTACTTACCCAAGGCACCATAATACTAGTTTTGACCATTTGATGGATGATTTTTTTTGTTACTTTTTAACTTTTAGTATCTCAATTTATTGTAGATGGGTACGAGATGAAAGAATGTTGACACTTTCATGATCTTAATCGACACCTATTTTGGAGATGTGTGATGTTAGAACCAGGTTGTTTATTTTGGATTCACTAATGTGATGTTAGGATGATGAATTCATAACATATGGGATGTATGGAAAAAATTTGGAAAAAAGGTTTGCTTTAATATAATCTCAAGTTTAACTTGATTTTGATATGATGTGATGTGATATTAGGTAAGACAAGATGAAATATACCAATTTAGGTTATGATTTAGACTTTTAATGATTTAGATTAGATCTGATCGAGTGAGCTATGACAAGCTCTAGGACTTGATGAGGTGACAAACTAGCCCAAAAGACTAATTTTGATTGGATTAAGACTGGATCAAGATTAAAATGATAAAATTAAATAGGATGAGATGATTTTATTGATAGGTTGATATGATTTTGATTATGACTCAAACTTGATTAGACACAAGTAGACTTAGAATCAGGACCTTAATGTGAAAAGAGTTTTTCGCCAACATGTATGAGGACTAACGTATGACTCCAAACTTGATGAGATGACTAGTATAGAGAAGGGGATTAGAAGTTAAGGATAGGTTGGACTATGACTTAGAATAGGTTATAAGGTATAAAGTAGTGGACAAGATGATTAGGCTAGACAAGGTCAAGATAAGTGACAAGGTGTCGACCAAGGAAAAGTGGGTTTTGTGATGGGTAATATGGTTTGGACTAAGACTATAAGTATAAGTAAGATAATATAAGGTGATGTTAGGATATCATGACAAAACAAACAAAGATTTAACAAATAATGGTTATAGATAAGGTGGATTTAGTCTTGAAGATGACACTAGGGAAAATTAATTCTAAGGCTAAGTTAAGAGATTGAGGTTAGACTATGATAAGATGTGATGGATGGATTATAAGATTGTATTAAGGTGTGTAAGTGATAGGGGTATGACTAGTGATAGATGGATGAGACTAGACTAGGATATGATTAAGATCATAGGGGTGATTATGGATAGGATAAGATGAAATATGGGATAAGCTTAAAATGATGTACACGAATGTAAAGATCACATATGCATAAGAGGATATTGATAAAGATGTACAAGATGATATGATGATGAGACAAGTATATAAAAAATGATGATATGTGAAGGAGACCCAAATAGGTGTGTATAAGCTTAGGTAAAACTCTGATTTGGCTCATAAACAACATTGGTCTAACACAACACTCATCAAATCAAGCAAACCACAAACTTATCTCCAGCAAACTAATTTGGGAGAGTAAATTGATAACTTCAGCATCTAATGTATTTTTAGGTGAGGTTATAGGTTTTTGACCCATTATGAAAACTACTAAACCCTCTCAGACCCATTTTCACTTAATGATGACTTGGGAGTTGATATTGACTCTGGCAGTAAGTCACATGTTATAGCCAATGGTCCTATTCTAGGCTATACATGCTCTCTATGGGCATCCCCGATATACATTAGGTATATGGGGCCCAAATCCATATAGGGTGTTGTCTAATGCTTGGGTCCAAGGGTTAATTTTTTCCCTTCACAAAAGACCTATATGGGGTCAACCACATGGCCTAATGACAGTTGTCCCTGATTTTTATACTTTGATAAAACATGGAGTGTGGTTGAATATCCAGTGATGAAATATACATCACCAACCCCTAAGACTATGGCAAGTGCATAGTAATCACTTTAATGTCACATTTCCCTATATAAATGGGAGGGTTTGTTAGTGGTTTTTATCTTTTGAAATTTGTTAGCAGGACACAAAGAGGAGAGCATACATTACTATAGCCCTCGGGTATAGACAAGCAAATAAAAAAGTTGATTAACTAATTAATTTAGATATGATATATCAAAATATATATAATATTGTTTACAAAATGCCAAAATATTTGATAGGTGCCCTAAAAACAAGTGATTAGTAGTTTTAATTTGGTAATCTTGAGGGGAAACCTACAAGATAAAATGTTAAAAAACATTTCACAAAATATGACCTACAAGACAAATGGTTAGGTAAAATCAAGAGAGACAAAACTACCACCAAATTTTCCCAAAAATCCAAACTCAATCTTTGTCTAATAATCCTTAATAGAAACATTGAAAAAAATATGAGTTTTACACTATAATTTTTTTGGAATGAGGGGTCACAATGCGGGGGTCTAAGAGTGGCAGCCCCCAGTGGTGTAAAGGGGTAGCACCCCTTGTGAGGTTCAAGGGTAGTGCCCCTAGTGTACTCCCTATTATATTATAGGATGAGGTCATAAGGCAACAACCCCAACACCAAACATAACTTGAGACTTGTAAAACCCTTAGAATGAATCAATATTCATTGAAAATGATCCTAAAAATTGCACTCAAGAAAGAATTTTTGAAGAAAAATAAATAGAAAAATTGCTACTAGCTTGATCAAAACCATAGATACAAAGATAATTTTAATTCAAAATCACTTCCAAAGATTCAAAATCATTTCTAGAGAGTCAAAATCATAGATATAGATAAGCGATTTTACCAAAATGGTTAGGCAGACTACTAGCAATTATTAGGCAACTAATTTTGAAATCACTTATAAGAACTATAAAACCATAACTGTAAATAAGTGATATTACAAAACCGCATATTTATAAGTAAAATTTTAACTTACAATCTAATCACATGGTGATATGCTACTTTAATTTACTCACAATATATTAAGGAATATACACATTGACCAAAAAGACTATGTTTTTATAAGTTTATAGCTTATCTTATGAATATTTAAGCAAGAATTTAACAACAAAATAATTTTCAATGGAACCAAACACAGCCAATGGAGAGTATAAATTTTTCCAAGATCCCTATCACCCCTTCCAAATAGAGTTATGTACAAAAACTAGATCCTTACAGATGCCAAAAAAACCAAAAATTGATAGAAAATAATTAATCAGAAAATTTAAATATGTTTGTATTTTTAATTTATAGGACAAAATTAAAAAAATATATATTAAAATCATAGATTATATTCAAAATTAAAAATACTAATAAATGATTTTGATAAAATCACAACTAGTCTATTCAAAATCACATATAGGAATCAAAATTGCAACTTCAATGTTCAAAATTATAAATGACTATCAAAATCATGACTAACTATAAGCAATTTTGTGAAACTACTAGAAAAAATTTAAGTGACTTAATAACTAATAGTTAAGGTGGTTTTTTGATGCAAAATCACAAATGAGATGTCAAAATGGTAAATGCAAAATCGTTATTTGTAGGTCAAAATCACTATTTTCCTAGAGAACAAGATTTTGAAAATTTAGAGCCTAAATTTGTGTCTTATCAATATTCCAAGTTGTACAATCACACTTCACACACAATATTAGCACAAAGGAGGGATCCTGTTGTTGTCACCAAATTTGAGATGATTAATTTGAGCAATTGATCTATGATATGCAATTTATATCAAAAACACACAAATCTATAATCTACCATTAAAATTAGAAACCATTAGACTAAAATGAAATAAAAATGGATATTTCAAACAACATTCTAACCTAAATTTAAATGTTCCCAATCAATATTTAAAAAAAAAATACTAAATATTATGGATGTTGGATTGTTTATAGATTCATATTTTCTTGGACAACATGTGATTAGCTTGACAATATTTTGCTTAGTGGACTGGTGATTGATTCATAGATTGGATGATAATATTGGCATGGAGGTTTAAGGATTTTTTAATTGATTTTCTCATTGAGGAGGGGTTATATTTAAATAGAGGAAGGAGGGAGAATAAATGGACAAAATTCAAAGTTAGGTGCAGGAAGATCAATGGTGGAGATTATTAAAAGAATTAACAATTTTTTAGATGATTTTAGAGGAGGTAATGTTCTAGAGGTAGAAGCCTCTAGATTATTTTTGGAAGTCTAATGACAATTAAAATATAATTAGTCATGTGATTATGGGGTTCTAGAGAATCTATGGGAATATGAGAGGCTACTCATAGGCTAGGGTAGGTGGAAGGGAATTTTAAATTCCCATATGATGGATTAGTGGGATTAGTTAGTAGATAATGGGGACTTAGATGAAGACTAGGTACTAGGCATGTAGGAGAAACTAGGGAATAAGTACAATTTTTTGAGTTTAAAATTCACAAGTGGGCATAAGAGGGATTTAGGTGATAAATGAGATGTTAATAAGAAATAAAAAGGGAATTAACATCGGATGGGAAATATGAAGGTTAGTATTGGATAAGAAATATATCTAAGGGGGACTAAATTATTGACTAAGGGGGAATATGAAATGTTAGATGAAATAATGATGAAATGTATTAATTAGTGAATCATTAGGCAAAATTAGAAACATAATTAGTAAGACAGTATAAGTGAGTAAATTAGGATGCATATATTTGTCCCTCTTTGAAAGGGCATTGTGAGTGGATAAAGTGGAAGGAATAATGGTCTTTCTTTAAAATAAGACAGACACTCATAGATGAAGGTTAGTACATGACGTTATTGGACATAGGTATATATTGGCAAATCACACGACACCCTTATCATTAAAGGATTGTGAAGTGAGGGGTAGGTCTCAATACCAGTCTAGTACCATCACCAACAGATCCCTTTCAACCAAAACTACGTGAAACTATCCATAGATTGCTTTGTATTTCCTTCTTATAGTTGGTTTTCCATCACATTAATTTCAAAATTTATTATAACTTAACAATATTTAGGAATGACCAATTAGTTAGCATTTACATTCAATTTTTGTTTCTTACTATTTGATCATTGTATTTTATATTTTAAAACTTGTATTAGCCAATGTTAGTGGAAGGTTTGTGTTGTGTATTCCAATAAGATCAATCACAAAAATACTTGTGTGTTTCATTTTATTTGCTGAAATATTATCTTGAAAAATGTTTCCCTGCCTTTAGAACATTATCATCCCTGTCAACAAAATCTCTTACAGACTATTAATCTTGTTTCCCTTCAATACATAGTCACCTTATATGACTATGTATCTTTTTTATCCTATTTAGTTTCTCCCCCTAGAGTGCATAGTCAACATGTTTTTTTATGTATTTTATCAGCCTATTCTATTTTTTACCTTATGATACACATTTGATCTATCTAAGTGTGTCCTCTTTTCATCCTATTTCATTTCTTCTCTAGCAATACATAGCTAACCTATACGACTGTGTCCCTTTGTCAGTCTCTTATGATAGGTTCTCAAGTAGAATAACCTCTTTCATGATTCCATACCTTATCTCATGAATTTGGGGGAAACACTTTCTTTTCTTCTCAACCTTTTCCTTATATTATGTCTCCTTCACACACAATGTCATCTTATTCAATGACTTCTTCAATCTCCATGTCAAGTATCTCTACTAACATGGTAGGTTTAACTTCTAATGGGCCTCTTAAAAATACCCTTCCTCATAACCATGCCACTAGTACGTCTTTTGCTAACAATGTTTTTCATGCCACTAGTGTGATGCATGTGATGACTCATAGTTCAACTCAAGCCATTAATATTAATACCAATGCATCACATGATGCACATACTAGTTAAAATGCTACCCAAACTCATTAACTCTTATTACAAACACTCCATCAAATGCATAATTTCTAAACCAATAATGTCAATCAAATGATCCATATGCAAACCTTCTCACCCCATAGATACCATTCCTATTAAAGCACATATTCCTCTCCTTGAGTATATTACACACAAGCTCCCTCATTAACATGATCCTTCAACTACATCTACATTTTTTATTGAGGAGATTCATAAAGAAGTCTTTGCACAACTTTCCATGAAGATTGAAAAGACTCTAGTTATCATTAGGATCCAACTTCATAGAGATTTTTTATATGTCATGGATAATATTTGCAGACAAATTTATTAGTATTTTTGAATACTGCATGGTGTTATTTTTCATTATGATTTTGGATTGGATTTGTGATCCATTTTTATATATCTTATACACTTGACTATGTGTCAAATTTGGTTTCACCCATCTATTTTACATGGATCTTTATATTATGTTTTATGTGTTTTATATGGTTTCATTTACTTTCCTCTTTATTATAACTTCTTATCATTCTTTTCATGATTACACACTTACGTTTATGAATTCACTTTTTTCATGGATACTTTTTCTATTATAATGATTGTTTAATATCTTATTTCAATTAAAAATTAGATAATTATTATTGTGACTTGGTTATACAAACATTGATCCCTTTAGTAATCTTTCTCTACCATATGATTAGTTAGAAAACAATATGTCTCAATGTACTTCTATTTATTGATCTACTTTGGATCTCCTTTTATCCCTTTATTTCCTTTTCATACTAAGCATACATATGGTTGAAACTTGATATTACATATTGGTTCATAGGTAAGCCTAAGTGTTTAGTATGCCATATCTTTGGATACTTATTCTCCTTTAAACTAAAGTCTAATTTTCATTCATGTGTATCACTTCTATCACTCATATTGGTTATTCCAAATCTGTAAGGAAGAGGAATCATAAAATCCATAAAATAATTAAAAGGTAAATCATTTAAAATGTAATGATACCAAAGGAAACATACCAATTCAAATGTAAAATCATATTAAAAGACATGATTCATAGCACATAGCCTATTTCTAATTGATGCTCAAACTCCACATTTGGCCTCATGATATAGTTGAAGTCCATTGGGGTGTGGTAGGATAGTAGATTGGGATAGGAGAATAAAAAATGTTTTAGTTCTACCTACTTTATCACACAAGTATCCAATATTCATAGTAGACCAATGACTCTGTAAGAGGTCTTGAGGAATGGGGAACATGTTGCGGGAAGGTAGGTCCATTTTAATTTTCTTGTTCATATAACCAACATGATTCAATCTTAGTATCTCACATATTTTCCTATGCAGCTTTGCACTTATTGTTAGTAGGTATCGTTTGTATTTTTATGGTCATTAGACTCATAGTGTATCTCTTTTGTACCAAGTATGCCTCACATTTCTTAAGGTCTTCTCATAGATGCCTATATCATGATTTATTTTTACATTCCCTCTTTCATTAAAGCTTTCCTAATATTTCCCCTTGAGAATTTTTTTTTTTTAGCTTATCAATTCTCCCCAGGGTTTCCCTTTGTGAGTTGCAGTGTAAGACCATGCATAGGACCATGCTCTCCTCACAAATTACCATAATAAAATATTTATTTATTTCCATTCACCTCATTGGTGCTCCCCTTGTGAGTTGCAATGTAAGACCATGGATAATACCAGGCCCTCCTCACAAAAACCCACATTAAAAACATATTTTAAAATAATTCTCATAGTTTTTTCCACCTCATTGGTGTTCCCCTTATGACTTGTAGTGTAATACCATGGATAGGACCTATCCCTCTTCACAAAATATTCAAATATCCAATTCATACTATAACTGAGTTAAATTAAAATAAAATAAATGTGACAAATTTGAGATAAGTAGTGTTCGATTATGAGTTACATGCTATTGACATACTTTTCATCTTGATTTAATATGTTTTATGCTTACTTCATAAGTCCTTCACTTTTATCTTCTTGTTTTTTGATTGTATATATATTTATAGCTATTTTATTAAGTTTTTCATAATTCTCAGCTTGAATTAGTGTGATTAATTTAATTTCCTCTTATACTTTGTTTTTATTTTCATACTTTCCAGCTTGATTTAGAATGATTATTTGACTTAATTGTTTTATTTTTATACCATTGGTTTTCATGTGTTCTCTATTTTATTACAAAATTTTCATACTTCCTAATGTGATATAGTGTGATTTTATTTGTTTTAATTTGGTACAAATATTTTACATGGTTTGAAAACATTTGTTGCACTTTTTTTCATTTTGATTTATTATATTTATTCATATTTTATTATTACACATTTCCCATAGTGATATAGTGTGTATTACATTTGTTTTGATTACTTTTACTTTTACAAATAATTTATGCCTTTTTATTTTTGACCATACATGTATATCATATAATGCTAGAAAAGAAAACACACATCAAATATTTTTCATAGCATATATAAAAAACATTAAATGCATGTGCTACAAAGGAAATATATCCATGCATCCACATCCAAATCCAAGTACAGCTCATGAGATCAATGAAATATCAACATTAGTACACACACACACACATCATATGTTTTATAAAATACAAAGTTCAATATACAAATAGGTATAGCTCTAAGGCTATACTCTATCCTACATGTCCTATGGTCTAGACACACTACCCATGGATGCATGTGACTGACCCCTTTGAATGGTACATTATAAAGAGGTAGTCTAAGATATCAAGCCAACAACCTATCCATATAGATTGGATACCTGGGCCTGTACCTATATAAATTGGATGGTAGTCACCATTTGCGAGGCTTATTTTTATGCTAAGGCTTACCAAACCTGAGCCTCTCTAGCTCTAATCCCTACTGGTGGCTATAATTCAACACCTCATACCTATAGCTATTTCATAGCCTCTCCCACCAGTCTAACCAACTCACCTAAGATGGGGAAGATGGAACCATAGGATCATCCAATGTGGTAAGGTCATATGGTGATAATATCCCATCAAAAATGTCTTGATTTGTATCCATAACCAAGGCTCTCCATCTAACCTCCTCTACCATAGGATCTATAAAACCAAAATCTAGATATACATCAAATCACATCTCTCTCTCTCTCTCTCTCTCTATATATATATATATATATATATATATATATATATATATATATATATATATACTAGTCTTCTATATCAAAAAATAAAATCAAATTAAAACATTTCTCACCATTGTTGGTAATGTTGACCATAGTCTTGCCATATACTCATTTACCAATCACCTTCTCCATCAGCTACCTTTGTACCAATGCAAATCTAGAAGTCACGACTCAATGTCAAAATGGTTCTCTCCTCAATGGTCTCTCTATGGACCAACTATGTCTTATAATTATTGTAGCATCCCCCTACATGATAGCTAATTCTTGTGTCTCCTTATGTGGATGATGTTTCTATCTCTAATGAGATCATGGTGGCCACTACTACCTTTGTTATGGTCCTTGTTGTGCTCCCTCCTCCCCTGCATCTGCATCCATAGTGTCATTTCCTCTTGGCCCCAATTCCTCCTATTGTTATGCTTAACTAGTCCATGGTCTATCCCATCGATGCTAAATCATTACTATCTCTAAAGGTATCCGTCCACCTCCTCTCCCTCTCAATTATCTAGCATATCATGTCTAATAATCAGACACTACTATAGGAGCTACCAAATGGGTAAGTTCTAGATATCTAAGTAAATAATCCACTGGATGAGGTTCCATTCATGAATTGTAGTAGCCCATGATCTACACACATGCCAAAACTATAGCAGCAGTAGCCCAAATCCATCATATGGAAGCTATGTGAGTGTATGGATGCCACATTATTTGACCTTGTGTGATAGTCTATAATGTTGAAACATGGGGCATGACCCATACTACATGGTCCTACCTCAATCGAATGACCTAAGGAAACCTATTGTTGACTGCATGGATTGACCTAATTGGTCAATACATAGGGAAACTTTCATATATCCATGTGCTCAGTAGAATAATAAATCCCATCATCTTCTATCCTCAAAATAACATATCATGCATGAGATGGACCCATGTGATATTACCAAAATCATACAACACTCCTTGATGTAAAATCAACTAGCACAAACCCATCACATACAATGATACCTTATCATTTAACTTATGATACAACACTTGTGCTATCACAAGTCTTATCATAGCATTTTATATGTCCAAAATTGTCTCAAAATAAACATAAAACAAGCTCATATATAAACTAGGGTAAATCCTATATAATCATGTATCCCATCAAGCTAAGGCTCATCTCTCATCCTTTAACTCTGGTGTATCATTAATCATCAACATTCTGCATACCTGAAGTCCAAAAAATGTATAGACATCTTCTAAAGTAATAGCCATCACTATGGTGTCCCCCCTCCACCTCCCACCAAAAAGTGTTGGTCAACTATTCCCATGCTCCTAGTAACATGACAATGGGATCAACACTTAGAGGGATCCATCTCATCTTCATAATACCTCTAAAGCCTAAGGTGCCCATTCAATCCGTATCCATATTTGTCAATTATTCTAATAGATTTGGTAGCTAGAATGTATCCATAAGGTGCTAAAATCTCTAGCATATCTACAAACTATCAAACAACAGAGGATGTGTTATATCTCAATGTCATAATAATTAAATTACATTCTCAAAAATTTACAAATTAACTACTTCATCAACTTGTTTGATTTTTTTTTCCCCTATTTTTCTACATAATCAACCCATTTGATACTAAATCAACCCTTTTCCAACATTAGAATACTACATCATCCCTTTGTTGTAATCATCCCCTTTTAGTAAATTATATCAGCCACATATTACCATCTACATCAACCATAGGGTACTATGTCAGCCATCTTTTTATTTCAAACTATATTGGCCTATTGCTACACAATCGACCATCTTCAATGATACTATGTCAGCCCATTGCTATGCAGTCAACCCCTATTTTTCTCTCACTTTGTGAACTTAGTCAATAAGGTTGACTCTAGTATTCATCTATGATGGTTTTTTGACCTTTTACCATAAATGACTTAGGCATTTATTGGTCCAATCTTCTCCTACCTAGTACCCTATTCTACCCCTAGTCTACCTAAAAAATTCTTAGGGTTAGTTTCAATGTCTAGATTTTTATTACCATCCAATTTTATATATTTACCTTAATTTAAAAAAAAAATCTCAAAAAATTAAATTTTATGCTTTCTTACATGTATTGCACTCACTATGGCCGCTATGCATCCTCCACATCGTAAATGTCATCTCCTTACCATGATCACTCTCTAGGCTCAAATTGCATCTCTCATAAAAATATTTTTTTAGAATATTAAAATAAAAAATGAATTGATTTTCACTATATTTATATTTACTATTCAAACTTATTTACCTATCAAATATTTACCATCATATTTAATTTTTCAGCTATGTCTCTGTTTCTACTAGATTTTTTTTTAATAGTAATATGTTATAGAATCCTAACATTGTATCTAGAATATTTTCACATATTACATGTATATTTTTCACTCTTTTTCACTAATTTTTATAGGTTCACCTCATGTTCCCTACATTGGACACCTTCACATTTTTTTCACTTAATTCCTTATTTATAGCACTAAGGTAAGTAAAGGTATGCATTTTTCAATTTTGTCCTTTCATTTATATTATTAATTTTTTACTACACTTTATTTAGCTTAAATGTTGTGTGTTACTATATTATTTTCTTTAAGCACCATCCTATGTTATACCTACATGACATGTGATGAGCTTAGAGTGGGGTATATGTATACACATAATATTTTTCAAACTTTATTAATTACTGATGCTTTCTCTCTTATAGGAACTCATCGAGTCTCAATCTCTCTAAGTGCCTGCCTTAAAGATTGTACTAAAAAAGGGGCGAGCAAACCATTGATGCTTTGCAAGATTGTTATCCCCTATACCACCACTTGATATCTACACAACCATCTCCTATATATTTATTTAAGTTGTGAATCCTCTCTTACACACTCCTCCAAGTAATTCACCACCTTACTTAGCCCCTACCTAAGCTTAAAACCCTTTTTAACATTTACCAAATAATATTAGCCTAGGATGACTCTATATTCTAATTGATATTTGCATGTTACAGGTCTAGTTTGGCCTTGGATGACCTAGATTGAGACCTAACTTATTTTTATCAAATAATGATATAGAGTCAAATTAGGCTAACCTTGTCAGCTAATCTTTTGAAAAGGTTTAGAGTTAGATTTATCTATATATACACATTCATTTCCATCATTTATTAAGAAGAGTAGAATAATAATATCACATTATGCATCTACTTATCCACCATTCTAATTGAGGAACATAGCTTAGGGTTTCAAAACTTTATTTAGAGATATGGATCTTATCTTGTGGAGAATTATTTTTTATACAAAGATAAGTTGTGCATCCTAGAGTTGACATATCTTTTTTATCTTTACTTATCACAACAATTTCTTACAAAGAACCTTGGCCAAGAAAGAGATTGAGGCTCAGTGGGTTCATCTTCAAAGGTAAGTATTCCTAACTTTGTTCCTCCTTTGTTAAAGTAGATAGATTAGTGTTTGTACTTCTCTCCCATGTATTAGTATTTACTATACATTGACTTGAGTATAAATATTCTATGCATGTTTACTTTTTATGTTTATTACCCCCACTTTGTGCCACAAGCTTTGGGGAGCACTATATTAGATTTTACTTTATTTTACATTTATTTACTAAATATAAAAATATAGGACCTAGCCAAGGTTATTACAAAGTGTTTCTTGACTAGAGTTTTGGACCCTCTCTAGTGATATTATTATGGTAAGAGACCCCTTGGTTAGGTCTAGCAGATCTATCTTGGTCACGACATCAAATATATAATGTATCAACAAACAAAAGTGTAAGTAGGATTTATCTTGTCTAAGCTAGGATTGATTAATATATCAGTTGTATTTTCTTTTGTATATAATAAACACTTACATTATGTATTATTTATTTCACTTGCTATTTTCCCACACACCGTAATTAACAAATAATATAATGCAAAACATGTAAGCACCCATGTGAGGACTAATTCCTTAACATTCATCCCCTTAGTGTAAACATGGGGAGATGAACCACATGGACTAAACATCTTTAATCCCACCCCTCATACCATAAAATGGATGTTAAGTTTGCTTGAGAATGCATCCATTTCATTGAATATGAGATTATTACATTTAAGATCATCCATCATACATGTTTTATTGATAATTACCTTGAAACATAAGATTATTTAAATAATTTTAGAAAAGGATAATAACACACACACACAAATACTGAAAAATTAATTAAATAAACAATTCAAAATTAAAAACATGACTATAAAACTAAATAACTTGACATAAAAGTGAAACACATAACAAAACATTAAACTAAAATTATACAAATGAATTAAATTAAAAAAATTAACTTTAAAAAAAAAACTGACTAAAAAATATTAATTACATTAAATGATAATCATCTTAATCAAAAACTTTAAAAATATATATTTATAAAATAAAATTATAAAAAACTAAACTCCACTTAAAAAACTATTAACTAATCAAATTTAAACTTCTAAAAAATTAAAAAATAAAAAATAAAAACCATGGGATTATCCTAATACCACTATTAATAAACAAATCCACAGACTTTTAAAAAACTTAAACCAAAAAAACAACTAAGTCTTTAACCTAATATCAAACTTTGTAAAAAATAAAATAGTGGTTGAGGGAAGAAGATGAATCTATCTATGTCATTGTAGCTAGACTACTCAAGGCAAGTGAAGACTACTTAGAAGACAAAGTTGTGGACCTTCTCAAAGCTTCCATATGATTAATACTAATCTCTTTGAACTCTCCTAAAGTAAGAGGATACACACAAAAATGATAGAGAATTTTAATAATGATGACAATGATAGTGGAGAATAATTTTATGCCATGGGAGGGAGATAGATGATGTGAACTAGATCAAAGAGGAATACACCACAAGTTTGCAAGAGATTTCAAACCTGTCTAGGTTTATTCAAAACTAATGAGTGAAGGATGATCGGGGTTATGAAGAAATAATGTCATGGAATCTCAGAGATGATCATGTAGCTCATAGAAAATTCCTGATTGAATTATAATTACAAAGAATAGAAGCAAACCTGAATGCAAAATGCATGTTGTTGATCTGAAGAATACAAAAATTCCAACCCCTCATGTATATATGCATGCATAAAATCTTATATATTATACGCCAAAATAAAATTATACATACATATAGATATATTATTTTTTTCAAATAATGAATGTTAATGGGATTCGTAGGGGTCCACATTACATAACCATAACAAAAAGATTTAAGTCATATCAAATGTGAAGAGCAATAAATGTGGTCTTCACTCCAAGACTCTTATTATGAATAAGACCTAAAATGTAGAGAGGTCCCTTAGGGTACCTACTTTGATTTACTCCATATTAGATAATTTATTCATTGTGAAAGAGTCATAGGCTTGGATGTGCACAACACAAAATCAAGGTCAATCAACTTCAATTATTTTATTCAATGCCACAATAGTTACATATATAGTGAAGATATCTCCTACATTTAGGGATATCTTTCTCATCCTTATCTCCCTGAATATCTCAACCTATCCATAAATATCTTAAGGACTTATCTCGTACAAACTCTCTCAAAACTCTTATTCTAATGTGATTAATACTCACATAATAATCACTTGAATTATGCATTATTTATTCCACTTATTATTTTTACACAACCCTAATTGACTAATAATCTAATGTGGAACACCTAATCACCCATGTGAGGACTAATTCCTCAACAAATTGGCCATTACAACTATTTTCAAAAGACTACATTAACATTTAATTAATATTTCAAAGATCCTTTGTTCATGTTTCTGTAAACCCAATATAAAAATCAAGGTGACTATGCATTTACAGGGTGGCTAGAATGGAAGGATTAGGAGTGATCAAGAGTAGACTAACATAGGCATTTAAATATTACACAAGGAACCTAATTTAATATACACATTCAAATTGACCATGTAATGTGAAAAAAAATAGAGTGACTCAAGTGTCGCACTTTATCAAAAGGGACAAGTAGCAAGTTACACCAAAGTAAGGCTATAATGAAGAGCAATAAACTCAAAACAACATCTTCTAGAAGTAGAAAAATGTTTCACATCATGACTATCACTAGATACAAGTGACATTGGCTTATTGGAGTTCCAATATTATCACAATGGCTTTAAAGTCACTTAGTATATAAAGTGTTAATTTATCAAATAACACAACACGATAACACATAGATTTAAAAAATGCATATTCAAACATGTATATCATATGTAACAAACACTTACATATTTCATTTCATAAAGGATTAATTTATTTTTTAAACATAATGAAAAACTATAAAATGTGATCAAAATTATCACTACAAGAAACATTATTAAATAGCATTCACATTGAATTTTTAAAAGAATGATAAGTTGTTAGTTTACTCTCCTTAGCATTCCAAATTTTGAAAATGTTCATACTTTTGTTATCAGTAGAAAGTAATTATTATAACAATATACATTTTATGCACACTTGATCTCTAAAAGACCTTTGAAATTGAAGTCGAACTTCTTTGTTTCTTGAAAAAAATATTCCTTAAAAAATACATAAAGGCTTTGCATCTACTAAATTACATTTACAATTCAAGTTGGGCTTCTATGTTTCTTGTAAACACTTTTCATCTTTGAGAAATCCACAAAGGGCTTGTAACTCTAAGATGACACAGTGATAATGGAAACGATAGTTAGTGAATGTGGAAAAGAATCTGCAATGATTATTGTTAATTTGTAAATCTTCCATGGACTTCCAAAGTGGCTTTGGTAATTGAATGTGCATGATAGGTTGGTGTGGTTATAGAATTTGTATGATCTGATATTGAATCTCCATGAAAATCTAATTCGCAATGATCATTATCTGTCATTTAATTCACAATAGCTACAATATTAAAATTATGATGCATTAGTGGTACAAGATTATAAATTTTATAGTGGCTAATATTAATTTATATTGTTATTGCATATAAGAATCATTATGACAAATCAATACACATGTCCAATTTTTTTTTTTTCATATAATAATGAAACAATTATACAAAAAAATTAGCAAATTTGATGGAAATGTTTCTTTTTTGTTCTAAAAAATATTTGTCATTATCCTCTAATTAATATAAAACTAGAAAAATATATATATTTTTTTTTTCAAAAATACAATGTATTTTTCGAACCTAATGTTAAATCTTTAGATTTAGATAAATTATTTGCATTACACATTTCCGAATACAAATTAATAGGAAGAAGCGATTACAATAGATACCTACACATGTATTAATAATAAACAACCTGATTATATAGCAACGTATCTCTACCTTTATATTAAAAAAATTATGATTGAGTTGCATGTAGTCAGGGTTAGAAATTGACATGTTATAGCTTGTGTTTGTATTTATAGATTGTATATGACAGGGAAAAATTATAGCAAGCCTAAATAATTACATACTTATAAAATAGTAAATTGTATATTATTCATGTCCATGTTCATTTTAATATATAAAAATATAATAAACATTTATATGTGTGGATAAGCTACTTAGTGCTGGTAATATTTATTCGTAGCTTATAAACAATGAATTTTGTTGGTGATTTGAAAAAGTATCGAAGAAATTGCCCTTATTTGTCGGTTAGAGTTAACAACATAATCAATGCTCACATCACTGAACAAAAATATGCAATAAGAGTGAAATTAATTAATTATTATCGTTAAATTATATGTTGAAAATTGAAATCGCTTAAAGCTAAAACAACACATGCAATCAAAAAATACACAATTAATGAATAAATAGAAATAAATGGCATTTGATTAATTTTTATTATATTATATACCAATAACATTAAAAATAAAACTCTTTACCAAAACAAAAAATCAATTATTAATAACTAAAAATAATTTACTTAAATAAAATAAAAAAATATTTTACTATTTATATATTGAAATTTGTAATTGTTAAACAATATATCATTTCAAAACTTCTCAAGATTAATTAAAAAATGATACATACAATCCTACATTCCCCACAGCAACAACCCATGATGAACCGTGCTCATAGAATGCTGTGTAGAAAGTGGTGTTTCCACTGAAATCCAAATCATTCAAAAATTCAATATAAAAAATCATTACCAACGATGACAACTAAATTGTTGTTTTCCACGATTTGCTTTGCCAAACGGATTGGTACGACCTTCAAAAAGAGTATCATCGTAAGAGCTAAAAACATTACCAAATATTTATGACTTGAAATAGAGAACTTGATGGGCCCCGCCTTCCCCCACCTCGCCCATATCACTACTTAATGCCGCTCATTATTCCTCGTCCAACTCACGATTAATGAATTCCCCGTTAAAAAGGGAAGAAATTTGTACATTCTTGAAAGTGAGAATATAAATTTAAAATGGTGGTTAACGGCTTAAGGTTAAGACGATACATCTCAATCAGAAAGATGTGTAATTAAGAAATAGATGGAAGGGTTGACATTTGATCATTAGTGACATTAAAATTAAAATTTATTATTAAAAAAATTAAATTAATTATTGATAATTAAATAATATATTTTTAAATAAAATTTAAAAAATATGTTAATATTTATATAAAATAATTTGTAATTATTAGAATAATATATTATTTCAATGTTTTTAATTTAAAAATAATAAAACTAATTTTTATAATCATGGTCAGGAATAAGACTAACAAACCAAAAAAAAATATGAATCTTTTGATGATATATAATGGTAGAGTTTGAGTGGTAATAATCTTTTGAAAAAACTGTTTCATGTTTTGAATTTTCAATTCTTTCGAATTTACTTATCTGATTTTTCACCAGATAAATAATGTAGATCGAAAACGTGTCGAGATTCAAAATTTGACACAGTTTTTCTAAATCTTTGAGAATTTAAGTGATTTGCCGTTAATACTATGTGCTCACCCTGAAAACGCTGAATAACTCGGGCCGATTGTGTAGAATAATGTCTATAGTTACGGACGTGGACGGAATTATTCAACTCTCACATGTAAAGTCTGCCTTCCAGAAATACGCGGTAACGTAGTTGGTTAGGTAGTGGTTCGCTTTTTTTTTTCTCCTTCCTTCCTTTCTTTGCTCGCAATTTCTTGGAAGAATCTGTTATGCCTTTTGCAACTATATCAACACACAACACATTCACTCCTCGTTACCTACTTACATCGCTGGAGGTCTATAATATTGCAATTTTTTAAGATCGACGGATCTTATTCTGCCATTCATAAAATAATGGCTAATCTCGATGAAATTCGGAGAGTATATGAAATGGTGGATGAAAATGCAGATGGAATATTGAGCGTGGAAGAAATCAGTGGCTTCGTTAACAAGATCGGATTACCAATTTCTGTAGAAGATCTGAGATGCATGATCATCAGTACCAGCACCAGGACCCCTCTTTCCACAACCCAGGATAACTGTAGCCACCTGCAATTTGAAGAATTTGTGCATTTATATCAGTCCATCTTCGACAGTGAAGAAAAAGATGAGTTAAAGGATTTAATGGAAGCATTCAGGGTTTTTGATCGGAATGAAGATGGTTACATCTCTTCTGCAGAGCTTCAACAAGTCCTCTCCACGATGGGATTAATTCCGCAAGGCCACGATCCGCAGCACTGCATAAAAATGATATGCAGATTTGATTCGGACTGTAATGGGATGTTAGATTTCTCTGAATTCAAAACTATGATGTGCTCTACGCTATCTCCATGAAGCCATGGGAATTTTTTCTGTAACGTGTTAAAACATTCATTGCATCTGCCTTGTAAATACCGATTAATATTTCACATATCTTTTGGGGAAAACTTTTTTTTAGCATTTGATTAGCGATTAACATTAACACAAGGACAAGATATCGAAAAATTCTTGCTAGAACGGTGTTAAGAAACATGAATCTGCATACAAAAACCAAGGCATGATATTGATATATTGATGTATAAAAGCCAACTACACCATAGTAAACTAGTCCCTCCCTATCTGTAAGCTGGATAGACTCATGAACTGGATCCATAGTCTCATGATAATCTTAGATTTAGACAAAATATTTCGAGAATTGAATAGATTATGGAATAAAAACTCTTTGTTACATATACTCGAGAAATGTTTTTAAATCTACTTGTTTATGGCTCACTTCTCAAATTACAATGACTAACTCGCATTGTAAGAACAATGAAGCATTTAATTATTACTACGGCGGAGCTTGTCAAACTTATGATTTCAAAATGTACACACATGGAAATGGTGATATGCATTTATTAGTTGTAAAATTATATTATATCAACATACATTTACAATCAATCATTTATTATTGGAATGTTTTAGAATATTTTGGTTGGTATGCATAGCTCACATTTCACGTTGGAGGACAAACCTCGGCTCAAAATATGGGTATAAAACATGACACTAAAAATAAGACCAAACAAAGCATGACACACAATATCAAATTACATCACAGAGCATAATTTAAGCACAAGTCATAACACTCAAGAGAGGAGGCAAAGGATCATCTTTGAGTAGCAGAGTCACCAAAGCAAAAGGCTTTGTGGAAGGAGGATCCAACACTACCCAACCATCCAGGGGGTCTATGGTCATATCAATGGATCAACCATCAAAGGGTTGCATCTGATTACTAGGGTCAACAAGAGAGCCCCGCTCAACCCCTCGACTTGCCCTCGCCCCTCCAACCACCATGCGCCCCAGTGTAAGGGACACTCCCCAAGTGGTCCAACAACTCCTAGAGATAGTAGAATTTCATCGCAACCTTGTTTATTTGGGCTTGAATTTGCATACACGCCGAAGATATAACAAAAACCTTTTCGTTAATGGAGAAAAGACAAGAACATTCATTATTATTGAATAAAGCATTATTTCTAGGATTTCATAATTGGAAAAAATAATAGCTCTAAAAATATCTACTAAAACTTAATAGACACTGACCAATTGGTCTAGTCCCCAAGAAAAGCAAGATGCCAAGAGAAGGGCTCAGGGTGATAATGCTGGAATAAATTATGGATCCATTTCCATGTGGACCAGGCTCATGGGCAAAACTAAAAAAAATGTTTGAAGGGTTGAGGTCATTTGTAGGCAAGACACTTGGGTGGAGTAATTCTAATATGAGATAGTCACTCCCCGAGCAAGAGGCCTTGGTAGACTAAGCACCACAAGAAGTGGGTTAGCTTGGATTCCAAACTAGCTTTCCAAATTTTGTCGAGTGTGGTAAGCTAGAAGTTCTTGTTAGGACCCGGAAGCACCATTGATTACCAAGCAACTAAATATGCAGAATTAAACCAGAAGTACAAGTAACTAGAATTCAGAAATAACACAAAATATGAGAGACAATATCCAATTGTATTAATACTCTTCCAAAAGAAAATGCAACAAAGAAGATGCCACAGTCTTCTTCCTTACATCTCTAGAGCTCACACACATCTAGAGCATAAACAGTAAATCTCTTCAAGAGCTCACTCTCTCAATTACGGTCCCAACACACAACTCAAACACAGAGTTGGTGTTCACCTCCAACCAGTCAGTATCCACTACTGCCATTACCACTAGTCAGTATCACTACTGCCAGTACACAAGTGCTCCACGCACTCTAAATCAAAGTATACATACATACTCCAAGTAGATCTCCCATGAACTTGCAACAACCTACAACTCAAATGATCTTACTTTGGAAGGGACTACCTTGCCTTTCTCTTTGCTCTTTGACTGAGTACACACCGTACTCCAAGTAGATCATGCTTGATCTTGCTACCTATTGTGTTGCTGTCACCTTGATCTTGTTGCCACCTACAAATCAACTTGGTTTTACACACCTGCAAACCTAGACCATGCACACACATACACCTACAGATCAATGATCTTACTTACCATGCAGATCTCCAAACGTGGCCTTGCACACCTACCGACCAAGATCCTACATACATGAAGAATCTTTCTGATTCTCCAAACCAGCACCCATACTTGGCACTATGGCACTAGGAGGAACACACCATGCTCTCTTCACTCTGAAGGAGCTAATTTTGCTCTCTTACTCTCTAGCACACTTTTACAATACAGTCCATGAGTCTATTATATATATCTCATGCAAAAAATAATTAGACATCTAATTACAATAATTAATTCCATAGCTTCAAGTCTAAAATTGGCCTTTGACATGCAAACAACCAGTTCGTTAACTAACTGTCCGTGAACTGGCAGTTCTAGAACCGCATAGGTGATCGACGTCAGTCCCTGTCTGCCTAGAGGTGACCAACGTCGATCAATCCATGACCGACATCGATTACTCTTCTCACTATATATGATCGACGTCGGCTGATCAGACCGACGTAAGTTTCTCTGCAACTCAACAACCTCTTAGCAACCTCCTCCATGTCTGCATTAGTGAAGCTTTTAGCTCCACAACCTAACAATCTCCCAATTGGAGATAAATAGCTGCACTGTACCTGTACCTGTACACCATCTAATTTGTTTCCTGGCTTGTATCCCTCTTCAAGCTCGACCTTGAAGACCAACCACCACACATCCTATGGTGCAAACCCTGTCATCCAAGTAACCTGCCACATCTGCATCTACAAACCCATGTAGAAAAGAACTTGACCCTGCATAGCATATCGACCTGCTGCTGGTCCCTCTTAGATACCTGAGAATCCACTGAATTGTCCTCCAGTGCTTCTTTCCTGGATCGACTCCAAACATTCTGACAGCTCCCACTGCGTGGGCAACCCAGGTCCAGTACACATGTACTTAACTTCATCATGTGAATCAAGACCATATTCTGTGAACTGTCCAACCATCGGCGTGCTAACCGATATCACACAATCATTTGAAGACAAAATCAACATGTGATCTTCCATGTCTCTAAAACACACTCATGCCAAAGAATTTTTGCTGCTCCAAATTCCTCATGACATGCCACTGAACTAACCTTACCCTTAGCTCAACAAAACCCTGTATGTTTGAACCTGCACCAAGCTCATCCTCCACATATAGTAACAGGATAATGTCGCGACCATCATCCACTTGGTAAGACAAACACAATGGTTACATTGACATTGACTAAAGCCTTGCTTTGTCATCCACCTGTCAAACCCTGTACCACTATCCTGCAGCTTCCTCAAGACCATATGACCTGGCCTTTCATCTCACGTATCTATTCTCTCTATTTTTTAACTAAGGAATCCATTCATCTTTCAGTGCTTTTATCTCGACTGGTAACCCTACCAAATCTCCCATTTGGTTCTACATCCTAATCCATGCCATGCTCCCACTGTTTCCTGGATCCTTCCTGCTCTGTAGTGAGCAATGAGTATAAAGAAGAGGAATAATGAATTTGAGGCTTACTTACCCTTTCAATCCTCCATATGGGCGTTTGAGACTCTTTGACAGCTTTTTGTCTGCCCAAAATTTGTCTCAATGACCGACCTCAGTCACCACATAATCTGCATCCAACTGACGTTAGTTCCATGCGAGTGTCCTTTCTACTGATCCTAGTTTTCTTACCGACGTCGGTCTTACCTAGTTGTTGACATTGGTACCCTGACCAACGCCAGCAGCCACCCTACTCGACACCACCGGCTCTGGTCTGCACATGACTGACATCGGCACCTGTCTGTTCGACGTTGGTTCCCCTTGACCGACGCCAGTAACTATGTTCACCTGTGAGTGATGACTTTTTACCCGTGAGCTCTCCATGGATCAAAACCCTGTCCAAACTGCCCTGCTCAGAGTTACTCAGTCCCATCTGCTAATCTCTGTCCATCATCTCCTCTAAAAACATTAAGGCTTTCCAGTTCTTAAGTCTATCAAAGACATCTAACTTCCTCTTAAGAACATGCATCTCCTTCTTGCTCATGTGACCAAGCCTACAAAGCCATGTCTTCGCAATAGAAGAAGAATCAGTAATATAAGTAGATAGATAAAGGATACCTACTTTGTTACCACCAACTAATTCAAGTGCATCCGCTGTGAGAGTTCTTGTGCATCTCTCATCACCCAACTTTCCTGAAGAAATTAGCCACATCTTCAAGACCGGGACCTGCATGACCTCCTTCAACACCCATGTGTTGGCTGCCTGCAATTTCAGCTTCACTTCCCCTTTGTCAATTCTTTGGCAAGGCACACCAGCCCCTAAATAAATCTTTCCAAAGTCTCCAAAGACCTTAACATGGAAAAATACTCTATTTCGAGATGCATGGAAAGAGGCAACATAATCTATAAGACAAGATTCTACTTTATCCAAGAAACCTCCCAGAGCATCCTGTGCAAAAACACCTGCAACATCTGCTTCTTCAGTTCTTTCATGTTGATCTGCTACCAACCAACAATCTTTCTTTTCATGCTCTTTCTTTCCATAACACCGTAATTGAGCATTTGTGCTTTTCAATTCCTCCATTCTTAGTGTACTTTCTTCTGCCGTTGCTATACTCCCACTCAATCATAAACCCCTAAGAGTGCCCTGTAACCAAACACAAACCTGCTCCCTGCAACTTTAGCTCTGATACCAACTGTTAGGACCTAAAAGCACCATTGATTACCAAGCAACTAAACATGTGGAATTAAACCAGAAGTACAAGTAACTAGAATTCAAAAATAACATAGAATATGAGAGACAATACCCAATTGTATTAATACTCTTTCAGAAGGAAATACAACAAAGAAGATGCCACAGTCTTCTTCCTTACATCTCTAGAGCTCACACACATCTACAGCATAAACAATAAATCTCTTCAAGAGCTCACTCTCTCAATTACGGTCCCAACACACAACTCAAACACAGAGTTGGTGTTCACCTCCAACCAATCAGTATCCACTACTGCCAGTACCACTAGTCAATATCACTACTGCTAGTACACAAGTGCTCCATGCACTCTAAATCAGAGTATACATACATACTCCAAGTAGATCTCCCATGAACTTGCAACAACCTGCAACTCAAATGATCTTACTTTGGAAGGGACTACCTTGCCTTCCTCTTTGCTTTTTGACCGAGTACACACCGTACTCCAAGTAGATCCTGCTTGATCTTGCTACCTGTTGTGTTGTTGTCACCTTGATCTTGCTGCCACCTACAAATCAACTTGGTTCTGCACACCTACAAACCTAGACTATGCACACACATACACCTATAGATCAATGATCTTACTTACCATGCAGATCTCCAAACGTGGCCTTGCACACCTGCCGACCAAGATCTTACATACATGAATAATCCTTCTGATTCTCTAAACCATCACCCATACTTGGCATTGTGGCACTTGGAGGAACACACCATGCTCTCTTCACTCTGAAGGAGATAATTTTACTCTCTTACTCTCTAGCACACTTTTACAATACAGCCCATGAGTCTATTATATAGATCTCATGCAAACAATAATTAGACACCTAATTACAATAATTAGATCTGTAGCTTCAAGTCTAAAATTGGCCTTTGACATGCAAATAATCAGTTCGTTAACTAACTATTCGTGAAATGGCAGTTTTGGAACTGCACAGGTGACCGACGTCGGTCCCTATCTGCCTGGAGGTGACCGACGTCAGCTGATCCATGACCGATGTTGGTTGCTCTTCTCACTGTATATGACTGACGTCGGCCAATCAGATCGACGTTAGTTTCTCTACAACTCAGTAACCTCTCAGCAACCTCCTCCATGTCTGCATTAGTGAAGCTTTTAGCTCCACAACTTAACAGTTTTGGGGAAGATTAAAGACCCCAATGCCTATTGAGCTTATAGAGAGCAGGGGAAAAGGGACTCTTAACTTGATAAATAAGGTTTAGAGAATAATTTTTAAAGTGGGTGTCACAGTTCCACCTCCAATCCTTCCACCATACTTGGGGCGGTTGTAAGCCCAATTTATGAAGCATAATATCTGGCAAAAGCTCTTGAATGCAAAGAATAGAAGGTAAGCCTGCATTTTTTAACTAATATTTTGCTTTCAAATTCTCCAAGGGATCCAATCCTTGGCAGAAACTAAATCACAAATGGTATGGATACATTTTTGAAAGACCCTGAGGAGTTTGATTCCAAGTAATTTAGCCAACAAAACATTAGTACATGTCATAATAGGAGACTACCATATGTTATGATTATCAAAAGATAATCCCATACGAAAACCATCACTAATCCATTTCATGTGAGGCTTGACAGCTTCAAAGGCTACTCTTGGCAACAAAAGAGCCTTCAATTTTGAAAAGAGCGGTAGTGATGAAAAGGGAGTGAAAGCCTATATTCTTCTAATTGGGTTTACTATAAGGCGACCTAGAGGGGGAAAATGCCTTAACATGATTTTATATGACTCATTACCTTTAATGGCTCAAATCACCCATTTAGCACACAAGGTTTCACTCTGTCTGTAGAGGTTAGCAATTCCCATACCTCCTTTATATGGAGGGAGGCAATAAATATCCCAAACAACATGATGGAATCCCCTCATCTTTTAGGAATTGGACCAAATAAATTCCCTAGTAATTTTAGTTAAACTATCATAAGAAGCCTTGGAGGGAGCCCAACAAGAGGAATAATAAACATGTGTATCAATCATGATTTTAGTGTAAATTTAGAATTTATTTGCTAAGGATAGCGCTTTGGTAATTCAATACTCTTGACCCTATTCCCCATTTTATTGATGACATACTACCACAACTCAATAGAAGAACTGTCAAAGGCAAAATGAATGTCAAGAAATTTGAACTATTCTCCTCATGCAATCCATTTCCATTTAAATTGAAGAAGCCACTCGAGCATAAGCTTCATGCTTTATCTGAAACACTATGTCTTACTCCATTACAAACTATACCCATAGGCTAAACAAAATATATCAAGAGACTTCATAACTTTTGAAAAGGTTATTTATTGATCTTTGAGTGTAAGGAAAGTGTCATCCACAAAGTGCCCATTAATGAGTTGGGATGAGGAGTCATGAAGAACAATACCCTGAACTAGACCCCACTCAATTTGATAGGTAATAAGATATCCTAAAGCTTCTTAAGAGAAGACTTACAACTCTAGATCAAGAGGAAAACCTTGCCAAATGGAGCATTGAAGGCATATGTTGTCAGATTTTAAAACATTAATTATAAGGTAGCCGAAGCATCTATAAGTAATATTTGGACTGCCAAAACAAAGTACTAGGCAAAACCAATAGCCTTTAACATAGATAAGATAAAATGCCATCAAATTATTTCATAGACTTTTTCAAAGTCTAATTTGAGAAAAGTGGTTCTCTGATGAGAAAATCTAGTGAGAAAAATGGTTATTTGACAAGAAAATCTAGCCCATTCCATGTCTTCATAGACAACAATAAGATTGTCAAGAATATACTGACCTATAATAAATTTGGTTTGCTCTGGTCTAACAATTGCAAGAAGAACAAGATGAAGATGATTGGCAAGAGCTTTGGTGAGGATTTTGTAGGAGACTTTTATCAAGATGATAAGCCGCTAGCTAGTAATGATCTCTAGATCTCCCGTTTTTGGTATAAACTAGATATTAACTTGATTGATTAAAGCTCATAAAGAACGATTTTACAGGGCTTATTTATACCCTAAATCAAGTCTAGCCCAACAAACTCCCATGTGGCTTTATATAATTCACATGAAAAACTGTCAAGGCCAAGGGCTTTATCATTACTCATGCATTTGAGATCCTCTGTGAGTTCTTGGAGGGTCAATAGTGAGTCACAAATTTGTTTGTCAACATATTTTAATTTGTGAGGAACCATGTCAAAGCATTCCTATAAAGCCACATATCTTTCTTTTGTTTTCTCTTGGGCTTGGACCACTAGCCTCTAGTTATTCATTAAAGCTAAGGAGATGTTTGAGAGGGAGGTGATCTTGGTTTGGGCTAACTAGATGGCCTTTATCTAGTCATGAGCCTGCTTAGCCTTAAGGGACTTGAAGAAGTCTTTGGAAGTTTTATCTTTGACTTTGAGCTAGTATAGTCGAGTGTGCAACTACGCCCCTCTAGCATAATATGACCATCCACCACCTTGATGTGGTGTTTAAGTGAGGCAGGGATATTCTTCATATGAGCATCAAAATGATTAATCTCAAGAATGGAGGAAACCCTCCAAAATTCCATGAGCATGGCATCCTCACATCACTTCTTATCTTGAGCAACTTGCTTTCCATAATGGCAGAGTAAGTAGATGGTGCATAAAATGGCCTCATTCCACCACTTGTTCCACTTGGAAACATAAAGAGGCTTGGCAGGCAAGTTTTGGATTCAGGCTATCAAATGGATGGTTTTGTGATGTCATTTAATTCTTAGATGTAGTTTATTAAATGTATCAACCATTTAATTTTTAAGTGAAACTTATCAAATGTACAAGTTCAAAATATAGACACCTTAAAACCATCATAGGTATTTATTAGTCAAAAAAATATACTGTCCTTATTGATTTACATTGTGTTCATATGTGACTAATGGTTAACTAAGTTCTCATATAGGGTTTATACTTTTATGAATGAATATGTTATGCACAAATATGGTTTTTGTAATATGTAAATGCTAGGGTTTTCGCAAGTGTTTTGGGCACTTCAGATGAGCTTCTGGGTTTAGGTTCAAGGGATATGCCAGTGTATGAAATGTGTAAGTGTTTTGAAGGTTAAGTTAAATTAGAGAAATAACAAAAGAATGGGGAACTTCTAGAAGTGGAACATCTTAGTAAGGAAAAAATTGGCAATTGATTCTCATGCATAGGGATATCTTAAGCTCATCGAGAAGGAAGGACCATACATATTCTTTGATGGGACATATGTTAGTAATATGGAGCAAATGAAGGAAAAGAGAGTGGAATTTATATTGATGCCAAAATTACTTATGACATCTAACCAACTAGGTGGATAGAGCGAGATAAATTCAGGTAAAGAAGGTCTAAGACACCAAGAAATATTTTGAAGACAAGGCTAAGTAGTTAACATGGTTGATCAACACATTAGTTGAGATGGAGAAAAAAGAAACATTAATTTTTGAAAGACTAATGTAGGTACAAAAAATTATCAATGCAATTATGAAACTTGATGAAATTCAACATTCATGGCTAGAGGCATCCATAATGGGAGATAAGGATAAGAGTAAGAAGATTGGGGAGGCCAAGGATTTCAAAGCAAAGATGGATCAAAATCACACAAAGCTAGAGAACATGGTTGAAGCATTATATAATTCAATGCCAGAGGAGGATAATCAATTAGAGGATAAGGTGTTGTTACGCATCGGCTAGAAGGGCATGTTGACCTCCAACTTATGGGTCTCCACTGGCCTTCTTAATGGGTCTTGTGGGCAAATCATTTATATAGTGTATATGAATATTCCAAGCCATCCAATTTGCTAAATTTTTTTATCATCTCTTTTTCTAATTCCATAGTCTTATTAAGGGATGTCAAAAACCCTAAGCACCCTAAACATGTACCTATCACACCTGTAATAAGAAGAGATTTGTTATTACATTCGAAAATGGTAAGGGCTTTACCAATACATAAATATCAATGTTTAGCATTAAATAAGGAAATTATTGATATCGAAATGTTGAATGCCAAGGTTTGATATTCATATAAATTTCACGAGTCCAAACTTTGATGGGCCTCTATATATTGCTTAATTTTTCATTTGAAAGATATGTAAGGTTTTATGAAAACTTATATGTAACAATAAGAATACAAGAACAATAGTTACACTTCATAGCATTGTGACATCCTCACCTCTGCAACGAGCCAATAAACTTTACGATCGCTCTTCTCAAATCCAAGGTATATCTTCCTCTTTCTTTTTTATTTGTAAAAAATATTTATTTCTTAATTTAATCTATCAATCCACCAAAGAAAAAGTTACACATATCACACGATATTTCATTTGAGTATGCACATAAAAAATAATAAATATATTTTAATGTTTAATTAACAAACAAAAACCTATTCCTTATCTTAAAAGTCATCAAACAAAAATTAAAAAATCAGTATGTACCTATAATCTCATCCCTAATACATTCTATAAGTATGAACCTTACCTTCTGCATAATCAAAACTTTTTCGTACATTATTACGACACCTTCATAATGTGTCATTTATCCAGAGTTCGCTTCATGGTTCAACTACTTTGAATTTAATAAAAGTTAAAAGTCAATGTTCGAATGCCAAGCAAAAATAAATAAATAAATATTTAATAACAAACAAATACAATTGGACGATATGCCTAAAAGACCGCTTTTTAGAACAATGTCGGAAGTTCCGGACATGGAGGGAATTATTCAGCGTTCACATTTAAAGACTGCCTTCCAGAAATACGCGGTGAGGTAGTTGGGTACGGCTTTTTTCCTTTGAAATTCGGAGAGCATATGAAATGCAGATGGAATACTGAGCATGGAAGAAATCGGTGGCTTCGTCAACAAGCTTGGAGTACCCCTCTTTCCAAAACTCAGGACGAGTGTAGCCACCTGCAATTTGAAGAATTTATCAGTCCATCTTCAACAATGGAGAAGAAGACGAGTCGAAGGATTTAATGGAAGCATTCAATGTTTTTGATCGGAATGAAGACGGACATATCTTTTCTACAGAGCTTCAACAAGGCCTCTCCACCTTTTTCACCCAATATATATTGGCTTATATTGGCTTGTGTGCCAATAAGGTTTTAATTTGAATTCGGGAAGCTTATAAATATGTAACTGCATTATTGTATATAGAACATGAATTCATCCTTCAAAAGATTAATTGTAAAAATACCAAAACAATTAATTCAAACATTTAGAAAAGAATATAACTATATTTGAAGCATAAATATTACTCCATACATCTATTACAAAATAAAATGTCATATTGACTAAACCTTGTATCACTAGACTCCCTTGCTAAACATTCATTATATTACGTATGTTATTTTTTAAATTGTACAAGCATTCTAAGAGTTTGATGACAATCAAGCTAAAGAGACCAAAGGCCCCTAAATATATAACCTATTTTCTTTAAGTTTTTTAGATGTGGTTGTCGTATTAGGATTTTTAGGAAGTGAGAAAGGTATTTGAAACCTTAAAACTGATGAACATGATTATCAAATCAGTTTTCGTATTTCCCTCATTTCCTAGGTGTGACCTCATGATTTCATAAATTACATTACTCTTTCAGAAGCATCTATACAATTCTAAGGAACAATCTTATTTCACTTCTAGTTTGTGTGTCTTAGTCACCTCGTTATCTAGCCTTGATCTACACTATCTATTCCTAATCCCCTTTTTGAGATTTGTGCAAAATATGATATTATTATTAACCCCCTCTTATCATTTAAAACATCAAACATCAAGAAATTATTTATGTAATTAAATTTGATTTTACTATTTTAAATCTAATTAGGTTTAAATTCAATGTTTATGATTAGATGTATTGTATGTTAATGAAACCTCACTTTCCCATAAACATTTTGGTGAACATGCACTCGTTTACACCCTTTCAGGTTTCATCTTTTTTATGAACCAACATTGTCTTGCATGCTTTGTATCCTTCTAGAGTTAGATCTTGTTTTCATTGTGATTGATATAATTATTCTAGGGTTTGTTCCATTTTTTGTATTCTAATCCATCATCCCTAACACTTGTGTATTACATTCAACTCCTAGATTAATTATCTTGCATATTGTTTAAACCATATGATCCTTACATCTTAGGTATGTTTTCATATTATGTACCCAAAGTAATTAGATCTAAGAAATGAAGAGGAGTGTTAGGATTAATTGTAACCTTATTAATTTTATTGAAATTATTTTACTTAATCCTACGTCTTACTTACAAAAGGAAAAAAGAACAAAAATGACTCTACAAATGATATTGGTATTGTTATTATTATTATTATATTTTTTTATTGCATATGATGTTGAGATGCTTTTATATGATAATGAGGTGAATGGATTCCAACATTTTAATGTTTATGATAATGACCACCAAAATGAAACTAAAAGAGTAAAAATGCTTACACTCTCTAAGAAGCACATTATGAGTCACTCTAATTAAATAACATTTAATTATTATATGTACTGAAATATTTTTGACACTAGAACCTAAGTTAAGTGGCTATAATATAATATGTACTATGTAAGGTGAACAATGGATATTTGAATGCTAATAATATAGATAAATCAATTAAATGAACACTTTTTATGCTTAATAATGTAGTTATTTCCCAATTTTCTTTTGAAACTATGCCCTCCCATACTTATAATTATTCTACTCTTGTTACTGCAATAACTTCATCTCAATTTATTCAAATTACTCAATAATATTTTCAAATTCCATCTATTGTTTATAAAACTTCTCAACTTGCTTCCTCTCAGAATATTTCTATTCCAACTTATTCTGCTATCACTTCTATTATAAATCCCAAAATGACTATTGACACATGCATTGTATGATATCCAAAATAAAATTAAAGTTTTGTCTCAAGGGTCTCAAAATCCCAATTAATATGGTCACTTCCAAATATATTTTGCTTAACCCTTTGGCTTATGAAGTGAATTTTTTTTGTTTGACAATAATATTTGTAGCTCCAAATTTTGAATTATTCAATGACAAAGGAGACCCTTCTCACCATATTATGTCATTTTTATCCTTTTTGCCTATATTTTTCTCATAATAATAAACTATCGATTAAGCTATTTCCAAGGGGATTGAAGAATTGTGCACTTGATTGGGTTTATGCCTTTCCACATGGATTTTTACATGCTTTTATAACATTATTTGATGATTTTATAACTAATTTTTTCAATCAACATTAGCATGAAAGTTACTTTTGCACAAATAAATCAAATTAGAAAAGAACCCAATGAGACTATTAGTGAGTGTGTACTTAGATTCAAGATAATGGCTACAAAAATGACTCATCATTTACCTAATAGAGAAATTCAAAATATATTTTCTCAAAGTTTTTTTTAATTTATTAATGATAATTTGGTTTTAATATATGCTCTTGCAGTTCATTTTAGACATTGAATATTTGTACGTAGATGGTTGTTTATCAATGTTATTACCATTCATGTATCTAATTATCCATTTATTTTAATGAGCAATTATTTCTCTCAATAATGATATTATGCTGCAAAATATAAGGAAATTTGTATATGGATTCCATGGGTGGCATAAAATTCCTCAAAGTGATTATCAACTTATTCTCTGCCATTATTGGAGCCACTTACCACATGGCTCGACCTACAAACATGTTTTCTTCTCTTAATCTTTATTCTGGACAACATAATTTTATAAGTGACTCTTCTCCCTGAATATTTAAGGATAGGGGTTATTTGAGCTTTCTAATGGAACCTTAAACAATGTATTTTTTGTGCCTACTCTCTTAATAAACTTCCCTTTAGTCTTGTTGATGTAGTGGATTGCAACCTTGACAGGAGGCTGAGCTCCTGCCTTCCACACGTCACAATGAAAACTCCATTCTTGCCTGTGGGTCTAGCAAAACTGGGGGGAGAGTCTCTAGATAAGGGCTATCTCCCTTTGATGCATATGAGTTATTCCAATAAGTTTCTAATACATATATGTATATAAGGGGGGGGGTGAAAAGAGAGAAGGATGCTGAAAAAATAGAACCTAACCTAATATGGTGATGCACTAAACAAGTTTGATCTACTCACACTCTGAACCATAAGAACACATACATACACTTAAACTGGTAAAAGGAACAAACTGCAGGGAGTTTGACAGGGAGGCTTTAATGGAAACACATAGAAAAAGGACTTACCATAAGCGATGTAGGAAAAGCACACTGTCTAGTAACCTCCTTCTGCCTCTGTGCTCCAGGTACAGCTCTTCTTGTCACCTGCAGGAATGGCACTTTGTAGATACTAGGTGCATTGGTGTCAACCCTGTGAAAGCATTAAGAAGCAATGAATGAACACAAGACTAACACTTAGAGATATATCCACCTAGAATAGAGGTAAAAAATGCGTATCTTATTGATTCTAGGTAAAAAATGGCAGGGCTTCGCCTTACAATATGAGAGATCCCCTTTTCTCAAAATGAGAAGTTACAATATATATAGAGAAGAGAGAACAAAAGGCACCCCTTTTGGAAAAAAAGACTTTTGGCACCCTTTTACAAGTGGCCCATGTGCATTTCGAGTCTTGGGAAGAGGAAGCTGCTTGATAGATAATGATGTGTCTGCTCCTGCTTTGACTTCAGGCATTTAAAAACATAGGCCATACCATTTGTCTACAAACAAGATTGCTCCTTGAAGGCATTCACGCAATTTATCTGTCCATAAATGCAAAATGGAGAAAAAATGGGTTGTGCCGTTCACTGTTTGCACCCCTTGATGACCACTTGGTAGGCACTGTTCCAACCACTGAAGTAACTCCTTGAGTCAATGCCTTCGCCACTTGGACTATTTTGTCCATTTTTGCACTTGGCTCTTTGGGCTCCCTTTCTGGTGGGTCCCTGAGTTCACTCTTGACTTTTGTCTTTTCCCAACTTTGTCTCTTCTTGGTTTTGTCTTTTCTAGCTCCTTCGGCCCTCAGGGGCTATCTTCTTTGCAGGTCACTAAGTTCACTCGTGGCATGTCCTTAAGCTTTTCAAAATCAATAGCTATTTCACCACCTTAAATTTGACAACTGTGCACCCGTCATTGGGCGTTTGAACCTCTAACAGCTAGTTTGTCGTGCTTGATTTTGATGTCTTCGAGCCCGTCACCCCTTAGAATTTCTTTGGCCTTTTCCTTTCCTTCAGCCTTTTTTGCTCTGGTTGGGCTGTTGTCTTAGCTGGGTCCTCATTATTTTGGTGGCCAAATTTCTTTAGACTTTTGTCCGAAGGAAATCCTTCGAACAAAAAGTCCGAAGGATATCTTTCCTTGTGTTTTGCCTTCGTTCGGGCTTTTCTCCCAGCTATTTTTCCCATAGATAAAATGTCTGCAAGAATTATCTTGATCATTTCCTTTGACCTTCAAAATTTCTTCAGGTTTTTATCTCATGGCTTTTCCCAAATTTATTCAGACTTTTTGTTTGAAGGAATTCCTTTGGACAAAAGTCTGAAAGAAATCATTTCTTGTTTTTGCCTTAGTCCCTTTTTTATTCCACAAGATTTTATTCTGAAGGATTTCTTCAGACAAAAAGTCTGAAGGAATTCCTTCAGACATTTTGTCTGAAGAAATTCTCATCCTTTGCCTTAAACAAATCTCTAAATAAAATTTACTCTTTCAGCCTTGTTCACTTTTTGATCTTTTTTCAAGTGTTCCCTGCCCTCTGTAAGGGCACTTGTCATTTGAGAGACTTTCTTGAACCTTCTGATTGAACCATTTCTCGAACCAACCCATTGAACCAAACATTGACCAAGCACTTGAACTGACTGATTGAACCATTCATTAAACCAAGTAATCAAACTGACTACTTGAACCAACTGATGAACCAAGCTGAATGAACCAAGTCGTTGAACCAAACCAATTGAACCAAGCCTTTGAACCAAGCTGATGAACCATTTGATTGAACCTCACTATTGAACTTTGTCGATGAACCAAACACTTGAAATGACTAATTGAACCATTCGTTGAACTAACTAATCGAACCGACTGCTTGAACCAACTGATGAACCAAGTCGACTAAACCAAGTCATTGAACCAAACCAATTGAACCAAGCTGATGAACCATTTGATTGAACCTCACCATTGAACTTTGCTGATGAACCAAAGTGATGAACCAAAGCAACAAACTTAACCTTTGAACCAACGTGATGAACCAAAGCGTTGAACGAAAATGTTGAACCAATCGATTGAACCGGTTAATGGTTCAACGGTTCAAAGTTGCTAAATCTTGAAAAGATCATGTCATTGAACCCTGACATTTGAACCACTTTTCCACCCTTAAGGAAAAGTGTCTTGAATCATTTTTCGCTCTCTTTCCTTGTGAATTTCCTCAGACAAGAGTCTAAAGAAGCTTTGTAAATGCCCTTTCATTCTTTGAACTGGTTCATCTTCTGTCGAAAGACTTGTGCAACCTGAATTCAACTGGCTTAGAACAACAAGGAAAGAAGGGGACTAATTTTGGCCTGCTAGACCAAAAATGGTCAATAAATTGGTGACTCCTAGGGGAAGCATGCTTGATATGCTTAGAAACTAGTTTCCTTAAAGTCCATTGGGCATGGAGTTGAGATGCATCTTTAAAAGAGTTAACAACTGCCTTGAGATATCTAAGAATAAATCACATAGGTTTTTACCCCAAACACAAAGGAAAACACACACAAGGATAGAAACACTACTTGTGCAAACAACACTTATGGAAAATAGGGAAAGAAAACTGAAAGCAAACTAATATATACAACTAACCAGGTATATTTACCTCCCTCCTGGATCAAAGGGAAAACTTCTTAAGTCTCCTTCATGGCAAGGAAACTTATGGTGCTAGACAAGTGGTTGAATGGAATGGAGATTTAGTGACCTACTCCTCTTACCTGCCACCTTGATTGGCTTACATCCAAGTGGATCAAAATCAAACATGCTCCCAACATATATGTACTCTTCTTGTTCTTAGAAGCTTGTCAAATGTTGGCTCTTCATGCTGGTGTGTTTCATCAACAAATCAAAGGCTATTGGCTCATCACCATAAGCCCTTTGATATGCATAGTCCCTTTGTAGTGCATCATGGTTTGACCCATTCCCTTCTACTTCATTGAAGATCATGTCAAACTCATCCTTTGCTCCCTCAAGAATTTTGACTATTGTGATGTCTGAAATGGAATCACAAACTGATTTCTCATCCCACAGAACATCACTTTATTGTTCAAGGCTCTCTTCCTCAAAGCTTTCCTCTTGATGGACATGCCTCTCCATTTCCTGCTCAAGGATCAAAGTCCCTAGTTGTTCAAAGACATTCATCTGATCCTCCTCTAACTCAGGCTCTAGGGCATGATCGTCCTCCTCATCAAAGTAACAAGGAAGTTCATCAAACAAGGGAGGAGAGAGCTCACCATGCTTACATTCCTCTTCGTATTGCTAGAATATCTACATGTATGCATGACCTGCTTCTTCTTCATTGCTAATGATGTCTTTATAGGGGGCATCCTGTTAGGAACCCATGACTTACCCGTATTAGTGTAATAATTGCTATGGACGCATATGCTTTGTAAGTCGTCCCTTAGAGCTTATTTGAATTGTCCCACATACAATGGAAGTAGTAGTTTTTAAAATAGAGTTAGTATATAAGCAAGTGTTGAGGCCCAATGAAGGCATCCATGAATTCATTGTATTGAGCTTGCTCAAAGGAGGTTTCCCCCTCGAAGAGGCCTGCGATCAATATAAGCTTTCTGTGTTTCTGTTATTGGTAAGAGTTATTTTATTTTCACATATTTTGATTAAATCTATTGTAAGAGGTAATCTGCTGTAGGAGGTTCATTACATCTGGTATCAGAGTGCTTTCTTGGATTTATGGGTAGATTTGGAGCAATTTTTTTTTCAAAGCAGGGTTTTCCAGGAGCTGCACCATTTTCTAGCAAGAAATTTTTCATTGCAAGTTCCATCATTTTGGATTGGGTAAATACCTATCCGCTTAACTATGGGGAGTGCTTGGGCATAAAACCTAAAACTCATTGTGAGGAGTACCATAGGAACCTTGAAGTAGCTGGCCCATTGAGAGGACCTACCAGCAAAAAGGGCAATGACCCCATCCTGATTGACTAGATCCCAGCTGTGAGGTAAACCAAAAGTTGTCGTTAAGGGGTAAACCCGTGGCCATAAATTTTTGGAGAGTGGTACTCGATCAGATAGCTTTGGTGGCCAGAGAGAATTTAAAAATCCTTTAGGCAGCCAAACAAACCTGGGGTCCATATCCAACTTATCAAGTTTAGAGAGCAAACAACAACATATCCACAGTTGATGATATTTCCAACCACACAGTTGCACACAATCCGTTCTTGAAACAACAACAAAAAAAGTCACAAAAAAAAAGAGAGGTCCAAATTTTTTTTGAAGGATCCCCGACTATTAACAACTGGTTATGGTCACCACTCATGCCAACACAAAAATCATGGAAGAAGAAATCACCACGTTGAAATCTTAGGTTACAGAGTTAATCGATATGATGCATGGCTTGAATCAACAGAATAACATCTTGCTCAACAGAGTGCAGAAGGAGGAGTCTTCTTCAGAGCATCACTCCTTTGCTTCCAACTTCTCCTGTGGACCTAAGCTAGACTTTCCACAGTTCAATGGTACAGATCCTACAAGATGGATATATCAAGTTGAACAATTCTTCAACCTCCACAATACTTATTCTGCAAACAAAGTCCCAATTACTTCCTTTCATTTGGAACAAGAAGCACTTCAATGGTACCGTTGGTATCTCAAGACAAATGATGAACCCGATTGGTCAAATTTTGCATCCTTAATTTTGGGTAGGTTTAGTCCCTCAACATTTGAGGATTTCACAGGAGCTCTCACCAAACTCCATCAAATAGGTACTATTCATGAATATCAGATTGAGTTTGAAAAACTCGCTAATCACACTGAAGGGTTGTCAGATGACTTCTTCAAAAGTTGCTTTGTTAGTGGCCTCAAAGAGCCGATCTGCTCGGAGGTAAAAATGTTTCGATCTAAAAATATGATGGGTGCTTTGGGTCTAGCTAAGTTAGCAAAAGATAAACTCTCCACATAGCGTCGACCTCCCACCTTTTTCCTAGCAAAGAACATAGTGAATCAGCGAACAGCCATAACCACACCAATCAAGCGCCTGACTAAGGTAGAGATGTGGGCTCACAAAGAGAAAGGATTATGTTACAACTATGATGACAAATGGGTTAAGGGTCACAGGTGCATCTAATAAAAACTTTACTTGCTAGATGTGGATTCACCACCAGAGCAAGACAGCGAGCCTGATATTCCAGAATTTCAAGATGCTCAAGAAGAACCCAGAACTGAAGAGGACCCAGTGGTTCAAGAGACTCAACCTGAGATCTCAGTGCATGCACTAGCAGGTGTCATCACTCCCCAAACCATGAAGGTCAAAGGGTGCTTCAAAAATATCCCTCTCACAATCCTCATTGACTCGGGCAATACTCACAATTTCATCGATCCTCGCATTGCTAAGGCGGTAGACTGCTTTATATACCCTTGTTCTAGCTTTGAAGTCATGATTGCTAATGGGGGCACATTTCCATGTAAAGGGAAGTGTCAAAATGTGTGTATTGCAATCGGCAATTATAATTGTCGCTCTGATATGTTTGCCCTACCCTTAGGAGGGTGTGATGTGGTTTTAGGGGCACAGTGGCTTCACACATTAGGACCTATTTTATGGGACTTCTCTGAGCTTTGGATGCAATTCATAGATAATGGTCAAAAGCACACCTTAAAAGGGTTATTACCAGGATCTGCTAGCATCATCAGTAGTCATCGCATGGAAATACTTTTGAAGAAAGGCTCACATGGGGTCATTGCACAGCTACATTCCATTCAACTCTAGCCCCCTACTGCTACTAACCACCCTACAGATTTACAAGCCATACTCGACAAGCATGCAACCATTTTTTTAGAACCAGTAGGTTTTCCCCCTTCACGCCCTGAAGATCACCGCATTCCTCTCCTTCCAGGAAGCATACCACCCAACATCCGGCCCTACCGTTACCCCCATCTACAAAAGACTGAAATTGAGAACTTAGTTCAGGAACTCCTCAAGTCCAGAGTTATTCACCCCAGCACCAGCCCATATCCTCCCCAGTCCTTCTTGTCCACAAAAAAGATGGGTCATGGTGCCTTTGCATTGACTTCCGAGCCCTTAACCACCTCACTATCAAGGATAAATTCCCAATTCCTGTCATTGATGAGCTTCTTGATGAGCTCCATGGGGCCAAATTCTTCTCCAAGTTGGATCTGCATTTTGGCTATCATCAAATTTGAGTGCATCCTAATGACATTCCCAAGACAACCTTTCGTACACATGAAGGTCACTATGAGTTCCTTGTCATGTCATTTGGCCTTACAAATGCCCCTTCCACTTTTCAAGCACTCATGAATAAAATCTTTCGGCCTTTTCTCTGTCAATTTATTTTAGTTTTCTTTGATGACATTTTGATCTACATCCGCACATGGGCCAAGCATCTCCAACATATTGACAAGGCATTACAATTTTTAGTAGACAATCAATTATGTGCCAAGCAATCCAAGTGTTCATTCAGTCAAGAGGAAATTGACTATCTGGGGCACATTATTTCAGTGCATGGGGTTCGGGCAGACCTAGAAAAAATCACTGCTATGCAGAATTGGCCTTAACCAACCACCCTCAAGAGCCTTCATGGTTTATTAGGCCTGACAAGATACTATCACAAGTTTTTCAAAGATTATGGAAAGAGCGCGGCTCCTTTGACTTCCTTACTGAAGAAGCATGCTTTGACCTGGGGTGCAATAGCTAATCAGGGATTCGTCCAACTCAAACAGGCTATGTGTAGCACACCAGTTTTGGCACTGCCAGACTTCACCAAAACTTTCACCATCGAAAGTGATGCCAGTGGCATCAACTTGGGTGATGTTCTTCTCCAAGAGGGCTGACCAATTGCCTTCACTAGCAAAGCCCTTTTTGGCCACAATTTAGCTTTATCTACATATGAAAAGGAAATGATGGCAATTTTACATGTAGTACAAAAATGGAGACCCTACTTACTGGGAAACCATTTTTGCATCAAAAATGATCATCAGAGTTTGAAATATTTCTTGGAACAATGGGTCTCATCCCCAGCTCAGCAGAAGTGGGTCAGCAAACTTATGGGTTATGATTATGAGATCACCTATAAGAAGGGAAAAGACAATGTTGTGGCTGATACTCTCTCAAGAACCTTCGAGGACCATCCTTCCCTCTCTACAATCTCCATACCCATTCCTAAATGGTTGGAATCTATCCAAAAAGGGTATACAAATGATCCCTCCATATGTCACCTCATTCATCAATTGGCCACTAACCCCTCTGTAGTACCACATTATTCATGGGATGGTGCTTCTCTACAATACAAGGGTCATCTGGTGCTTCCCCAAATTCCAGACCTGCATTAGGCTATCTTCTATGAAATCCATGCTTCCTCCTCAGCAGGGCACTCAGGGTTTCTCAAAACCTATGAGTAGGCACGTCGACACTTCTTTTGGAAAGGCATGAAAGCTGAAATTAAACAGATGGTGGCCGAATGTGATACCTGCCAATGACACAAAGGTGAAACCACATTGACTCCTAGTTTGCTCGTGCCTTTGCCCATTCCTACTATGATCTAGATAGATATTTCCATGGATTTCATTGAGGGCTTCCCTAAATCTGGGGGAAAGATAGTGATCCTAGTCGTAGTCAATTGCCTCTCCAAATATGGTCATTTTTGTGCACTCAGCCACCCATACACAGCCTCCATAGTTGCACAAGTTTTCTTAGATCAGATCTTCAGTCTTCATGGCATTCCTTCTTCAATTGTCTTAGATCGTGATGCCACTTTCACTAGCCATTTTTGGATGAAACTATTTCGTCGCATAGGCACACAATTGAGAATGAGCTCTGGGTACCACCCACAAACAGATGGCCAGACAGAAATAGTCAACAAATGCTTGGAGACCTTCCTTTGTTGCTTTGCTTCAGAACAACAACATCAATGGGCCAAGTGGCTTCCCCTAGCTGAATGGTGGTACAATACCTCATACCACACTTCCACCAAAATGACTCCCTATGAGGCAGTTTATGGTCAAGCACTGCCACCACTTCTTCCACATACTCCTAGCAGCTCACCAGTTCAGGTAGTTGACACTACTCTCTGAAACTGGGATCAGATTCTCTACACCTTGTGAGACAATCTCCACATGGTACAAAATTGAATGAAGCAGCAAGCTGATCAGCACCTCTCTGAGCATGCCTTTCAACCTGGTGATATGGTTTTTCTTCATCTGCAACCATACAAGCAATCATCACTAAAACTAAAAGGGCACCAAAAGCTTGCTCCAAAGTTTTATGGGCCATAAAAGGTTCTCCAAAAGATTGGGTCAGTTGCTTATAAGTTAGAGATTCCACCTTCCTCCCAAGTTCATCCCATCTTTCATGTCTCTTGTTTGAAACAAGTTCTTGGATCCAACATCTGAGTATAGATAGTTTTACCAGCACTTGATAATGAAGGCTCCATCCTTCTCGAGCCAGAAGCAATCCTGGACTGGTGCACCCACCAAATTTGATCCCGCTCCATCACAAAGGTCTTAATCCAATGGCACGGCATGCAACCAAAAGATGCAACATGGGAACCACTCTTCCAGATTCAACAATAATTTCCACATCTGAAGCTTTGAGGGCAAAGCTTTTTTTAAGAGGGAGGGGATGTTAGGAACTCGTGACTTACCCGTATTAGTGTAATAATTGCTATGGACGCATATGCTTTGTAAGTCATCCCTTAGAGCTTATTTGAATTGTCCCACATACAAGGGAAGTAGTAGTTTTTAGAATAGAGTTAGTATATAAGCAAGTGTTGAGGCCTAATGAAGGCATCCACAAATTCATTGTATTGAGCTTGCTCAAAGGAGGTTGCCCCCTCGAAGAGACCTGTGATCAATATAAGCTTTTTGTGTTTATGTTATTGGTAAGAGTTATTTTATTTTTGCATATTTTGATTAAATCTATTATAAGAGGTAATCTGCTGTAGGAGGTTCATTACACATCCATGATGATTTCCTCTTCATTGTTGCTCATGATAGCCTCCTAGACAACTACAAATTGGATCTTCTGATCTTCACTCACCTCCTACAAAATAGGTTCCTCCTTGAGAAGGGATGAAGTGGAAGGATGATGATTAAAACCATGTGGAAGAGGAGGCAGTACTTGAGCTATAATAAAATGATTCTCCTCTTTCCATTTGGCTAGCACTTCATCTATATCAGGCATGGCCTGATAGCTCTCTTGGAGGTGTGTAGATGGGCTATGTTCTATCATGGAAACTGCTACGTCCATCACACGTTGGCTGAGGAATCTCACTCTGGACTCCAATTCTATAATTTGCCTATCTATATATTCTTGGAAGAGCCTTTCTTGGAGGTCACAAGAATCATCGTGATGAGTAGGAGCAGCTTTATCTTATTCAAAGTTTTGAGCAAAACCTTTCTTCTCCTCCTTCCTACCCCATGATTCCACTGTTTGCTTTCAACTAATGACCTTGGGATTGGAACTTTACCCCTGTGAACAAGCAACAACTTTATCCTCTTCAAGGTCTTGAGATGGTTCATGATATCCACTCCTCTAACTTGGAATCTTGACATCATGTTGAAATACTTGAGAAGGTTGAGGGAGATTAGGAAGGGTCTGCTCATGCACAGGAAGAATTTCTTGAGGAGAGATGTGCTATTTCATGGTATTCCCTTCCAAGGAGGATTCACACTCTAAGGAATTTAGAAGGTTCATTTCCATGAGAGGTTTCTCTAATGCCATTAGATGTTTGAAAGCTAGGCACAAGGGGTTAAGAGCAGGAGTGATTAATGCATCAGATGAACTAGAGTGAGCAAGTGCTATCTGGTAGAAAGGATTTGGTGCACAAGAGGGGCCTTTCTTTATAATAGGAGGGGGTACACAAGGCTAACTACCTTGAATGAATGGACTCTTCCATTTTTATACCTCCTCCTCCATAGATTTCAAGGCTTGAGCTTGCCTAAACAAACACTCCTCTTTGTACATAAGCTCTTGCTGATATCTATACTGCTCATCCGATCTATCTATCTCCATCACCTGCTTCTCAAACTCCAATGCTACTTCCATTATTGTTGAAGGGAAACTAGGAGAGCTACTTGAGGTGATTCCATGAATAGTCTGAGCTTGATCAAAACCATATGAAGTAATACAAGGCCCATGATTCTGGGTGATGGAATTATACATACAAAAAAAATGAGACTTCTTGATGGCACATGGACTGCTTAACTAGTTGATTCAATTCGGAGTCACCATTGGTGTTGCTGAAAAACCCTCCAAAGACTAGTTGGTTGAAGGACACACCAAAAATTCTTCAACTCTTGGGACAAGACTTATCCCATCATCGCTTGATTAAAGGTCAGGTGTTGTATTATTGGTTCATTCTACTGTAACAGGACCATAACCAATCTTGGACTTTTCTGAGTATTCGAACGTGGTCCCACCAGGCATGCCAAAAACTATTGATGTAGTGGATTACAACCTCGATAGGAGGTTGAGCTCCTACCTTCCATGTGCAACAATGGAAACTCCCCTCTTGCCTGTGGGTCTAGCAAAATTGGGGGGAGAGTCTCTAGATAAGGGCTAGCTCTCTTTGATGCATTTGAGTTATTCCAGTACATTTTTAATACATATATGTATATAATGGGGGGGGTTAAGAGAGATAAGGATGCTAAAAAAATAGAACCTAACCTAATAGGGTGATGCACCAAACAAGTTTGATCTACTCACACTCACACTCTGAACCATAAGAACACATACATACACTTAAATAGGTAAAAGGACCAGACTTCATAGAGCTTGACAGGGAGGCTTTAATGGAAACAAATAGAAAAAAGGACTTACCATAGGTGCTATAGGAAAAGCACATTGTCTAGTAACCTCCTTCTACCTTTGCACTCTAGGTACAACTCTTCTTGTCACCTACAGGAATGGCACCTTGTAGATACCAAGTGCGTTGGTGTTATTCTTGTGAAAGCATTAGGAAGTAATGACTGAACATAAGACTAACACTCAGACACACTCAAAGATATATCTACCCAGAATAGAGGGAAAAAATGTGTATCCTATTGATTCCAGGTGAAAAATGGCAAGGCTTCGCCTTACAATATGAGAGATCCCCTTTTCTCAAAATGATAAGTTACAATATATATAGAGAAGAGAGAATAAAAGGCACCCCTTTTGGAAAAGACTTTTGGCACCCTTTTACAAGTGGCCCATGTGCATTTCGAGCCTTGGGAAGAGGAAGTCACTTGATAGAAAATGCTGTGTCAGCTCTTGCTTTGACTTTAGGCATTTAAAAACATAGCTGCACCATTTGTCTACAAATAAGACTACTCCTTGAAGGCATTCATGTGGTTTGTCTGCTCATAAATACAAAATGAAGAAAAAATGGGTCACGTCATCCACTATTTATGCCCCTTGATGACTACTTGGCAGACACTATTCCAACTGCTGGAGTAACTCCTTGAGTCGACGCCTTCCTTCACCACTTGGACTGTTTTGTCTATTTCTACACTTGGCTCTTTGGGCTCCCTTTCTGGCAGGTCACTGAGTTCACTCTTGACTTTTGTCCTTTCCCAGATTTGTCTCTTCCTAGTTTTGTCTTTTTTGGTTCCTTCGGCCCTCGGGGGCTATTTTCTTGGTGGGTCACTAAGTTCACTCACGGCCTATCCTTAAGCTTTTCATAAATCAATAGCTATTCAACCACCTTAAATTTGACGTCTGTGCACTCGTCACTGGGTGTTTGAAACTCCAACGACTAGTTCATCATGCTCAATTTCGACGTCTTCGAGCCCGTCACTTTGGTTCATCGACAAAGTTCATCACTTTGGTTCATCGCTTTGCTCTGGTTGGGATTTTGTCTTAGCTGGGTCCTCATTGTTTTGGTGGCCAAATTTCTTTAGACTTTTATTCGAAGGAAATCCTTTAGATAAAAAGTCTGAAGGATATCTTTCCTTGTGTTTTGCCTTCATTCGGGCTTTTCTCTCAGCTATTTTTCCCGTAGAGAAAATGTTTGCAAAGAATTATCTTGATCATTTCCTTTGACCTTTAAAATTTCTTCGAGTTTTTCTCCCGTGGCTTTTCCCAAATTTCTTCAAACTTTTTATTTGAAGGAATTCCTTCGGACAAAATTATGTAAGAAATCATTTCTTGTTTTTGCCTTAGTCCGTTTTTTATTCTGTGGGATTTTCTTTCAAAGGATTTCTTTAGATAAAAAGTTTGAAGGAATTCCTTTGGACATTTTGTCTGAGGAAATTCTCATCCTTTGCCTTAAACAAATCTCTGAAGAAAACTTACCCTTTTGGCCTTGTTCACTTTTTGATCTTTTTTCAAGTGTTCCCTGCCCTCCGCAAGGGAACTTGTCCTTTAGGAGACTTTCTTGAACCTTTTAATTGAACCATTTCTTGAACCAACCCATTGAACCAAATGTTGAACCAAGCACTTGAAATGACTGATTGAACCATTTGTTGAACCAACTAATCGAATTGACTGCTTGAACCAACTAATGAACCAAGCCGATTGAACCAAGTCATTGAACCAAGCCGATGAACCATTTGATTGAACTTTGCTGTTAAACTTTGCCAATGAACCAAACACTTGAACTAATTGATTGAACCATTCGTTGAAAAAATAATTAAACTGACTACTTGAACCAACTGATGAACCAAGTTGACTGAACCAAGTCATTAAACTAAACCAATTAGACCAAGCCTTTGAACCATTTGATTGAACCTCACTGTTGAACTTTGCCGATGAACCAAAGTGATGAACCAAAGTGATGAACTTAACCTTTGAACCAAAGTGATGAACCAAAACATTGAACCAATCAATTGAACCAGTTTAATGGTTCAATGGTTCAAATTTGCTAACTCTTGGAAAGATCATGTCATTGAACCCCAATGTTTGAACCACTTTTCCAACCTTAAGGAAAAGTGTCTTGAATCATTTTTTTCTCTCTTTCCTTGGACAAGATTTTGAAGAAGCTTTATAAACTCCCTTTCATTCTTTGAATTGGTTCATCTTCTATCGAAAGACTTGTGCAACTCAAATTCAATTGGCTTAGAATAGTAAGGAAAGAAGGGGACCAATTTTGGCCTACAGGACCAAAAATGGTCAACAAGTCTATCAGATCACTCATGAAAGATATACTCCTTATTTCACACAAGATTTATCTATCATTTGAGAGAACTATGATCTTTCTCAAATAATTTGATTGGGTAAGACAAAACATCATGCCCATTTTAAAAAAATTCTCTCATTTTGTGTTTGATTATCCTTCCTATGGTTTACTTACACATATAAACAAATTAGGTAAATTGTGGCATGAACAGTTTGGTCACTTGAACTATTGATATCTTCAACAACATCATCAACATTATATGGTCATTATATATCATTTTATCTTTGTTTATGTCAATGTTTATCTAGGGCATGTTATTATAAAACATCATGATGATAGATATATAAAAGGAAAGGCATAGAAAACTTCATAATATCATACAAAAATTAACAATGATAGTATTAGGCCATTTCCTAAGATTTCTTTGGATAAATTTTGTTGTGTATTAACCTTCATTGATGACTACTCCATACATATGTGGATTTAATTCTTGAAATAAAAAAACTAGAGATTTCTAAATATTTTAAACTTAAAGGCCCTTATAGATAAGCAATATGTAATTTTTATCAATTACATATGGACCGATAATAGTAGGGTATATTTAACTTGGTGATGATAACCTAGCAATAAGCTAAGTGATAGAAGTGGGATATCTTAGGGTCCATTCCCTGTGATGACCAATCTTTAACATTGTTCCCACACTAAGATATGATGGGTTATTCATGAAAAGTATCCACAATGCAATGGGCTATTAGCTTGGTGTTCAATGTGATAGGGGTTAACATGTGGCTTAAAACCTATGTTCAATATGACAAGGCAAGTCCACAATCAATGGCTAGGGATAATATTCAATGCTGGTTTGGGCATTCTAGTTACAAATATGTCTATACCCAACATTTTAGACTTGTATAAGAATGGTACATAACAAGGAGAAGGAAAAAGAGAAGATGAAGGAGAAGGAATAGGAGAAGGTGAGACAATGAGCATAGGGAAAGACATAATTTTAATAGTTCAAGGCTAAGAAGCAGGTGAATTCTAGATCATCAGGTTTAGGAGAGAAAGGAATGAGAAATAATGGTAAGAAAGAGAGAAAAAAGGTGTTGGTAGTTGTGATCGAAGAAGATAAAGAGTGGTGGGATGAAGAAATTAATTTAAGCAAATTAGGGTCCAATTGGAAAGGGAAGTTGGAAAGGGAAGTTTTTGGGGAACCAGGTTCAAAATTCATTATAAGAATCTGGAAACATCAAGTCTTCTATCTCTAACAAGGAGGAGAGCCTTGTTGATCCAATGAAAAGGTCTCAAACTCTAATTTTAACTAAAGTGATAGACCTAATAGAAGATTCATCAAATAAACATCTGGAGGAGTTAGGGGATAGAGTGAAGATTGGTGAAAATAGGTTTTTGAAATGGGTTTCAAACCCCTTTTTAGATAAGATTAAATTGTTGATGTAACGTGCCCTAATTTATAAATGTATTAGAAATTGGCTAATGATAGGAGTAATTAAAATTTGGATCAAGGAAAACTATGGCTCTGTTATTTTGGTAAGTTTTCTTCCCAAAGGATTTTTTGTGTTTATCTTTTATTCTATGGAAGAATAAGCAAAGTTTTTAGAAAATAATTCTTGGTCTTTTAATGGTGTTGGGTTGTGGCTTCAAAACTAGATCCTTAATTTTGATCTGCTAAGGGCTCGAAAATGGAGTTATCTACTTTGGCAAAATTTTATGGTCTGACCTTTGAATATTAGAGCAAAGAATGTCTGTCATCCATAGGAGGTTTGGTGTGCCAAGTGTTGGAAGTGGATGAGAATTTGTTAAAAGGTGGAAAGGTAGCCTATGCTTGAGTCAGAATTGCTCTGGATTTGGACCCATATATTATTGATCATATTGTGATTAATACAGAAGGAATGTTTTGATACCAAAGGATCGATGCAGATAAAATCCCCTTCAGATGTTATAACTATCATCAACTAGGTCACATTTAGAAATTTTGTAAATTAGGTAAGAGCTCCCCTCAAGCCAAATATGTGAATATGGTGCCTAAATGGAGACCAATTTTTTTTCAAAGGGATCAGATTAGAGATAAAGTTTGATGTAGAGAAAAAAGAAGATTAGGGAAAAGAGAATGAGGAGGTGTGGAAAACTCAATCTCACAAAATAGGTGAAATAGAAGAGTTTCTTGGAAAATTGGGAACAATGGATGTAATCTCTCCAGCAATGATGATTAAGAGTTATCATTTTATTGAAAAAGAATCACAATTAAATAGATATTTGGTTTTAAAAAAGTAAAAAGACTCTCTATGTATTATTGACAAGGAATAATTAGGGGAAGATGATAGGGAGGTTGTGGTTTTAGAAGAAGATTTGTCGAGTTTAGAAGAAGAATTGGAAGAAGAATCGAAAGGGGAGTTGAATTCCATGGAAGTTCTCTCAATTTTCCAAAATTAATTTGCTCTAGCCCTTCCAAATTGGGGTCTAAAGAAAAAGATTGAAATGAAATCTAAAGAAGATAAAATAACAAGTGAGATTATGGGTGGTAAATAAGGCACTTTAGAAGCATTTGTTGATGTTGCAAGGTGGGGGGTGGAATTCCTTGCTTTGGAATCATGAAAGTAATTTATTATAATGTTAGGGGTCTGAATGCCCCTAAAAAATGCTTGATAAAGCATCTTCTTAGTTTGGAGAAACCAAATGTCTTTTTGATTCAAGAGACTAAGTTAAGTTAGGGGAAATAGAGGGTCTATTGAACATGGTTTGGAAATGTTGGCAAGGGTCCTTTGTAGAAGAAATAGAAGATTAAGGAGACTTGGCTATTATTTTGTCTCCATTTACCACTAAGGTTGTTATTGAAGCCTCAAGGTAGAATTGGCAATTATGTAGATTATCTAGTTTTCATTTAGATATACAATTTATGATTTTGAATATATATGAGCCTTAGGGGGCCTCTTTGAAACTTCACTTATGGTCAAAGATTTATAATATATTGAATAAGTTTCAAACAGAAAAATTTATTTTGGGGGGTGATTTCAATGCTATTTTTAAAGATAAATATAAGCAAGGAGGAGTGTTATATGGTTCACAAGTCTCTCAAGATTTTAAACTTTTCATTTCAAAGAAAAATTTGGAAGATGTGGAACCAAAATTAGGTTGGTTCACTTGGAATAATAGGAGGATTGGTGCTGAAAATGTTTTAGAGAGGTTGGATAGATTTTTTATTTCTTTTCTTTGGATTCAGATCAAGGGGAAATTGCATTGTTGGGTATTATCTAAATCAAGTTCAGATCACTAGCCAATTTATTTGAAAATTTACTTTAATTATCTCCTTAAAATATGCCCTTTTAAGTTTGAGTTAATGTGGCTAATAAATTATTCTCTATTTGAGTCTATTCATAGTTGGTGGGATCAATGTTTACTGCCTCTAGGTTCTTGAATGTATCAGATGTGTAAAAGGCTATAATTTGTAAAAGGTAA